>OX103971.1:41488639-42017700 GCA_944470395.2 Schistosoma turkestanicum
TACAAGTTAATTATCAGAATTATATTTTCTATTAATAAGATCCCATTCTAAAATCTAAACCTTCTGAAAATGTATTGGTAGGAATAATAAGCCACAGTAATTACTGCTCATTTATTACGGTAACTTATGCAGCTACCCATAGCAAAAGAGCTATGGTGAAATTTCTTTAATAACTAGATAAATGTTTACAAAAATGAATGTTTTTAAAGACGATAAAATCATCTCTACAATGCCAACCATCAGTAACCAATTGAAAAGTTCTTGAAACTTAAATAGTCATCTCTTCATCGCAACCAGGGATTCATGCTGCTGTATATTCTGATAATTGTTCACATTCATGCATACACATTTCTTGACAATCAAAAATGTTAGTGATCCTTAGAACCCACTGATTACTTTAGAAGTTGGAGATAATCGAGCTTTCGATAGATGATGTTGGTTGTCGTTAGAGCTTTCTCGATAAACCTTTAAAATTGTAGAACACTGATTAATACAGTGAAACTCAGAAAACAAATTTTTTAAGTCTAAAGCTGTACTGATAGTTGTGGATTCGAGTAATTACTAAACCGTATTATGTATTTGATGTCTGCGTATTTTTATCTCCAAACAACTTTTCTTCTTCACTAATCTTTAGGGTTTTGCGTTGTACTACTATATATTATCAGGTAGTATGTCTTACAACGCATAATTTCAAACTTCGAAAATGATTAGTTGTTATATCATTTTTACAAAAATTAGTATTAATGTTATTTGATACTTTTTAATAAGTAAACGAAACTTACTACAACGTAGGCTGTTAGTAAATGTTTTTCTTAACTAAATGCCTAACGTCGTTCACTATTCTTCAACATAGACTAAAACACAGGTCCTAAATGCAGTATTACCTACTCCGATTCTCTCAAGTCCAGCAAATCTGAAAGGCAAAGTAATTGCGAAACTAGTTTCAGATTTAATGTTTTCATATACACTCATTGTGATTTTGGAAAATATATACTTATAAATGCTGTTTAAAGGTCATATGTATTTTGATAGAACAGTGAGAAGACATCTTCACTGCAATACAGAAGACATGTGTAAGTTTCTTATTTGTATCGTCCACTAGGTCGAGCTCCAATCTTTTGCGTACCTGAGATGGTAAACAGTTCAGAAAGGTTTAAGCACCAATCTGGGTTTATGGTTTCTTGTTTTGATTAGTTAATAAAAACCGGATGTTGACTTTCTGTACATAGCGTATCTGTAAGACCATAGTCTGTTTTCTTGGTGTCGACAGATCGATTGTGTCTGTTACGTAGTATGTTGACTGGATCGATACTAGAGTTGATTAAGGGAATGGTAGTTCATGTAAAGTTACAGAGTGTTGCTGAACCGAATGAAAGTTTCAGTGGACGCGCAACATCGAGATTAACAGGCTGGACTCCGTAAGGACTGATCGTGTGCCGATCAAAACGCGACACTACGGATGATTGTTGAGGAATCAATTGAATGCAACTCACCGCTATACATCAACTTCCTTGACTATGAGAAAGAAAGCACTCAACAACGTGGACAAGATGGAAATATGGACACCATGATGTACCTAAGAAGATAGTTAACATCATGTAGGATTGCTATGACGGACCACACGGCAAAATCGTGCATGGAAGAGCACTCACAGACTCGTTGGAAGTGAAGACCAGTGTCAGACAAGGCTGCCTACTCTCACCCTTTCTCTTTCCTCTTCTAGTTGACTTGATTATGAAAACCTCAAAATCTCAAGGGAAGCAAGGCATACAGTGGACAGCTGAGATGCAGCTAGACGATTTGGACTTCACAGATAACTTAGTCATTCTATCCCACACACAGCAACAAATGCAGGTAAAGACGGCCAATGTAGCAGCAGTCTCTGCAGCAATAGGCCTCAACATACACAAGGGAGAAAGTAAGATCCCTAGATGCAACACAGCAAGCACGAGGCGAATCGCACTTGATGGAGGAGAAGCTTTGGTACATGTGGAAACTTTTATATACCTGGGCAGCCTCATTGATAGAAAAGGCGGATCAGATGCAGCATTTCAACAATTGGCGAACATCTGCAATTGGAAACAGTTGTCACCCATTTCCAAATTTAGAATTTTCAATACAAACGTCAAGATAGTTCTACTATATGCGGCAGAAACTTGGAGAACTGCCAAAACCATCATCAAACAGATACAGGTGTTTATTAACAGTTGTCTACACAGGATACTGCGTGTCCGTTGACCAGATGCTATCAGTATCCACCTACTGTGTGAGAGAAAAGACCAGCTTCCATCTGAGGAAGAAATTAGGAAAAAGCAGTGAAGGTGGATGGGACACACATTACGGAGATGACGAGGCGAGCCCTAAAACTTGGAATCCTCAAAGTTAGAGGGCAAGAGGCAGACCAAAGAACACATTGCACCGAGGTGGCTTATGCTTCACGAGGAGTAAAACGCATAAGTAATTGAGCAATTCATTTAAGATAAGGTAAGATAATTTTCAATTTGCATTTCAACATAAAATTAATGGTGAATGAGAATATACGCCACCTTGACAAATTCCAAATTATCCAATACATGCTTCTAGCCTTGGTCTTGAAAATCGTGCTAATGTTAAGAAAATAATCCAAACATACCAACACGTTCCGATCGAACCATTACTGAACTTATGAGCGAATCAATTCTCATTATTTGGATGCCTATTGCTTTATTATTACTTACTTCTATACCAAGAAACGTTTCACTTGTGTATTGTAATGTAATTATAATATGACTTTTCATGAGTAACTGATTTTGTACGTTTAAACAACAGATAGGTTTATCGTATTCAAAATAAACATGAATTGCAATGTTTGTAAATTCAAGCAACAAAACACTGTACACTTTTGATTAAAAAGTGAGTCACATGCCAACATCGATTCATTGAGTTCAACTGATGAAGTGTATTTTTATTTTTGTTTACAAAATCAGTCATCAGAGAAAATCATATAAAATATATGGCGTGATATTCAAATAATTTGGTAACAAGTCCATAAAGTTTGCATTTTCATTGTTTACTCTAACGGATAAACTCTGGTACTCTCTCAACTTATGCAGACAATACATCCACGCTGGTCGATAAATGATTAGTCATCATTTGGTCACTAGTCAAGTAACTCCGTATAACAATGCAGTTAGTTTATTCAAGGATAAAGAATGAAAATTTTATTAAATTGCAGTAGTACTGTGCAATTTATTTGTAAGAAAAAAAATGCCGTTTCGTTTAAATGAATGTCAATTGCCTCTAAGAGTTGTGATGATTTGTCACATCTGTCATATCTTCAGATATCCACTTTCGGTGTAGCAACTATCCTGGTGAAAATCGGTTTCATATATTTACGCCCATAGGAATAAATGATAATACATTTTTCTAGAAAATAAGATTGAATGTATGAAGAATTTTATCAGCTACATGTCCGCTAGACATAGATATCAACGAGATCTCTTAATTATTAAAATTGAAACATCATCTCAAGGGGATAATAATTAGTTCCAGGAAATCCTCCATCATTCATAAAAAATTGTATTCATAACTATAATCATTTTAATGCAAAAAAGCATCTTGTTTTCGATTTGACTGAAATATTTTTTCTGACTGAAATATTTTGTCTATTCATCAATAGTTGTTAAATCAAATAAGGTAAGGTTTTCTCTCATTCATTCGGAATCTAATCATTATCATTGTGTTTGGTCTTATGAAGTCCCATGATATTTATTACTTTATTCGAAGCAACGGTAAATTTCAATGAAATCACTGTACGGTCTGCTTTGTTCAATCATTCCATACGAAACGGTTAGAAATAATATTTCTGATGCGTTTTCATCCTAAAGCTTACAGATGAATCCAAAATAGCAGACCGGCTTTTTGAGAAGGAAAGGTGATGCATCAAGTGAAATAGAAGTCGACTAAATGATAGATGCACGCGATTGTCCGAGAAATGGCTTTCATTTTCTAGGAATGTGAACAATATAGTCATACGTTTATCGCAAATAGTTTACTAAGAAGATGAAGAGCTGATGTTCAGCAGCTAGAAACGAATAAATTCATCAGCTATAGGGAATGAACAAGGGGCAATCCACCACCAATGTTCACGAACAAAGATAATAAAATCGACTGAGATTCTGAGGGAGTAATGCAAATCTGCCTATTTATGATTGCCACCGAGTGAAAAATACATTCACTAGGAAAAACGAGAGCTCCTCCTAGGGCTCCTCTGCGGATAATGCCGTTCCAAAGACCGGATAAAGCAAGAGGGTTGTGCATCGGGTTAGACACCACATACCCTAGAAAACTAACACACTATACAACGACAACCAGAAAATATAATTCAAACTCTGTCCTGGCAGTTAGAACGTCTTCATTCAGTAGAGTTATGAAGTCTCATGACGAAAATCGACTTTTCCGGAAGTCACGAGGACGACAACCAGAGTAACTAATTTAGGTCCATGAGATTGTCGTACAATGTGGGAGACCGAGATACTCATCCAACGTGCTGCAGAAATAGAATGATACAATCTGATGGTGGTTGCAATGAGTGGATCACATCGGAAGTAGGATAGAAAAAACGATTAGCTTCAGGAGAGTTACTGTGATGACAATGAAGATGAATTCTATGAGGGGTGCAGTCAATCGTCAGGAAATGCCTGCAAAGTATTTGGCCATTCGGACGGGAGGCGTGAACGCGAAGGTTGAAATGGACGACATGGATGTGATGACATCATCGCACGACGTGGACTGAGAGAAATGAACGAACATGGCGAGAGGTTTACAAACCTATGTGCCTTCAACAGAATGGTTATAGGCGACACCATATTCGCAGACAAAATCATCTACAAAGCTACATGGGTTTCATTTGAACATGCTACCGTAAACCAAGTCGATCACATCTGCATCAATACAACGATGGAGTACGTGAAAACCAAAAGATGAGCTGAAATAGCCTCAAATCATCACTTGCTGGTCGTCAACATGAAACTGAAACTCAAGAAACACTGCACAACTGGTCGAACATCATCACGAGAGTTTCATACGGGCTTTCTTCGGGTCACTGACAAACTCAAAGAATTCAAGATAACCTCAGCAACACGTTCCAGGCTTTTCAAAATCTGCTTAATGTAAATGAAACTACCATAGTGGACAACCGGAAAATGATCAAAGAGTTTGTGGGTCATAAGAAGCAACATCACAAGGAATGGATCACTGTTCATAAACGGATAAGATTCAAGAAAGGAGGAACAAGAAGGCAGCAATCAAAATAAGCCGAACAAGAGCTAGATCGTTTTACTTATGCCATGCTCATGCTATGCGTCTGGTCGACTTTAGAGCTATTGGGACTCAATCGCAATGAAATATTGCCTATAGTGTTCAGGAAATTTTGTTTTTGATTTCACTTGAATGGTTCTTTCGTGAAATCCTACAAGATATTTTACATTCATTTATATTATAGGCTTTAGGAGAACATAGTTTACAAACAGGTATTTATGATCATTTTTCATGAAACCTAATAAACTGACTTAAAGTGTAGCTTTCTAGAGTGTTTGAATGTTTATTACTAGTGGAATAACTAGACAATCAATGGTCTCGTCATCATCATGATAATAAGAACGGCGAAAGAGTTTGCCTACTAATATTTGAGAGGCAGTTGGGACAACACCTATATATAAATTATATATAAGTGATATATATATATATATATATATATATATATATATATATATATATATATATATGGAGAGAGTGAGAGACATATGACTCATTGAAAAAGTGAATTTTCAGCATAAATATACTTTCCTACTAGTTTTTTATTCCAATATTGATGCATATCAAAGTACAAACAATTGCAGTTATTTTGTAAAATTTATTCTTCTAATTAACAGAAATAGACACATACGGATAAAAAAATGATATTTATTCATTCATCAAATACCAATTAACTAATTCGTAACAATATATGTACTTATAGTGTGATTTTTAAAAAGAAACAGCGTAATTAGATGATGGGAGGGTTTTAAACTCAGACGAGAATGAATATATAGTGTTCTTTATCATGATTTATGTCGCTTTTATTGCTCGAATTAGCAGTCAGTAATTCAGTTTCGAAAATGCCAAACCAACGAAAATGATGTGTGAAAAGTAGAAATTTATCTTGAAACTATCTTCTAGGTTCATTGAATAAACTAAATGTACAATGAAACAGGTTATTAGATGAAACAATATTTAGTTAATGAAGTGTGAGAATTAGTTTATCGTGAAAATCGTTCTCATCACAGAATACCAGTTCAGTCAATTGCTTAACAACGTAGAAGATAGTAAGCGGTAAAAGAGAATATTAGGGATCGAAGATTTTATTCAAGAAGTATAGTTCAGTGAGATAACTTTAGAAGGAGAAAGACAGAGATGATGAGGGATTCTGAAGATTAGAATTTCAGAGAACACAAAGAGTAGATGCACCTGGCCAATTGCAAACGATTTTGAGCCATGTCGTTCAAGGTGTCTAACGATCGATTATTATCATCTCGCAGACCACAACGCGGTAGCCTATATCTGCCAGCATCACTCAGTCCAGTTGTCGGTGACTTCATGGATTTGTGCCATATTTTGGTTTGGCCAACCCTCGCCTTCTTCCAACCTACTCCTACACCACCAACCATCGCTCGTCGAGTCAGTCGGTGGTTTGGCATATATAACCGATGTCCGAACTGCCTCATTTGATGAAGTTTCAATATTTCATCAATTGGTCTGCCATCCCTACCTACTCTTACCGGCCATATTTCGCATCCATATAGTAGGACGGAGCAAACTACTGCGCGGTACATTCGTCCTTTAGTCAGCAAACGGATATCTCGTCGACGCCATAAGTGATGAAGGTTGGCAAAAGCTAATCGAGCTTTCTGTATTCGTGCTGAGACTCCCGAGATATTCTATTGATGGAAGATGGACACCTTCGGTACTCGTGAACTAGTTAAGCGAGTTTTCTTTATCTATCGATCACCCCATGGTTGAAGAATTTAATTGGTCGTCTTAGTGACTTCACTTTTAAGAAGAAAATGCGATGGGTTAAATAGAAACATTCACTATTATAATCACTTGTACCAGTAGATGTTTTACTGAACTTCCTATTTATTCTCACTTTTGTACAAAACTTTCTTGTCGCGCTGGGACCATCTTGCTTTTGCTGCTCTGTAACCTTTCGCCCATTTCTTCTGGCACGATTTCGGTATTCTTTCGATATTACGAAACTACCAGCAAATATACTCACTCATCTGGACTACTTCTTCTTCCCTATTATTAAATATCGACGGAATAACGAGCTATAAGACCAGAACCTAATTGGTTTGTAGAAGTGTTCATAGTCAACCTCGACTCGAACTACTGCACTATTTCCAGCTTTAATTTTCGACTCCAATATATCGCCCTATCAACAATATATCGAGAACAATAAAAACACCAGAACACCTATTATTGGAGTTAGTATATAGTGTTAACGATTTGTTGAAGCCACAAGATACACGAGAGTCTAACATGCCAGAGTGTAGGTGAGTAACTTGGTGAATAGCAAATGAAGAGTACGTCTCTGTATTTTATGAGTGTTGATCGATACGTGGAAAAAACTATTGATGGTTCATGTTTAAAACCAGAGAAAAGGTAGAGAATTAAGATGATGACATGCGCCCACCCATATTGGAATAATAGATCAAATAAAAGAATGACAGGTTCTTTTACGTAGTATAAATAAATTGAGAAGGCTTGATACCGAATAACATACAACTCGAAAACCGGGTGTTGTGTTATCGAGTTAGAAAACATGCTTCCGTAAACCTATTATTTCATGGTGAACAAAGTAAACTAAAAGATTAAATCGGATATTCATAAAGATCCTAAAATGCTAATCCATTGAATCGGTGATAGTAACACAGTTACACACAAAACTTTAACATCACATTATCTGCTTCTGCTAATACTCTTCGGTCACTCAGAGGTATATTCTAGATATTTGGCAATCACAACATCGCTGATAATACTATTAATTTGACTGATTTGTTATACAACTTGTCTATTTCAGTTTAACATGATAATCTGATCGCGCTACATCGAAGAATATATATTACTGTAAAAAAATATTGGTGGGACCAGCAGATGAGATTCCCTACAAATTTGCTGCAAAATATTACTAAAGTCATCTTATAAATTGATGTATCCAGATTTATGGTTTAAGTTCAAGTAAAACTATAGCCTTGAGTTTTCGCATAACACTTTCTGCGAATAGTCATGATGAAGATGATCCCAATGGGATTCCTTTAAAAGCACATTGCAAAATAGATTGCTGTAATATTCGTCAATAAAAACTCATACACTCATGACGACTACGGAAAACTTCCCTGCGATTGACAATGTACCATGAGCATCAATATAACTGATTTTATAATTATTCATTTTAAACTGTTCCCTCATGAACACAACTCAATTTCAGAGTAGAAATTAGTGGTACTTATTTACCGATATGTCACACAAAAAAGTGAAAAACTTTTACAAGGTGCATTTTATTTACTCCAAATTCCCAACTGAGTTATTTAACCCATTATTTGATGAGATAGAATCGATAAAAAGTGGTACAGTCATTATAGTTTGGTTTTATAACAAACTGATTAACATTCACAACTACTGAGTTGATAGTCAACAATCGAGTATTAAATTTGTTGTAATTAAACTTTAAAATTAAGTCGAAAGATTTTTCCAATGTTCCTTCATTCTACAGTTTTCGCCAGCTGACATCAGTTCGTGATAAGAACAAACTACTCAGCAGTGCGCACCCACGACTCCTGCAACCCGCAGAACCCGAACTCAGGACCTTCAGTATTGTGCGCGAACGCCCTAACCGTTAAGCCACTGAGCCGGTTCCTAACGTTGTTAATGTCTAACTTGATCAAATTCACGGAGTTGCGCAACCTCATACACAGTCTTCGGTAGACACTGCCCACACCCGAACAGGTTGAACTTCACTGGCCACGTCTTCCCACTAGAACTCGGAGAAGATTCCTCACGAAGATAGTCACTAGTGAGCACAGGTGATTTGCATTACGGGGTTGTGAAGATTGTTAAGTTACACATTTTTGAAACCATGAATCGATCGATGATAGACCACCATTAGAAACCTGGAAGCACTGGACGGCCGTTTCGTCCTGGTGTGGGACTCCTAAGCAGGACGAAACGGCCGTCCAGTGCTTCCAGGTTTCTAATGGTGGTCTATCATCGATCGATTCATGGTTTCAAAAATGTGTAACTTAACAATCTTCACAACCCCGTAATGCAAATAACAAACTCCAAATTTATTGATTTCCACACGCCGTCAAATTAAATAACATTTTAATATCATTAGGTTTGTACATTTATCAAAAGATCTATAAATTTCCTTTCTCCAATAACAATTTCCCTAATTAATTTTGATATATTTATGCAGTTAGTTTGTTCATATTTTGCTGATGAGAAAAATTAGCGAAATACATTTGCTCTATGTGAAATCACTTGTGACGTGGGGCAGTGCTTATTTACATTAACAATTGGTGAATTCATAAAATGAATTATATGGAAAATAGAGTAATTAAGAAAGAATTCGAATAAAGATTCTCTTTTTCAAAGGAATCCGAATTTATTATTTTGATTGTGATCAGCTCAAATAAAAAATACGAACTTGTCATGTGCATGCATACACAATAAAATCTTTCAAACTTTATTGCATGAAACAATACAACTAATTCACATGTTAATCTCAATCAGGCAGAATGAAAATGAATTCACTAAAGGTTAGTTACATAAATGTCAAAGGATGAACACAGTAGTTTAATCATGACTTTTGAATCACGTAGGGCTTAGTCGTCGTCAATACAATAGCAACTTTATAGATGTCAAAGGGTCCGTCAACTCTATGCATCACTTTAGTACAATTTATAATGGCTAATGATCTTAACTTGACAGTTTGTAGGAATAATCACAGGTTAAATAAATTTATGTATCACTACTATTTTAATACAAGTTCAAATATTTACTAATACTTTCTAAGGCAAACAGTAAATTTTATTCGTTACTTGCTTTCCACATAAATGAGTAACTTCATTTAATATTTTTGATACATGAAACTCTTCATTTCATGGTTCAATAATTAGTTGCTAGCTCTTTGAATACGTGGTGCTTTTGTTTAAGCATCAGCACTCATGAATTGATCATAAGTCATACTTCAGTTATCCAATGGAACAAAGCGATACATCAGTCAGTAGTTATTATACTTCGTCAAAGTCTCATTATGAAGACCTTATTGTAATTCAAATCACCGTTCATCACGGATAGAAAGCGACTAAAATATTATTCGGAACAATATAATATTGAGTAATTACTTCATACTAGTATAAGATTCCTTTAGAGAACATAAATACGACTTGGTGTGAGAACAAATTCAACGCAAGCAACAACATCAAATAAACGGTAATTCGATTAGTCGATCAGTAAACACTGTAATCTGCATCTGAGCAAAAGGGCTAATAACATAAAATCGAACAAGTGAATGACTTGCAAGAAGGTTCAGTGAACATTTAAGTCAACCAATTTTTTATCGTGTGAACGCAAAGTTAGTCTATTTCTCTATGACTGCTTAACTACTACAGTCTAGTAATCTGAGATCAGAGTGTAGTGAATATGCTTGACAATTCCTAAGGCAACGAAAAGTGAAAAAGTCTATTGAGTGTCATTCAAAATTATTCTTATACTTGAATAAAGATTTACTCAATAACATGAATGTGAAGATCAAATTGACTGCAAACAGTCAAGTGACAGTTGGAATCATCGGTGAACACAATTAATAGGGGTGTTTTAATCAGGAATTTCGATCTCAACAGAAATTTGAGGTATTTGTAAGGGCAGTTTATCAGGTGGTATACAGTAACATGTTATAAAGAAGCTACAACATGAGCCATCTATGAAATGTTACTGGATTGAGTGAAAAAGGCCAAGTTATTCGACTATGAAGATTGTAAGCGTACCAATAGCACAGTATTCAAAGGACACCAGTCTTAGTTGTGTTTTAGTTTCTTCTTTTTTTCAATTGAAGATCGAGATGCCGAAAATCGTATCATTCACTTATTCGTCGTAGCCCTTTATTGGGCAGAAATATATTAGAATATAGAAATTTTGAGAATTTATATTAGTGATCACATTATAACTGCATGTTTAGTTGAGCAATTAAATTAACTTCAAAATTAAATACAAACAAAATCTGAAGTAATTGGGTTAAAGATAAAACATTTATATCAGATGTAGATAAATATATCATAATATTTGAATGAACTAAATTTTGGAAATGGTTATCTTGACGAACTTTTGATTAAAAGTACCTGCTACAAGATGTAAGGATGTATGTTCGTACTATTACAATAACGGTATTAATGTTCAAAAGAATCTGATAAATATATAATGATATTAATTGTAAATAAAGTGTAATGAGGTATTAGTAATGGTGAATATATTTGAAACTATACTTCAAATGCATAATTAGTTGTTGTATCTTGATAGGATTTTGAGTTATTCTTGGATGTGTAGAAGTTGTAACAAATGTGTTGAAAACTAATTGATTAATTAATTAGAAAATTGAGTAACAAACAAACTTAACTAGGTACTTCTGTGATGAATATTTAAATTAATTTCACCTGAGATATCATATCTGAATAAAATTCCTGATTATATAGACATTAAATTTACTACTAACTTATGCATTTTTTTTAAAAAAGTTTATTTTGTTCTATTAGAATTTTATTTAATTAGTATGAGTCATTTAATTTTTCTTAACACAGAGAATACAACTAGAACCTTTGATCATATTCATATCTTCACATCAACATAGTATTGTAATCTGACTTTTCTTAGTGTATAACATCCGATATATAAATATTAGAAAAATGAAGGTAGAAAGATATACAATTCTATAAACATTTACAATTATTGTTGAGCTAGAAAAGTGTGTGATAAATTCCAATTTGGTTTCTGTAAGATGCACACAAAACAGTTAATGTTTGTTGATTTATACAGCATAAGTTTGTTTAATATTTACGCATATTTTCATTGAGTTCGACTGGAAACTCACTTGTCGTGAATATAACTGCAATGATTATCAACATTAATAATTATATGTAATTCAGCTTCATAGAATCTATTTAACCATGTTCAGTTAAAAGAATAATGGCAAATTCAATTGTCGTACATACAAAGGTATGGGGAGTTCTATGTGAACTAAAAAGGTACCATATCTTATCATCTGTTGAAAAGATTTCTTTGGAAATTTAAATAAACTTGTATTCATGACAATTCAATTTACCAATATACCTTTGTAAAGAAATTCAGTTGTTTTTCATTCAGATTAGTTGTTTAGATCTTCCAATAGATGTTTAGGACTTCAACTGATAGTCTCTTTGGTGTATTAGCAACCAGTACAGATCGCCACGATATGCGAAATCATCAACAAACAAGATAACTTAATTTTCATTATTCTGTATTCTCATATATTCTTCTCTTTATCAAATTTCACTTTCGATTTTTAATACATCCCGCCGTCAATAATTATTCTATCAATCTGACTCTCCAGCAAGTAAAAGTGTCAACTTTAGGTAGTGTGCTAATTTACTGTGGTAACTTCTTCAACAGAAATTTATTTACGATAACATATATGGGTTACGACTGACCGATACAACTCTCCATAATTTTGTAGCAAAATATCGCAATCATCTTGTATATTCAACACACCAAGCAGTTTTAAAGTACTGCGCACAGGTTAAAAATGAACAGTGCAAATAATGTTATTGTGAAAGCGTATATTGAACATGAAAAATTGTTTCTCTGTTTGCAAAACACTCAATTGTATTCTGAACAATAGCAAAAATACTACAAGTAAGAACATAATAAATAGAAGAATACACTTTACATAGCACACATATAAAGTATGTTATAAGGTATTCATTAGAAGAAATCATCACAGCCAACCATGAAAAATATATATTGAAATAGTATATAAAAAGTGAACAAAATATAAAGAAATCGATTAAAACATAACTAAATATCGATTGTGCTTCTTTTTCCATCTACAGTGTTTATGGCATCTGAAGTGCGTTTACGAGAACTTTCAAACACTGAACCGATTAAACCATGAGCAGTAGTTAACAAATTCACTGGTGCCGTCCCGTCCGTAATCAAAGTACTTTGTAAACCTAAAGCGCTTAACATGCGCAGATTGTGATCTGATTCAGCTGTTGACATTGCACGTAGAGTATCTGCACCTAATGCATTCACCATTGAAATGAAACGTGATTTCTCAATTTCTGTTTCGTCTGCTTTATACTTAAGAGCTAATTCATTCTTTTCCTTGATATAAGCGATCTCTGCAGATCGAGCCAATTTGAGTCTTTCTAGTTCTGCATTCTGAAAATTTTGTTCAAATTAAAAAAAATAGGATAAACGACTAGGATAAGGAGATAAGGAAGATTGCGAGATCTAACCTCTAAACCACAGAAGTGGAAAACTTCTGAAGAACTAATGTGTTCGATCATTATTATCATCATACCGTGGGAATAGAGTATAGTAATGTGTACACTAATATACCGCTAACCACAAACAAATTGGTATTTTCAGAACTTTGAGTATATCACATTTTTAAAAAGCATTGTTTGGCAAATCTAAGAAGTTTCGAAAAACAATAAGGATGTGCTTATTTTAAGAACTGTAACTGCGAATCCAACTTTCTTATGTTCTTAAGATTAGATGTAACGAGAACTCTGTGAGTACGTTTTGTTATTCCTGCTCTCTTTCGATTACATTCTACTACCACATATTTCCTCCTTTTCTCTCATAGTCTTTATACCTTATCTGGCTACACTAGTCTTCATAATGTACCGAATCTGTGCTTGAATACAGTGATAGGTTATTGTTATCAGACAGGGGTTATCGTTTCAAAGTTCATACATTAGTTTATTGCATTGAGTTTCACTACAAATAAAGTCGATGAATGTTTGTAAAATGTTTGTGAGATGGAACTCAGACGAAATTAATGTTTCATAATATATACTTCAATCTAATATCGAACAAGTTCTCATTACATCTCCTTTCCGTCATGTCAGAAACTATAACAAGATTAGCAAAAATATTTTCACAAAGTTGATTCAGAGTTGCAGATCAAGAAAACAAATAGAAAATTTAATTGTAAACGTCCTCACTGTTTCAATAGATAAAGCTTCTGCACGCAGCTTAGATTCTTCCACTGCAGCTTGACTGGAAATACGATTGGCTTCAGCTCGACTCTCTGCTTCAGCTTTCGCTTGGCTACTACTCTCTAGCGCAGCTAGTTGAACTCGAATTTCAAGCAAATTACGTCTGGCCTGTTCAGCAGCTGCTTCATCCTCAATTCTCTGACGTTCCAACCGACCCCTCGCTTCCTGTTCGAGTCTTTCGGCCTCATGACTGGAAAGCAATAAGACCGAACAAACTTCATTACTCAAAATTTCATTCCCGATTCTCAGCAAAATCATTTAACACACTACTTTTAGTATGCATAACCGAAATGAAATTCTCAAAACATAACAGTTATACCCTCTACTACACGTTAGTTATACACCATAAGCCGTGGAAGTAAAATAGCGTAAAAACATTACATTGTAAAACAAACCTAACCGACTAACATTTTTAATGGCCTAACTTCATACACACCCTTACAAGTGTTGTACACATGGCTATGCTCTTCAAAATAATTCTCAAATTGATTTATAGATTCAAAATAAATGAACATTGTTTACCGCGCAGCTGCTTCTTGCGAGTTGGTCGTTATCTCAATGGCGAGTTGAACTGACTTCTGTAAGGAATCTCGAGTTCGTTGATCCACTGGCTCCACAGACTGCACATCCACGCTTGTAATATGCAGATTATTTTGAGGAAAAACTATTCGATCTCGAACCTTTCCAGCTTCATCCAATCCGAATACGGAGGCGCGAATAATTCGTGATGAGTGCTAAATGAAAAAAAATAGTGGAAACTGGACCAGTTAATGGTAGTGTACACGAGATTCATCAACTTGCTGTAATCAAGTCCCAGCTAACATTACAATTTTTCCTGAAGCTCAAAATCAGTATTCGACATTTACGACGCTAAAATCTTATTCACAAAACTACCATACATCCTGTAAAATAACCTAGCCAAAAGTAGAAGCACTGAGACAAAACCCGTATGATTACACTAATTTCGTACTTAGACACTTGTGTTATTGAAGTATTGACGCAAAGTTTCCACACAGCTTCTGCAACTTGTCATTAATTCCCTTAAGTAGAAAACTGACTGTAACATTTCCTATTCTCTAAGACGTTTTACACTGAGAAGCAACACTGTAGTTGTGGCTTGTCTTTGTGTCTACTGTCAATGTACACCAAATAAAGTCGAGATAACACCCTATCGACCAGTAACTATTTTGAAGGATTCTCTATTACTACTTCCCTCTTTAAACATAATTAACCATTATTATTCCTTATTTCCAAAATTGATCTCACTGATAACCGACCGGCTTATTTTGATCCGTACATCTTTTTATTGCTAATTATTAAAACAGTTACTCTATTCTGTATTTGGAAAATAAGTATAATGGTATGCATTGAAAATACTAAAAATGGAACGAATGATACACTATTTAACAAGCTTTCCGGGGACGACAATAAATCATCTCTCCACATAATTCTACACAATTCATGTGACACATTTCGGTATAACTATTTCCCTTCCAATCACTGCTCGCTTGTTTATTTATGCTGTGCGTATGTAATCAGTAGCAATTGGATAGATACGTGGCTGCCGTGTCTTTGAGCATCTCTAAAGATATCCATCAAGTTTCTAAGGAATGTTTACTAAATGTTTCTGAGTAACTCTCGTCCGTAATAACACACTAAAAGATGGTGAAGAGCACCTATATGGTTGCACAAAGTTTCGTCAAATATATCATTCATCGATCAGTAAATGTCCAAACCACACTAATTTAGCATCATCATTTTCTTTCACCTTCTATAGCCAGTATAGAACAGTAGAGAGAAACAGTCGCTTTCACGTTTTTGTGAGACCGATTTCACTGTTACGATCATGTGTCTGATGTTACCCTTCAACTAGATATCCGAGTAACTAGTAATGTCTCTATCAAAACGTATACAGCTGCTACGAAAAATTATCAAGAAGACACTTAAACGATTTGAAAATTAACTAGAAACCTCCGAATAAATTTGCGATATAAACAGTGTACTTCTCTTATATAACTACTTGACTACAAAATGATAAACCTTACCTTATGGAAATCATCGAATTGAACAGATGCAACTGTACCACGAACACGAGATGCAATGGCTTTACAAGCGTCCCCAACAAAATCAGGCACTGAGAACAATTTAGCAGCATCAGCTGCACTGCATGAAGGAGAGACATCGAAAACCCAATTATACGATAACTGTAAAGATAGACGAGCATGATCTGCAGTCTCAACAATTACAACATCCGTACAAAAGTCTGGACCTAACAGTAAACATAGACTTTTAATTACATTCGGCTTCTTCGGTTTTCCACCACTCAAACTCAAACGAGTAAATTGTTCATCCGGCCCTAACATGGCTAAATTCGGTCCAAACTCGACTCTTGCCCTTTTATTTTTATAGTCATAGATTTGAACTGCAGCGTTGTGTGGGACACGGAAAGTAACTACACGAGTTGGGTCAAGACGGTCAACAGATTCTTGAAAAGATCGAACTCCACGGTCAGCAATTGGATCGATATTACTTTCCAGCAACTGAACAACCTCGGTAGGAAGTTTCTTCTCCCATAACTCTTCGTCTTGATTCAACATATAAGCTTCACCAATAACAGCGCGAACTTGTCCTGTTTGTGTGTTACGAACATATATCCCTTCATTACAATCAAGAGGAATAACATTTCGACGGTCTATCACATCCACCTCGACAGGAGGTATGTATTCGATAGGTCCACGTAGCATCCATCGATCACCAGGACGACGAATCTAAAACCATTGAAGAGTTAAATAAAATTAAAACCCACTAAGTATGGTGATATTCAATTCAACATGCTGAACTTCCGTTTATTTCTTAAATTTCTCAATTAAGAACGGAAACAATTATAATGAACGGAATAATGATAAGTGGGTTATTTCGAACTCAGTCAAAAACAAGAACACAATTATATCTACAAAATACTAGTTTAACCTAATTTGATGAATATTAAGATACCGAAGTGATAGGAATAAGTTCAAATCTTCATCATTAGTAAATATCTGAACACGAGATAAATTCGACAGTTCTTTATGCTACCTTTGTCTGTCCTCTTATGTTGAGTTTCATGAATTACATCACACAAGCAAATAACATTCTAATAACAAAGATTTTCAATAGTCAAGTTTGACACTATTTAAACACTAAGTTCACCGTGAATCGGTAGTCAAGTACATGTTCATATCCTCAGTTTTGAGTAAAGACTATATTTATAACTCAAATTCAAACTGTCGAGTCCTTCTGTTCATGAGGTACAGCTGTACATAGCATCATTCACATATTACCTCAGTTATTAATACGATATTCTTAAATTAATTACTCAATTACTTATGCGTTTTACTCCTCGTGAAGCATAAGCCACCTCGGTGCAATGTGTTCTTTGGTCTGCTTCTTGCCCTCTAAATTTGAGGATTCCAAGTTCTAGGGCTCGCCTCGTCATCTCCGTAATGTGTGTCCCATCCACCTTCACTGCTTTTTCCTAATTTCTTCCTCAGATGGAAGCTGGTTTTTTCTCGCACACAGTAGGTGGATACTGATAGCATCTGGTCAACGGACACGCAGTATCCTGTGTAGACAACTGTTAATAAACACCTGTATCTGTTTGATGATGGTTTTGGCAGTTCTCCAAGTTTCCGCCCCATATAGTAGAACTATCTTGACGTTTGTATTGAAAATTCTAAATTTGGAAATGGGTGACAACTGTTTCCAGTTGCAGATGTTCGCCAATTGTTGAAATGCTGCATCTGATCCACCTTTTCTATCAATGAGGCTGCCCAGGTATATAAAAGTTTCCACATGTACCAAAGCTTCTCCTCCATCAAGTGCGATTCGCCTCGTGCTTGCTGTGTTGCATCTAGGGATCTTACTTTCTCCCTTGTGTATGTTGAGGCCTATTGCTGCAGAGACTGCTGCTACATTGGCCGTCTTTACCTGCATTTGTTGCTGTGTGTGGGATAGAATGACTAAGTTATCTGTGAAGTCCAAATCGTCTAGCTGCATCTCAGCTGTCCACTGTATGCCTTGCTTCCCTTGAGATTTTGAGGTTTTCATAATCAAGTCAACTAGAAGAGGAAAGAGAAAGGGTGAGAGTAGGCAGCCTTGTCTGACACTGGTCTTCACTTCCAACGAGTCTGTGAGTGCTCTTCCATGCACGATTTTGCCGTGTGGTCCGTCATAGCAATCCTACATGATGTTAACTATCTTCTTAGGTACATCATGGTGTCCATATTTCCATCTTGTCCACGTTGTTGAGTGCTTTCTTTCTCATAGTCAAGGAAGTTGATGTATAGCGGTGAGTTGCATTCAATTGATTCCTCAACAATCATCCGTAGTGTCGCGTTTTGATCGGCACACGATCAGTCCTTACGGAGTCCAGCCTGTTAATCTCGATGTTGCGCGTCCACTGAAACTTTCATTCGGTTCAGCAACACTCTGTAACTTTACATGAACTACCATTCCCTTAATCAACTCTAGTATCGATCCAGTCAACATACTACGTAACAGACACAATCGATCTGTCGACACCAAGAAAACAGACTATGGTCTTACAGATACGCTATGTACAGAAAGTCAACATCCGGTTTTTATTAACTAATCAAAACAAGAAACCATAAACCCAGATTGGTGCTTAAACCTTTCTGAACTGTTTACCATCTCAGGTACGCAAAAGATTGGAGCTCGACCTAGTGGACGATACAAATAAGAAACTTACACATTTCTTCTGCATTGCAGAGTTCTCCTCAGATATACCGTCCCCACATATTTCGTCAACAAACTGTTCTTTAGCTCGAAGAATAAGACCTTCATCGTTCTGCAAAATATAAGCATCCTGAACACCATTTTCTAAAGACTCTCCTGGTCTCAGAAAGAATGACTTTTCACCACGAACCAATAGTTTTCTCCCTAACTGAGGAACACCGTTCTCATCCCAAGGGTTGACCACAACACAAAACTGGTGGACATGCAAGATTGTGACTTCAACGTCACTCACAAACTCTTCAAGTGCGCTGCAAATGTGATACTCTGCATCTTCATGCGTAATTAACCATTCTTCACCAGCTTTGCGATATTTCCCGAATTTGTCACAGTGAGATTTAACAGCCTTGACACATATTGCTCTCTGAAAAGGAATAATAACGTTGGTCAAATAAAATATTTTACTGTAAGACTGGAGTGCAATTTCCGAGGTATTATGGCTGTACTTACAGCGATCAATCGATGGCATCATCTGTTGTGGCGTCACATAGTCAAACAAAGATATACACAAACCTACATATCATTTAGCCAAATACCTCATACATCCTCTATAATAAAATACCAGGTAACATATATCTGAGAAACACTGATAAACAGTAACTGTGTTCTACAAATCAGAGTACGAGCATATACACGTTTGAAGTTATGACAGACCTTGTAAGACCCAAGTCCCGATTATCAAACCATTATCTTTTCCATTTCAGATGGTTTGTATGAAATCATTACTAAAATAAGATAACAAGGTGTTTTATTCATCATAAAAGTCAGTAGTAGCAAAACTCATTAATATAGAGCTTTAAAATTATACCATCACATATTCTAATAACGGCTTGCACTTTCTGGTAGCTAAGCATTTAGTAGGTTTTGTACATTACATGTCACACTCATCGATATATACGAACGTAACTGCATAAAGCAAGAAATGATCTAGAGTGATGCACAAATCATATTTAACCCACTATCGAAACAATTTTGACTCAATCAAAATCTGTAAGCACAAAATTTCTAAGTTTCTAGTCAATAATTTCAGAAGCAAACATACAAGAATATATTCTTCTGACCAGTAGTTGGACCTATATAGGTTAACACCTCAACTATTTTTGGTCACTCATCACAGCAACTTTGTGAAGGATATCAGGATATGCACAATCAGGAAATAGCTAATTACAAAAGGTTGAATAACCTTTTACATACTCTGTCGGTTAGTGTAATCGCTTTACGTTCCTCAACAATTTGCTCATAGACACCAGGAAGATATGCGCCTGGTGTCGAAACTAGCCACCGTTCACCATAAACACGAGGAACACCACTGCGATCGATGCAATCTTTTATGGCCTCCATTACAAGGGCAGAGTTGGCAAGAATGAGCTTCGCTTGCTCGTATTTTACAATTTCAACCTCTTTTCTAGGGTAATAGGTGCCTACAGAGGAAAAGAAGATCAATACACACACATGTTATACCAACCACATGAATAAAACCAGCTTATTTTAATATTTAGATGCAATCTGTTTATTTCATTTGACTTCAAAGTGGTGAAAACAGATAATATAAAAAGTTTGCTGACGTCTGCAAGCAATACACACAGTACTTTCGGATATCATTTCATACTAAAGACACCTGAGCGGATCTGACGGTGTCGCGACCCAAAGAACAGATAATGGCGACCGTCTACAACAGCTATGCTCGGATAACCGCCTGTTTCTGGCAAATACTAACTTCAGACATAAGATAAAATACGTTTCGAGACGGCGACTCCCAAAGCCGACACAACGCTGGACCCGACTAGATAACATCGCTGACAGCCACCGATGGAGGGGCTCGACAGAAGACTACCGCTCATCCTGAATCACGTGTTTAGATTCAGATCATGCTCTAGTACGAGCGCGTATTTGTTTGCAGCTTACTGGACGTAAGAAACAGACATCAAAGGGCCCCCTTAGTGTTCTGCTTACCGACAGCAAAGCTAAGAATATATTTCAGGAATATCTAGAAAAACAGCAAACATGTTCTGCATGATATCCCACCCCTCGAAATACAAAGTGTTGCTTCATAATTGCCTTGAATCGACACCTGAACTAGGGATAGGAAGTGAAGTAGTTGAGAGTATTTACCGCTTTACTTATCTCGGGAGTCTCATCAGTGCTGATGGCTCAGTGACTGACAAAATCTCAGCTCGGATAGAGAAGGCTCGACTGGTACTTACCAACTTGCGTCACTTATGGTGTAGGCGAGATATCCAACTGCTAACCAAAGGATGAGCCTATTGCGCCAAAGTTTGCTCCGTGCTACTTTACGGGTGTGAAACATGGCTACTGAGAATAGAGAATATTCACATGTTACTGGTATTCGATCGTAGATGTCTTCGAAGCGTTGCTCATGCATCATGGGACAATCGAGTAAGCAATTCTGTTATTAGGAAATGGGTTCTAGGTAAGGATGGCAGATCAGTTGATGAAGTATTGAAACTTCATCCGTTGAGGTGGTTGGGACATGTGTTACGTATGCCTAACCACAGACTTCCCCGATCAGCTATGTTTTGTGGTGTGGGTGTAGGCTGGAAGAGAGCGAGGGGAGACCAAAATAACATGACACAAAACCATGAAGTCGCTTACAATTGGTCTGAGCCATGTTTGTAGATGTAGACTACCTGGTTGGAGTCAGCAAGACGATAGTAACCGATGGTTTGAGACCTTGAACGACATGGCTCAAGATCGTTTGCAATGGTGCAGGTGCATTCACTCTTTGTCTTCTCGCACATTTGTGATATGATTTATCCACCTTCAAGAACCCATTGTGACAATCAAAGACCTACAGATGTACCGAAGTAATGCTTCCAAAGATTTAAGGTGTATTTTTTTGAAATTTTAGTCGGTGATAACCAGGTGGTTAATCTACTTGTCAAATTAAACAACCACGGGTTGATGAATAAGAATTTCGGATTTTTTAAGTCTGTTGAAAATGAATGTTTCCACCATATACATAGTGCTAAACTTCGGTGCGCAAAGATAAGTGAAGCTTAAAGAAAAGTTATACACTAGCCAGGTTTTAGTTAGTGACTTAAAACGTCTCCGTGTACAATTAAGTGCATCTTGTATGTAACATAAATAAGTAACTTGACACAAAACTATTGTCACTTTCTAATCCAAATATACGTGTCAACACAACGTACAGACAATGTGTCAGGAATATGCTGATTACAAAAGCGAAACGCTTGGCAATCCTACACACAGAACAAACGGTCGGTGGTCAAAACAATTCGGAATCCTATAACTCAATGAATATGACGGAAACACCCAATTACTTTGTACGTAATTAAAACAATTAGATACGAACAGATCTTTCAAGTGTTAACCGTTCATAATAATTGTGTTTTATTCATTCTAAACAGTAGACATTTGTCTCTGATAGCTTTCATGTTCACAACCACGATAATAATATTCAGATAGAATGAACTGTTTCCAAACCAATCACCGACCATCCGGAAAAGAAAACACTTACCGGGTCCTTCAAACAACCATTCCTCTCCAGCTATTCGTTTGACATTTCCATCTTCAAAATCCGAGGCGGCTCGCAACCTGAGTGCTGAGTTTGGGAGGACAACAGGGAGAGGTCTAATGACATCCTTCAAAGATTCACCTGGATACAATGGGAAAGGATCTTGGGCGAAACGGTACTCCTCATCACCCATTCGAACTTTAACCTGTCCAAATTTATCGACTACTGGAACACCATCTTTGTCTTTTACGACAGGGTTCCGAATCACGCAATACATCATCGCCGGGACAACACTTAGTTCCTCCGGTCCGAGAACGATCCTAAGAAGTAGTCAGTAGATAATAAGCGAACTCACTTTTCATCCTGTTGACAAACATATGTTTTAGGTCCAACGACAAGTGAAGTGACATGAGTGTTCAAGTTCAGAACATGAATATAATGCCTTGGACTGATTGAAATAATCGGTGAATCTGGATTAGACTTCATCTAGAACTTCCAAACGATCTACTATGAAGCAAGAAAATCCAAACGACGTTAAATGTAAAACATAAAAATATTTGATGAGTAACGTGGAAGTAGAGAGAACTTTAGTAGATATTTTGACTAAATTTCACGTCACCAACATGTTGCACTATGGTCGGTCTATAACTGAGTGTTTTACAAAGCTACAGTTCGTTCATGAGGGAAACTCGGTACTGAAACACATAATCGGAAAACAAAACAACTCTAACACAAGAATCTAGACAAGAGGGAAAGCTAAGAGTTGGATCTACTAGGTTCAGGTGGATGAAAACAGGGTGTGAATAGCGACATTAACAACCTTAGACTTTGGTTTCCTCAGTCTCTTATTTTACTTGAGATCTGTATGACATTCATCGCACAGACAACAAATTCTCTTCAATGTAACAAAGGATATGGGCTACTAGATGTAGGAGTAGGCTTGAATAAAGTAAAAGGACGTCAAACTAAAAGGTGGAACCAGTCCTTGAGGTAATCGATAAATGAATTAAGCAGTATAAGTAGTTGTAAACCATCCGGTTGGGGTCCATATGATTATTACAATCAGTGGTTAGAGACTAGATGATAAGGCGCAGAATATTTCGCAATGGCATAGATGCATTTACTCCTTGTCTTCCTTTAAAATCTGAGTCCTGTAACCTAATAAATTTTCCTTTTTCTTCTACACACCCTTCTCTACTGCTACTAATACTGTACTACTTCCACTACCCTTCGATGTCTTGATAATTTTGTCCTCCTGTGCTAATGTAATGTGGCGACTTGAACTGGTGTGCACATGTCATGTTCTACGTTGCACATGACTTACAGAATGCCTTATTTCTCTGAACACCTGTTAACCTTGAGCGAACCAGCAAGGTTACGAGTGGATATGAAACAAATAACATCCTAACGACTTTAGTTTCTGATTAGTTATATTCAAAGACTCAATTGTCATCTCACAACGTTCACTTTTCACAACTAAACCCTAACAATTGCATGCTGCCAAACAAATCGTATCCTCGAACTAAAAAGCAGACATTCACTGCGGACTAAAATATAAAACAAATGTGGTAGAACAATGGGCCTTCATGTTATATTCGTCTCAAGTGAGTTCATAGAACGGTTCATCCTTTGCCAAACCTCATATTACTGACTATGCAACGGTCAAAACAAAACTACAGTTATACAAGCACGACACTTTTACTTCATCAGGTAAGTCTCCATAGGCAAATAAATTAACATTAAGAATAACTACCCGATTTCGCGAAGCAACAACCAACCAGTTACATCGTTGGTAGACAGAGCATGTTGCGAAGATTACTTGTCACAAAGGATGGGATTAAACACTGCTTCCTAGTCAAAGTCGGCAGACTAAAGACTACGATGTATTTTTAATTTGAGAAATACGGGATAACAACAGCGGTTTCTTATTGACAATCGGTCTTACATAATACCCATACACTTTCAAAAATCTATTTCAGTAACCATGGGTGAGTTTTCAGAAGCTTAGAAAAAGTTAGTATCTTGGATTTTGTCTTGTCCGTCAAATTCGCTATCTTATAAACATCACATTAGATTTGATGAGAGAAATGATTACAGTAACGGTCATAGTCTACATAGGCTCATAAACGCTACATTCAAATCCCGAATGAAAATAAATTTAGTCCGCCTAGTGTGCAAAAATCTACAAGAGTAGATGTCAGCAGTGTGACTAATAAAACGGAAGCATCCAAACAATACCTTCCTCAAGCGGTTAATTCATTAATTGGAAAATGCTCAGCTACAGGAGACTACCTGCATCAGCAGTGATATCAGTGACGTGAAAATTATAACAGTGATCATATTATTAATAATAAAAACGTTGTGGCCTAATTCGTATACGAATTGGGTTGGTAAGTATATCTACAAGATTTTTGGCAGAATAACAAACTAGAAAGTTATGATAGAAGAAGCAGGATGACCTAAGTCGGTGATAAAGATGAGCCTCATAACGCTAGCCGACTGCTTTTGTGACATATAGGGGAAATAATTTTAAGTAAACCTAAACGTTGAACCAAACTGATAGTCTCAAATATTAAAACTGACTAATATTGTCATAGGTAAGCCAGGTTATTTTCCCTTGGAGACCATTTGCCAAGTTTCTCTTTGCGTACTACATTATATGACGCAGACTTGCACATCAAGAAAAAGACAAACTCTGAAGAGTATTTCTCTTGGTTGTGACCGCAGAACGTAAGCTGCTGATCTCGTCAACTTACAATTTGGACACAAATAACTAAAAGCGTACTGCCAAACTCAGCAGTTAATAAAAACTTTCATGGCTAGATAGGGTACATACAATAAAGTAACTGAAGCCCGCTCACCAGGATAACGAGATAACGAGATAATGTGAAAGCAACACAAAATATCTCGAGGCTTTGGCCTTGAAAAGAAATATAGAAAAACAATTCCTCACAACATCCCCGACCATTCACCCACAAGACGTATAACAATAATAAACCATTCTCTTCATCTGATTCATTTGTCCCTCATTGATTTACAATGAAACATCTAGCTGAGTAAGAGATTATTTGACATGTAATAGCTGAAATCATTCCCTACCTCTCAAAATCTTTTGAGAATACAAACCATTCGAATGGATTATTTGTACTATCTTCACTTTGTAACTGTGCTTCAACGTTGAGCATAAAAGGAAATGGCTGAACTGTGTCTGGACAGAAATAATGGTACTTGTGTACGTGAATCGGAACCTCTACGTAGAAGTGAATTTTCTTATTATATCTATTTTCATATCTGTTTCGCTCTATGTATGTTTTATAGACAATCGCAACGTATTTCTCTGACGACGCCTGGTTTTCTAATAATCCTGAATTCCGAAGAATTTGGTTTCGCTTCAGATTTTATCTAAATGAGAATAATATCTCGAAGTTCCATTTATCACATAACGTCACCCCTTCAACAAAGTTTGTGTTGTTTGACCAGCCGATGAGGATAAGCCGATCACTATCTCACACGTAACGTGGTGTTTTGTTGTGACATGAGGGAACTTACAATTATCTCGCGAGCTTCTTTGCTAACCGATCGAGGGAGTATATTGTTCATTCTTCTCATGTCTTTCTCTGTTTTCTCGACGTAATGTGTTTCTTGGTCTTCCTCTTTGCCTATTGTGTTAGTGGGACATAGATGGAATTAAAGCATGACTACGTTGCTACGCGCTGATTGGCTGCTAATTTCCTATCCAATCAGTACATGCTCGACTCTTGGAAACAGGGTAAAAATTCTCTTATTGTTAGCTGCATGCTCATTGGCTGAATCTAATCCTGTCGATCACGTGAATTTCCATTCAGAAGCTTCTCATGTAAATGCTATAAATAAACTAACGTTGTATCTATTTTAGCCTTCGCCTTCGCCATCACCTTTGCCTTCTTATTTTCCATTTAACCTTGCTATTTGGAATATAATCTTTTCCTGTTCCACCGTGTTCTTGATTCTTGGGAACTTGCCCAGTGTATCGTGGTCAGAGAATACTAAGCAATAGGATTTAGCCGGAAATTAGTTAAGCAAGCCCTACGTCACAAGTGATTTCACATAGAGCAAATGTATTTCGCTAAAATTTTGTCTGTGTTGTTATTTCACATCAGAATTTCTCATCAGCAAAATATGAACAAACTAACTTCATAAATATATCAAAATTAATTAGGGAAATTGTTATTGGAGAAAGGAAATTTATAGATCTTTTGATAAATGTACAAACCTAATGATATTAAAATGTTATTTAATTTGACGGCGTGTGGAAATCAATAAATTTGGAGTTTGTTATTATCACGAACCGATGTCAGCTGGCGAAAACTGTAGAATGAAGGAACATTGGAAAAATCTTTCGCCTTAATTTTAAAGTTTAATTACAACAAATTTAATACTCGATTGTTGACTATCAACTCCGTAGTTGTGAATGTTAATCAGTTTGTTATAAAACCAAACTATAACGACTGTACCACTTTTTATCGATTCTATCTCATCAAATAATGGGTTAAATAACTCAGTTGGGAATTTCGAGTAAACTCAAGGCCATAGTTTTACTTGAACTTAAACCATAAATCTTGATACTTCAGTTATTATTTGTAGTTTATTGATACACACAAGTCTGATACAACTGGGTCCTGAAAGTATAGTACTCCACTCAATAACAATATTGTGAGGGAAGAATCAAAACTCAGAACGCCTAGAAAGCCGAGAGAATGTGTCAAAGGATGAATGAGAATATCGAATTATGGCAGATACAATTCGTTTAACAATACAAATGAGATAGTAATGACTTTTTTCATCTGAAGAAGTTTACATCATGTTTTGGATGAATCTCAAATTAACTACAAAATGATCGCCACGTGTTTCTTTTGTGAGACATGTGGCGTCGCAGATCACTGCGTTGCACCACGTCTAGGACCTGAATGAGGGAGTCGTTATAGTCTGATAGAAGTCACTGAGACTGTGACACATGAAGAAGCCTCTGAATTTGGTGTTAAATGATGGTTACACAAATTGAGTTACCGTCACTGTACCTAAACGCACATTCATGAACCCTGACATTACTAACATGATGTTGGTATTGAAAGTCAAGTAATCTTTCAGATGCAACGATAATTATATGCAATGAGTCCCCAAACATTCTCACCTCAGACATGCTAGATTTAACATGCACAGAGAAAATGCTGCTGTCAAGGATGCAATATAGACGGGACGTTTTACAGATGGAATAACACCATGATGGTTTCAAAGATGATCCATAACGGCCTTAGTGTCTCCGATTTCCAATACTAACCAATTATAATTCTGTCAACAACTACCCAAATACAAGAATTTTTCGGTTGCTTACAAGACCTCACCAGAAACAGTAAGTAGAGGCATGGGTTCCTTTCAGTCTTGCGGGAAAGTTTGCATTTAGAAGGCATGAAGTTTATTTCCTACACCACGGACACTGATTACCAACTGGTGAAGAACGATACACATCCTCACACTGTCAGATGGCATCATTCACATACGTAATATTGGAAAGTCTTATTCAAGATAAAAAATCCATCTTACTACTACCTACTTCCATTAGAGCTGTTTGTAGTATGTTATCGATGGCAAGTCGCAGTGTAATAGTTAGATCTGGCAACCCTGCTCAACCAGACTGCAGGAATGGAGCAGTGGAGAGTGGTGGTTGTATGTTCTCGCTCTAAGGTGTTTGTGTACAAACCGTTCATAATGCAAATAAACATTTCTACATAAACGTCTTCAACTGGGAGTTCCAGCGAACAAACAGTTGAGTGCTATCCTGATATCAGGAAACCTACAGATTGGTGTCTTGAAATAAGTACAGCAATTTTCTAACATTAGGTGAAAGATGAAGACATGATCAGAATGAAAACCAGCCTGTACTCTGCTAGACATTACTGCTGGTTTTAAACATTAGGTAAAGTATGGTGGAAACCAACTTCTTGAATACAGTAGGAAGTAGACCTATCGCACGATATTTTTCACACAATTTATGCAGACCTTGTTTGGAGGATAGGGACAACTATCACCTCATTTCAGGACGTTAGAGCACGATTACCTCCAGAGATCTCCAAACAATCTACTCAGTTCCCAGATCGGGACTGGTCCTTGGAAAACTCTGCCGACCATCCAATATTCTTTTGGATGTTACCAGTTCGCGCACTATTAGTTAAACAGATTGTCTCACTCGCACATGCCTTATTGCTTCTTCTAGCTCAGATGAGCTTAAGTAGTTTCAGGAAGTCTCCGTAGACTCACAAGCTTTGCTCCAGATGAAAAGTAGTAGATAACAAAGCGTTGCGAATGAGACGTTCCATGAAGCAGAGCATATAGGAAATGCAGCTAGTGATCGTCTACAGTTTTCTGTAATGGCT
This sequence comes from Schistosoma turkestanicum, assembly GCA_944470395.2. Taxonomy (NCBI): domain Eukaryota; kingdom Metazoa; phylum Platyhelminthes; class Trematoda; order Strigeidida; family Schistosomatidae; genus Schistosoma; species Schistosoma turkestanicum. The sequence goes on from OX103971.1 coordinate 41,517,673, forward strand.
AGCGTTGAATCCAGCTCGACTTATTTGTGATAGAGATCCCAGACAATTCACAATCATCAGTCTATTTAAGACGATAATTTTTTTGATCATCGAAAACTTAGCTTGGCCCAAATTAGATCATGCTCTGAGTCCAGAACATAAGTACTCCAAAAAGAGCTGTAGAAGACGGTCGCTTTTGTTTGACTTGTGACCAAGAAGTTCCAGGTGGTACCTCTCGATACTTGGACGCTCACACTGGGCATTTGCACCTTCGAATAATACTGCAACATCTATCAGACGCTCTTTCTTGAGATCATTTAATTATTAGTAGAACTAATCCTTGATTGGACCAAGACCGATTAAATAATATATTTTTTCCAGAGGTTTCTTCTTAATTTAATGGAGGTCTCTAATCTAATGACACATAAAAGACTGTTAGTGAGGACCCAGACAATTAGTACTGTTTCTGCTCTGATGTTTGGGGCCACACAAATGCCAGACAAACGAAAACATTTTGACAAAAAGGTTTCAGATAAGGGTTCTGAAAACAAGCCTATGAAATGAAATGTGGAATAAATATGAAGTAATTCTCTCGAAACTTAAATACAGGTCTTAAATATCCAATAAACTTTGATGTCAAGAATTACCAAATGCACTCATAGTTTCCTGTTCTCCGACCTACAGCATTGTGATAACATTGAATAAAACGAGTTTAGATCACTAATACAGTTTCAGAAAAGCTATGCCAGGAATCCTATTTGCTGTTAGAATTCGTAAGCGTGACTATTCAGTTTCCTGAGACCATTGGGATAGAAGAGAGTTTTTAGCATACATATATACATATACATACATATATACATACAAAGATAGGCGAACTGAAAAATAGTTGGACGTTGGTCTATAAAATTTAAAGGAGATCACGTTTGTTGGTGAAGAACTTGGAAACAGAACTGAATCAACTGAAAAAACACAGAAGGATTGGAAACACCGATAAAAATGAAGGAGAGGAAAGCAGACGCCTTATCAGATCACAATCTAATACTTAAAAAAAGATGATTTATCTACAGACTCAGTTTACTAAAACTCACTTCATTATATACGTCACAGAGAAACCTGAAGAAACCAGTTTTCTAACCGTCTCTGTTGAATATAGCTGTCCATGTAACTTCATCACACTGCGTCTAGCAAGTCGGAATATACTGATAAATTTATACCTGAAAGCAAAAAATAAATCGTCCTAACATTTCTAAAAAACATTTCAAAAATTATTACTAAGGTTTAAGAATCATGGGAATCAAATCGCTCGAAATCTGACGACTCTTTTTGACTAATATTACTCAGACCTAAGGATTCAGTAATCAATGAGGACCAAAGCTATATTATTTTCAAAAAAAGCTGTACTAAGTGTAATAAATATTAAATTGGACAAAATTTCATTCATAAACTTGGAACATTGACTTATGGAGACACAACATGATGTTATCACTGATACTAAAACATGAAAAATCACAAACTTAAATTTATTTAGCAAAACGGTTAACATTGTAGATCAGCAATTTAAAGTCGGCCTAGTCAGAAACATGCAGTTTATTGTTCTTGAATCAACTGGTAAACCCTCAGATTTCTACAAATGTCATGGTGATTTCTATTAGCTATAAAAACACTAGACTTCTGATAAATATTCTGTGATTCATGAGTAAGCTAATTGAAAAACGTAGCAATTGACTGTTCTCTATAGCAAACTGTCTAGACGATCATTATTGAATAGTTGAGCATTGATGCTACAAATCTGGTCACCTAAATCCAATATTGTTAACATCTTTTCAACTACTTATGACTTTCGAAAACATTTAGCTTTATTTGTTGACTAATCAAGGACTTACGGTCTCCTAATTATATCATAACATTTCTAATTGTTGTATGAAACAGTGAATAGAATTTTATCATAAAAAAAAACAATAAGTTCTACGTTTTCAGAAAAATTGACAACATTTCTACCGATAATCATTTAAATAAGGTTTCATTAATTTTATCTAGGTAGAAGGCCCTTCGTTGTTGCGAAAGGAACATCAAAACATTTACATAATACTTTTACCTTAAAATAATTCAACTTTGTTTTTAGGATGATCGACTCAAAAATCCATCTAACGGGAGACGTATAAACTTATGTTCAAATATTTCACTTCACATCTGTTACGTGTCGAACACAGAAAGATTTATAAGAGTAGAGAGAATGTTGAAAAAAATAAAACACAATCGAACAAAAGAAAGAACTGAATACATCAGTTAGCAAGTCGAAATCAGTAGAATGAAAACAGGAAATAAGTCTAATCAACACTGTCGAACCATCTTCGTGTGTGCTCATTTCAACTGGTGCAAATATATTAGTTTGAGAGACTTGATTTTCGATAAAATGACACTCAAATGTTAATATTGTTCAGTAGTGTGTTTGAAGAGTCCGTCTTTGTATATGTTTTACTAGTTGAGCTGAGTTCCTTAAAGTTCCACTTATTCAATCCAATGTGTGCATTTTATTGTAACTGGTTTATTTATGCATTTCATAGAACAATCAATTAAAAATTGGTCTAGTTCATTCCATTTAGTAAAGTGTTCTTTAATTCATAGGATTTATTCACGTCCTAATTATATTACTTACAATAGTTTATGAAAGCTCATGCTTGTAATTTTTGTGTCGTACAGTGAATAAACCGATGTACAAATTAGTATCTACAGATCTACACAACATACATGCACACAGATAGGTTTAGTATTAGCCTTAGAAAATATCATAATGTGTATGAATGAAATTGATTGATCGTTCCAAAGTATAAAAAAAAACAACAGATACTTAAGTGTTAAGATAATATCAAATCATTGAACGAGAAATCTTTGTACTGTGAAACGGGTTTCTTACAGTTTTCATGTGATAATATATATTTAAGCACAATTTATATCTTATCAATTCTGCATGTAACAGACTATGCGAAATGTCATTTATTTTAAAATTATTCATTATTTTATACTTCCGTATTGGCTATCTTTTCCTTTATGCGTTTGAAATGGTTCCAGTAATGCTGACAAAATTTAAATCGTCGTTGCTGAAACCGACTATCCAATCACGAAAAAATGATATGTCACTTAAATCTGTTAATTTACCTGACAGTAAAAACTTATTAGGATATGAAATATGTATAGACTATGCTATAAATTTGTTGAAAACTAATGATGAATCTAATGTAATGAAAGCTATCGAAGTAATTTTATGTAAATTCTAATTCGAAATTTCATTTACACATCTTTTGAAATATAGATGTCTTAAAAGACAACAAACTGACAAAACTACAAAGTGATTGTTTGTATCATTTAGCCGTTGGCTTCTTAAAACTAAATGTAATTAGATGTGATTGATTTCTTGACAATAATTTTTTTCGTGTATCTGTTTGTTTGACAGGATTATCATAACGCTACAATCTACAGCCAATGTTTATTAACGATTGAACCAGGAGATCAAAAAATCAAGAATCTGTTACTGGAAATCAAATCACGCTCGTATAAAGGTAACGATTTTGCAGACGATATATATATATATATATATATATATATATATATATATATATATATATATATATATATATATATAGTTGTATCTATCTATCTATTTGTATTGACTGAATGTTATAAATTAGTAATTTTTCTCAACTGTTTATTATCTAGTTCTTTTTGGATCATGGTGATCAACTAAACAAGATGTTATACAGTTGCTTGTGTAACACAACGTTATATAACGATATCTACATAAAAGATCTACGTCAGAGTATCTGAAGCTGAGCACCACTGTTTCTAAAGAAAATTTGCATCCTAAACTGAAATAAAACCATCGGTAACTAAGTATCATCTAAAGTTATTAGGAGTCGATTATATTTGTGGTAGTATAGATCGTTTGTGTTGTCATATTTTAACACATAAAAGCTTGTGAAATTCATGGGTAATCTTAGCCGCCTCAAGGATTTTTATGTAACTAACTGATAAACACTGTTTTTAGATCAACGTTCATCGGTTCTTATTTGTTACTTTTCACCGACCAATAATTATAGCCTCAATATTGGAATCACACTTCCAAATGTTTTCATCACTCATATTGTATACTCTTTTTTCCGATCTCAAGTTTTAGATTTTTTTTAACCATAATAAATTATGATACATTGTATGCTCGTAAGTTTTAGTGCTATTACCGACTGAAATGTCATGATTTATTTTTTGCTCATTTACATTGAAATGGACTACTAGATTTTCTTTTAAGAAAAATTGAAATTCAGTAATAATTACCCTAATATCTGTATTTGTTTATTCATAATCATTCGTACCAAACTGTTTCTAAAAATATTCAGAGTGTTGTATGTAACATGACATTGTAGTCCGTTCGGTACTTTAACATTAAAAACCATCTTAGAGCTGTAACTAATCAACATGGCAAATCATTATTCTTAATAAAAATATTAAAGATGCTTACATGAGATGTGGGCAGAAATGTTATCTATCAAAAATCGGAAATGGTAAAACTAATTTTATCAATCTCAAACAGTAAAATGAAGTGGATTGAGGTTCATAAAGGATTTATTTTATAAGTTGGATCTTTAAATAGGAGTAATGAAAAAATAAAGCATACATCTTTCTCTTAGCTGAAAAAAACCGACTTGTGATGAATAAAAGTGGATTCATTTTCGTTATTATTATTCATACTTGAACAACAAATATTATCAGTATCTAATAAGAATGTGGTAAGATAAAGAAATAATTCACTTATTGAGACATTTACCTTACTCATCGCCAATCTAGAGACGAAAACTCTATACGCAATCATGACGTTTTGGCCAAATTCTATCGGTAAACTCTTCCTAATGATGACATCCAAGCATTTAGTAAATACCATTTTGATGTACAGCACAGTATTATTTATTTTTCAGTCAAATGAATAAAAATCAAATATCTTTCCATAAAATATTTTCCTTTTTATCTCTATTTTGCGTAGACACTCAAAATAATTTCTCTATAAAGAAGCTATCGATACCGAATTAGATCCTTCTTTGATCACTTTACGAGGATTATTACTTTGAAACTGACGTTAATAGAAAAAAATGTTTATACTAACCAAACGAACAAATGAATGAATTCACTACTAATTATTTAGAATTGAAACACCACTAAAATTAAATTATTGAACTGAAGCATTCGTTTTTGTCGTTCATACTATGAACTTTAATATATTAATACATTTAATTTTCAAACTCCGAACGAAGTCCAACTTTTTGCTATTCTGGTAAACAAAAGAATGACGTGCATATGTATGATAGAATAAATGGCTGAACAATGTTACTTGACAGATTTTAAATCACTAGCTTACAAAAAATAGTTTCATGTACAGTGTCGTAATAGTTTAGACTTGGTGCTTCATTGTTCTACTAATGTGATATTAACTGAGATTTATTTACAAGATGATGCAAATTTCATACGGGCATCGAAGATAAATATACACGTGATTCAAAAATAAACAGGGATCATCTCTGCTTTGATTTACACATGATATCTAGACAGTCAGCTATACTTGTGGCTAAGTAAACTGGGATAATTAATCTCCTAGGATGTTAAATCTAAAAAAGTGATCCTGTTCGCATATCAAATATCCAACATCTTTTTCACGATCCAGTATCAAGCAATAAGTGTATTCTCCACCTCGTTTTGATTTTCCGGTACAATTCGACGTCTTTTCGGATGCAGATAGGTGTTAGCGATGCTACTCAACTGTTATAATCCTAGTCATTTCGATAATTATTTCGCGATTTGCGCATCTTATCATTCAAATGAGAGGGTTTTTCTTAGAGCGGTAAGACACAATATTGCATCTGGAGGAATTCGATACCTAGACTTAGGGTCCATCCTCCCTTCGCCAGTTACTACAGAAGTCCGCGACATGATTGCGAGTTTCCACATGTCCCAAAAATGTACCTCATTTACACGTGAGGTAGTGGTCCGCCTATCCCCATCTGACGGTTGAAAGTCGCGAAGTCTTTTCGAAGGGGTGAAGTTAGGTGATAAATGGCCCTTCCGGTTCCTGTGTCACCTCCAAGTTTCAGTTGGCGACAACGCAGAACAAATACTTCAAGGGTTTATAGACAATCTTCTTCAAGATATGCCTTTTGTCTGAGGGTACATATAGGGTTTATTAATCGCCAATGCAGCCATAGCAACGCATGAACAATACGTAAGAGTCGTTCTCAAAAATCTAGATGAAAACGGAATGGGCGTACACCAGAGTGTGTTTTCGGAGTACAGACTTTAGGATTTCTCGGGAGTGCAATAACCCTCTGAAGTAATTACATCAATCTAAAAGGAGGTAGGCAACATTGAAAAATACACCACACAAAGTCCTTTACCACAACTTAGAGGTTTCCTAGATTTGAATAATTTTTATCACCGCCTCTTACCTGATTGTGCATGAGCGAAGCAACCTTAGACACATTCTCTTAGAGGGAGAGCAAAAGACTTCAAACTGACTTTTTAGGTTATTGAAGCTATAGAGGAGATGAAAAAAGCCTGTCCAAGCATCTACGTTAACGATCACGGCCGTGATTCTCACTCGCTTTAGTGGTGAATACTCCAAACAAAGCAATAGGTGGCGTGCGTAACCAATTCGTTGACGACAGCCTGCTCACATATATGAAATAATATAGTTTCGAACGAGAATGTCCCACAGTATATCCGTGGCCATCAAGGGATACTGATAATAGTGATGACAACATCCTCATTCTCAAATAATGGCGTTTTACAAGAGACGCGATAGGGTTTCTGAGGAAAGATGTTTGTTGTATACTATTTTATTATCATGCGCGTATTTGTAAAGTCATGCAGATTTTGTTGTTTTACATGTGTTTACGTACATAACAGACTAGGGTGGACATACTAAATTTCTTTGGTTACCTCCACTGGCTACTGGTCTTTGTGATGATAGGCAATCGTTACGCTTAACCATTTGTTGACGATCATTTAGGATTGAAGCAGACCACGAGTATAGGAAGTCAGTGAATTCTGATGGCTTTCATTTAACTAGCAGCCTTCTGTATGGGACCTCCTGAAAAGCTTTTTAAACTCGTGGAATAGAACTAATGTTAGTGGTTCTTTGTCCTGTCCTTGAGTTATATAACTGAGATAGTCTAGAAGGTGCGTATAGCATTATTTGAAACCCTGGAACCCATAATGTGAGGTCAAGGTGAGAATTTCATTTAGAATGAGTATTATTACCTGCTTAGATCACTGCCACTGAAGTTCTTTTATCCACATAAGATAAGCAAGAGGATTTGAACTCACATCGTACTCTTCAAAACTTCTGTTGTTTGTTCCCTTTGGTATCAAAAATGTGTCTATCCTCACAGGCTGACTTCGTCGTCCACGATGCAAGACATCAATCGTGTTTCCGTTGAGATTCGTGCCCCTAAATCCAACCATTAGTATAAGTTTATGATTCCATCCGATTTACTTCTTGATCCTCTGGCTTTACTTCACAGGCACTTGAAAAACTGTTTTGTAGCGCGATGTTCCATTGCGTCAGCATTTGTTCACGGGTTTCTAGTTTGTAATGGATCTGCCCACCACAGGCTTTTTGCTTTCATGGCGTGTCCTGATACTAGGACTGTGGCATTAGTGCACTGTACCATGATTAGTTGATCGAGGCCTATCGACACCAAAGTGTTTTTGTTTGACTTTCTTGATGAAATCTTACTCACCTAGGTCGGCTCTTGCAACATCTGTTGTAACTAGAGATGTCATTATCCGAAGTGAACTGAGATCAAAGCATCTCAGTTAGGTCCTCTTGATTCGTCTAATTTATAGCCATGGGATACAGCGACTTTACGAACGTCAGGTGCAACGGAAGAAACAGCAGACGCACGCTAAGTCCCATGATAGTATGTAGGCCCACTCGGTTTAAGAACGAACGCCAATGTTTCATTCAACGTCTGAAAGACTTTTAAGAACCATCATCTATCAGCTCAGACTATCATAGTGGTTGGTTCCTAGGTTTTTATTGGTCTTTAAGGGAATTCTCTTACAGATATTGGTTTATCAGTACTTCACTCGGATTTCGGAGCATTGTTTAACCGGTCATTTAGGTGTCAGTAGGTGTTTTGTTAGTTCCATCGACTTTATTTTTTTCTTCGCTGTCGGTAGATGAGATTATGAGTATATGGCTTATTGACCTTTAGGTTATTCTCGTTCAAATTTAAAAACTTTTATTTACAGATTATATTTATGTTATTTCAAATCATGTGAGGATTTCATGAATATTCAGAGCTAGACAACAATTCTTCGCTTTTTGGTATGTCACGAAGTGAGTGTCCCAAGTTTACTAGTTGATGGTAGGAGATGCTTTGCACGGTGTACACAATGGCGGTCCTGTGCGGATGTGAGAACATATTCATTTAGGTGTATGCAGTAAAAATAATGAGGTCATCATCAATAGTGAACACTATAGAACTACTGATTTTGAGGGATTTTAACGCTACATAAGTAAAATCGTTGTTTAAATTCTGATCTTCTTCTCCAAGAAAAAAATTTCTAAAATCTTAAAATACATTCCATCTTAACCGTGTAATTATACGGATATTAGATGATATCTAAAATCGGTTCGATGTTGAGTATTTGGCATATAAGTTTTTCTTACAGCGATAACACTTAACTGAATAAGTCAGCGGTTTATAAAACTCAAGGTTAGGTGAAACATCTGATTTGTGTAGCACGAGGTTACTTTTTCGACATATTAGTCCGAAGGATTCCAGTCAAATTCGTATTTTTCAGGTATTTTGCATAAAAAGAGTCTATGCTTACGACTTGAGGGACTTTTTTTGGACATTCTTGTCGGTTGTTTCTTCCACTTGCTTATAAAGTATGCATATGAGCGAATTTAATTCAAAAAGCTCTCAGATTTTGATAGCATGTCTGGGCTTTGTTGTTCTAAGCTTGATTATAAGTATTTAACATGATTCAGCGTATACTTTATGTAGACGCAATTAGTTTACAGCTTTTGAAGTTGGCTTTCTCATAGATGATTACGAAAACCTAATTTCGTTGGGTTTTTATGCATCGAAACATTTGACGTAGTTTACATCCACAAATGTCACTGTACATTTTTCATCGTGAGATAAGGTGGTTTCTCAATTTTAGGTTATAATTAAAGTGATGGACAACGCAATTTCAACTTGATCGTGACTGTATGTCATAACATTTGTAACTAAGGTATTCATACATTCTGTACATCGATTAATCATGAATAACAATGACTTTGACCGCAAAAGTATGCATCCAAGTGCACACGATATAATTAATTTCTCCGTATAGCTGTTGCTAGCTGACAAAACCACTTGCATATCACATTCCATATAATTCTTGACTCCAATTACCTCTGGTACCAAAGTATGCTACGTAGAGTCAAATTTTCGATCGCGTAAGTTATCGTTGGTGACTGTAATGATGTGTTAACGCTAGCCTGATCACTACCTTTGCTCATCTATTACCTTGCCGACCGGGAGAAAGATTACCACCAGGTAGCACCGTTTCTTGAAGTTACAGGATTATCTTATAAACTACAGAGGGAGAAAGTGAATATATTTTAGTTGTTTTTCAAATGCTCTGACGTGACTGCTGCCTCATGGTATGAGTGTTGTTCACGAAATCGAGAGGACGGAAGGCGAATTTCCAGCACTTCACAACGGGGTTGATGATACGAAAGATCCCGCTAGATGAGTTGAAATACTCAGATTCCAAACCAGCGGTGCACATGAGCTATAGTATTTCGATGTTTATCAAAGACTTAGTCTCACGCTAAAGAAATCACGTGCTCCATTTTGTATTCCTAGGTAGTATCCCGAACCTCACACATTTAGTAATTTGTGTAGTTTAGAAATATTTAGGTGTTTCTTTACCAATGTTTCCGTGCATTTCGAGAGTGAAAGCGGACTCACCACTCACGTCCGTGACTGGACATTTGTGGGCTGTATGAAATTCTACAACTGCTAATATGTAATGAAGGAACTTTCCCTTTGTTGATTAATGACACTGAAATCCCGTTTAATTGCTCGGGTTTATTTAAAATGCGGAGTTCCTCAACATGAAAATAGATTTCATGAATACCAGAACTGCTTTTACAAAACAACACAGCTAGGCTTTTCTGTAATTAGTCCACATAACGGATGCGGTCCTGCAGTTTTACAATCTAACGGCGAGAGCTATTTACTGTGGTCGAGATGTTGGCACTTTCTGATGAGTTCTTACGACTTTTCTCATTGAGTAAGTGGCTAATATGCCAGCTCAAGATAAAGGTGTAAGTAAGTTCTAAATAGGAATCTGTTTGTAAACCTTCACTCTGTAGGATGTACGACGAAAAGTTTTTTTCGGACTCACACCATTAAAGCGTCCATTTTGAGATCCACTTTTCTTGTTTAAGTCGGTAAGCCCTTTATCCTTAGATGGTCTTAGATATATTTCTGTTTATACTACATAATCGGTGAAATCCTTAGAATATCAGTTGTTAATAAATTGTAGGAGTATTAAATGGAATAAGAATATAAACTGTGTGCATGAACATCGAGTGTTTTAAGCATCAGTTTGTACTTTTTGGGATCGCTGCTGCTTCTGACTTTGGTACTTTGTAATGTTTTCTTCAAACTCATTATCTTGTCAAGACTGAGCAAACTAGAACTGTTGAAGAAGTTAAGTTTTAGTTCTTACTTTACATAGAGTAGTCTCCAAGTTTATCACTTCACTGCTCCAATACATTAGCACAGCATCTCAGCTGTAGTTGGTTAAATTGTCACAAATAAAATTAATATTTATTTCTGAATTGTACGAGTAGTATGACATCGGTTTTCTAAATTTAAAGTTTCAGTTGGCTTTGTTAAACAGGATTTCTCGATTTCATGTACCTGAAAATTCTCACAACTTGATGGCCAGTTCTCACCTAGTTCTTTTCTAAAAAAAATAGGATATCTCCAGACGACGTTCTCCAAGCAATGTTGATATACCTCATTTATCAAGTACAGATTCCTGTACTCGAATGCTATTAAAGCTATCCGGGTGCCTAAACTAAAGTAGGTGGAGTGGGAACATAGTGCTTGCAGTCCGAACACCTAAACCACCAAGCTATCGCTTTAGATAATATACTGTGCTAATAGTGTTCGTTTGTACTAAGTCAAAGCAGTGAATATTATTTGATCTTATGCACTATTTATAAAATTTCACATGATTTGTTCCTAAATGATTAATTAATTTCCATATATATCAGGCACTTTTTATAATCAGTAATACCCTAGGGCCATCTTAATCAATGCTTCTTTGTTCAAACGATATTGGATTGCATCTGTTACCGATTCTCGTGTGTATCCTCACTTTTGTTGCAGTCACGACTTGGTACGTGGTTTTGAAATTTCTGACGAATTTTCTACTCATATTTTAGTCAAATATTGTTTCCTGTTTATTTTGAATACATTTATTGATGTTAAAAATAAAATCTTCGTTTTAAGTGTGCTCAGTTTGAAAGTTGGATTTGTTTGCAAGATGATTTACTGTCATTTATTAAGGATATGAAGGATGGTTTTTTATATGCATGCTTCTCTCAAATAATCGTAATACTTCCTTATATCAGGGCTGTCATTCGAAATAGCGACAACGTACCTAGTCCATTCATTGTATTTAGCGAGAACCCCAGGTGTTGACGTATCACACTCATCAGATGTAGTGACAACTGAAGGGTGATCCACATGTTCACCTAGTTTAAGATTATGAAATGATCTTACTGACCCTCTAGATTGCTGTATTAATTTGAGAAGTTTAATCAGTCTTGAAAATTTGACATTTGAAAAAGATCGTTATAAATGCAGTTAGCTACTCTGATATTTATCTACGTAGAGTCATTATGGGCTCTCTGTCTATCAACTAGGTATATAACTCATAGTTGTCCAGTTTGTACCATTTTTTGGCTCTGAAATAATCTTTAATTGCATCTTATACGCATAAGTTATGATTTATCAGCTTATTGATGTTCTTGGTGTCTGGATTCATCTCCATTGATTTAATGTCGTGTGCAAATGTATTATCAACTATTATTATTAATGACTCTATACTAGCACGTAGAAGCACCCAACTTTATAGGGTTCTGTATTACAATCTTTTTTATTTGCTCATCTGTTACTTGTATCCACCACTCATTAATTCACGTTTTGTTTCATTGCAGTTATTTCCTTTCCCTTAAACAAGACCACATATCATCGTACTTTCCTTACATAAGGTAAGTGTATATTACTAAATCTGAGAAAGCAAAAACAAAGATTAATGCAGAATAATATGAATTCATTTTATTTCTTTAGGTTCTCTTCAGTTGCTTACAACCTATAATAGTTTAAAATCAATATTATCATAGAAATTGATTGTATTTAGAGACAGATGTATGTGTCATCATGTTGCGGAGTTCCTAGTTCAGATCTATAAAGTGTGAGAAAGCTAGTTCCAGAACATCGAGCTAGCGGTTATAAATCAAGCAGTTAACAAACTTTAGACAGTTGTGTGATGAGGTAAGTCAGATCAGATTAACGGTAATAAAGAGTAATATGAGCTGAAATCAGTCAGTTAAAATCAAAATAAGGGATTTAAGCGAAACGAAAATGATGCAATCAAACCATCGCAAAGAGTTAAAGTAGTAAAATTACTGTAATGTTACTAGGGTGAGGAAACCGTTATCTCTCCAGTTACTGCTAATACCCCTACTACTATGGAATTTGAATTGACAATTGCGTCTCCGTGCTGTGGTATAGCAACTTGAACTGATCAGCGTATGTATGAAGTTTTACGTTGTAACTGACTAACTGACTGAGGGCGAGGAAAGATTTACTGTTTCTCTTTGAACACATAAACTTGGTTTTCAACGTCTAATGACTACAGCTTCGGTAAAATTCCGAATATAGGGACTGAGTTGCTTATTAATTACCTTGAAATACGTCAGTGTATCAACTTGATGTCTTGAGATCTCACTGCTAACTTCCTTTAGTCCATTTGAAATTAGGCTTTTTGGAATATGCTCCTTAATTTGGACGTAGGAATTTTTTTCGTCCCACCAGATACATATGAATTTGTATACTCAGTTAGTAGTAACATGAAAGGGATACCTATCGACCTTTGTGTTAAATAGCATCTTGTTTTGGATTCAACGATCAATTTAGCTGCATAATATGTTCTTGTCAATTCAGTTTTTAGTTTTAGGTTGATTGTTCCCGTGACATCATCGCCTTTAATTTTGAGTGGAATAACAATAGGTTTTATGACTCTTTGTAATTCACTCTTATTACAACCCAACTATTCCTAACGCTTAGTATTCTCGGACACCAATACACTCGAGATGTTCTCCCAAATCAGAACACGGTTGAACGGGAAATAGATTATATCCCAATAGCAAGGCTAGGAGGAAGTCAAAAAGCTCAAAACGTCAGTATATTTTTAGTTTCTTACATGGGAAGATTGTAGAATGTTCCCCCAGTATTGACTAGTGCTGATTGGATACGAAAGAGCCAATCAATGTGCAACAACTCAATCGTGTATGGAACATGCGTTAATCTTTATCCCACTAACGTGATTACTGTAAATTTTTCGGTTATTTTGACATTTTCTGTATTTGTCGATAAATCTCTGTGGGTATCCGTTGTTCCTTAAACAATTTCTAATATTGATTGATTCCTGTTCTAGTATGTTGGCAGTATATATTATTTATTTTCTGTTAACTAATATTGTAACCAATGAATTCATATTATTCTGCACCAATCTTTTTTCTTGCTTTCTTAAAAATAATCAAGAGAACTGTGTATGAAAAATCTGATAAAATTAATAATTCCAACACGTATACCTGATTCGTGCTAAAACTAATCCAATAGTTGGATGTATAAAACAATAACATATAATATACTAGCACATAAACATTAGAAACTCTGTTTCGCTGAATGTAAATGAATGAATAACAAACCTGTAAACCATTGTTTATTAATTCCTTAAGTACATACTGAATACTTCATAATATTAATCATAAAATGTGATGCAATAGTAAATAAAGTCATCAACTTTGTAAATTAAAGCCGACTTTAATTGCTCTTTTCAAATTTTTCGGCTATATCAGTTCAACACAAAGAGAAAACTGGATTCGTACTTTTACAACTATGATACCCCCACCAACATCTGTGTATATATTTCAAAGAGATCATACTTTATTTATACCTAGATTCCAGTTTGGATTTCTAAAAAAATATAAACTAACTATAACTAAGAATAGAGGTGGATAGTGGCTAGCAGTGAAATGCTTGATGCGCGTTTCGTCCTATTTGGCACCTACATTTTAGAGTTCATGTTGTAAACCATAGTTCATAATACGTTTAAGTAGTTTGTATATATGTAGTATATTCAATACTAAATGACTGAAAGGTGTGTCTGACAGGAAGTTAGCATATGCAACAATTATCATCCTTACCATACTACAGTGCAACGATGTAACAGTCAGATTGACCAAGTTTTAACCAATAGGTGCGATGCTGAAACCTTCCTTCACCTTTCGTGTCTGCGCAACTAAATAGCATCATTAATCTTCACGCAACTGGATGACTCATTGCTGAGTGCATGTATTTGCACTTGGTAAATGAGTCACGCTACATACATTGTTACATTTCATCAGGCACGATGCCATAAAGCTTGATGAGACTACTAAGTTAAGTGATGCGTTAGATACACCTAACTGCGTCTCTCCTTATCACTAGTTTTTATGCCAACTCAAGGCAATCCTCAAGTAACATTTTGCATTTCGAGGGGAAGAATCGCATCCTGAACTTAATTGCATTGTTGCTTAGGGTAGTCAGAAGACTGCATTTTTTCAGCCTCTTCACCAAGTAAAACCATGTCTTCGGCGTATTCTAAGTCAATTAGAGAATCTCCTGGTAAATGTTCAATTCCTGACAAGTCAGTTGGGTCATCACTATAGGCAGTTCCTAAGCTATCTTTACATGATGAAGAGCGAAGACACCTTACATGAAGTATCGAAACTTCATCAGTTGAGCTGAGCCTAACCACCGACTGCCTCGGCGAGCTATGTTTTGTGGTGTAAGAGTAGGTTGAAAGAAAGCTAGTGGCGGCCAAATCAAGATATGGCACAAATCCATGGAATCACTGACAAGTGGACTGAGTCATGTTGGTAAATGTAGGCTACCTGGTTGGGGTCCGCGAGATGAAAGTCACTAATGGTTAGAGTCCTTGAACGATATGGCTCAAAATCGTTTGCAATGGCGCTGGTGCATCTAATCTCTATGTTCTCTCAAATTCTAACCTTCTGAATTCCTCATCTCTGTCTTTCTAAATTTATATCACCAAACTATAATTCCTGAAAAATGATGTACATCAGTACGAAGTTCTTTGTTGTATCTGCCTGTCTGTCACGATAGGCAGTTACTTTTCGGAAAGCTATGCACCAACCAGGAGAAAGTTTGAAAGATTTGTATTTTATTATTGTAAATCTTCGTTTATATTTCATCTAAATATCAAGTCAGATAAATTCGTAAGGATTATGAACTTTCCAATCAAATTTTTATGCCCTTAATAAAGTAACCCCAACCGTAACTGCTACCTTGACGCGGTAGTCAGGCTTGCTCGAATATCCTAGGACCACCGAGTAAGCAATGTTGGTGTTAGAAAAAGGGTATTAGGTAAGGATAGCAGGTCAGTTAATGAAGTAGTGGATTTTCATCATGTGTTGATTCCACTTGGATATACCTCTCAAATCATATCTTCGGTCTGTAATCTTCGCCTTTACTGCTAATACCTCAACGACTGTGGCATTTGTATTGACAATTGCATCTCTATGCTAATATGGCGTGGCAACTGACCTGAAAAAGGGTCCAGAATTCTTACTGGGACAGAATATTTAGCTGAATAATTAAACACATATTGTTTGGTAAAGGTGGATATGTTAGCCAGCAACAATGAATGGCTGAGTAATTAGACTGTAATAAACTTTTCAAAGTTTATGGTTTAGAATCTCGACATATTATTTATGCACATGGGTAAGATAGATTTGTAATACCATACAATATCAGTCGATATTCACGACGATGAATCTTATTAGTCAATTGAAATTAAAGGTTTTATCAAACAACGGACGATTTATGTTGACTTTTTTTCATGTTCGAACTTTTACTTCTGCCAGCTGTAATTTAGATGCTGGCATATATATGAGTTCCTCCAAGTTGCCATTACTCCATAAGCATGGTGAGATTAAATTAACAAGAAGAACAGCAAAACAACAGGAGTAATGATAATACTATCAGTGTTGAACAGTAAAACAGGTGAATGCAGCTGATAGATATAATGTACTAAATAAAATTGAAACTCAAAAATTAGAAAAGGATAAAAGGTGGATGCAGTTGTTTCCCTGTGACCGATTTTAAACCATTTAATGAAACTAAAATGAGCCAATATTTGTTTTAACTTACAATTTAGTTGGAGCAAATCGTTTTCAGTTTGAGGAAGATAGAATGAAAACAATTTGTTAGTCCTTATGATGAATTTTATAGTATTCGCTAAAACCTTAAGTACTAATCCTGAGTCTCGTAGTTGACGTAAACGGCGAGATTCAAGTACATTCAGCTAACTCTTACCATTTAGGAAGAAAACTTAGACTTAATTCTACTTAACTTTCTATTCTATTAGAAAGTATAATCTATAGTTTAGTAGTTCCCAAAAGAATGTATAATTAACTGAAATGTTGGTTACTGTCGATCAGATGGTGTTTTACATGGTAAGTATTATAAAAAGTAGTCATATACAGTGAATATAAATGAGATAAAAAATAAATTAACGTATTTTTCATTATTATCGCCATTAATAAAAATACTGATTCTAATTAGTTCACATTTTACTGTTCTTTTTCTTTTAAAAATGCCTAAGTGATGCCGGTTCCAGAATTCCAGAAAGTTGTATTTTTGGCCAATTATTAAATATTGTTTCAGTTTTGGGTAAACGATTAATAATTCAGTTCATATTGTTTAATGGCATATCACATACTTTTATTAAGTTTATTTAAAAATTTGATATTTAAATATATTTGAATATAATCAACAGGTTGTGATTCAACCTGTGTTACATTTTTATCATTTATTTGTATGCAAGATAAGTGAATCTTTGAATTTTGAAGTATTTATTACACTGTACGTATTTATATAACTTTATCAACTAGTCATTGTGTAGTAATCAAATGAAATCTTAGCTGTTGGTGAAAAATCCATGGATCAAAAATTTGGTCAAATGTTATGTGATACTTTAAGCTTTGCTACTCTAGCGGGAAATACTTTCATGATATTTTGAAAATCTACCATTACAGAGGATTTTCAGTTTTATAATTCATTTGAATTTATTTGCATACTGTAATAGCGCCCTCATTGTTGATGCGTATAGACTGTAACATTTATCGATATTGATAGTGATAGTGGTAGTACCAAGCCTAATTGTGATAATCAATTAAGATAGTTAGGTTATTAATTGAAAGTAGAATAGTCACTTACTTTTTTGGCCTAGTTCATTGATATATTATAGATAAGTAGGCGAAGCTTGTTTAACTGTTTTTTAAATCCCTCGTGTGCATGTTTGCTAAAAATATTTGTCATACATCCCCACTTATCAATACTTTGATGGCTATAGCAGAACTAAGTTAGAAAATGTGGCCAAGTTTATGTTAAGTTTTCTTTTACCATAGGTGTAACTGTTTTCACTCACCACTTTTGAATTTGTTGACTTCCTCACATTTGACAAGTTGAACTATTGAACGTACCTGTCAACTTTCACACTATCTCTTTCTCTTTCGTCGTTTGTTTATAAACATAACTAAATATTTGAATATGTGATTGTTTGATCAACATGTGACCAATTATAGGATACCTTAAGGTAGTATCGTATACTTGCTACACAATATTTCTAATTATTTCATTGATTTCATATTCATTTGGTGGTCTAATAATTTCACTATTTAGGAATACATGTTGATTCCTCTCTTCTATAATATCTTTAAAGTAATCTGGTGCTTTTTATCGTTTTCTTCTGTTCGTTATAATAAAGCAGGTTTATGCTTCTACTCGTGGCATAAACATTTGTTAGATTGTAGTCAGAAATTTAATCAACGGCGTTATCGTCAAATTAGACTGGCTAGAATCGCTTTATGTTTTGGTCTTATATGTGCATTTGGTATGAGTATAGTAGCGAATTTTCAGGTAAGTCAATATTATAACTTAATATTATACTATCTTGTAATTTTCACGTTTAAAAACATCACTGTATATTGGTGTCTAAATGTTTTATTGAATGTTGTGAATTAATGTGTAATAACATCATAATAAGTTTACGTCACAATTACTTCTAAGTAATTTGATGTTGTACATTCAAGTAAATTAATTTTTCAAATTCAACATCAAGGAATAACGTTAGTTATAAAACATTTAATGGCCAGGAGTCACTATACAGCTATTTTATCCTATCAGTAGCGCACATTCCCTTCTCCACCAGGGGTTAAACTCAAGATCTTCAGGGCTCTTGGTGAGTGCTCAACTTCCAGGACACTGTTTCGCGATCTGATAGTTTACATTTCTAATTTTAGTTAATTTACGATCATCTTCAGTAGTATTCTTCCCAAGGCTGATGTGGCTGAGTTCCACTGGTCACGGCTTTTACTGGAACTCTTGGAACTACCTTTCGCTTTGAGAAAAGACAAAGTTATTGCAATCAACCTAAATGTTGTATTATCAGCAGATACACTCATCTGTATTGAAATCTTTTTTTTCCCCACATTTTACGTACGAAAGCAGTTAAGAGCAATTCTCCGAAGATGCTTGTAAATTAATAACACAGAACAATATCACATTTACTAAAAGACATGATCGAAAATCAATTTCTATAAAGATTTATACACAACGTTTTCTTAAACTTAGAGAAAAATGGAGCATGATGTCAGATATTTAAAGTATACAAGACTTATTTCAGCAATTAATGAAGGAGATTTGTGGAAAGTGTATTATTTTCATAGTTGAAATCACGAACTTACCTTAGCTAGATCATCACTTAATTAAGTCATAAACATTTACATGAGTTTCGTTAACAATTCATTTCCCACCCTAGATCCCTGAATATTTTCGGCATATTTCAATAGTTTTCACAAGATTAGGGTTATTGTTAATGCGAAAAATTCAAACGTTTGATTTTCTGGTTTGTTAGACCATTTAGCCTTCAAACTTCATTAGACTGTGTTTTCTATATCTTTCATTATCTAATTTCTTATTACGTGATTTCAATAATGTTTTGTGATTATTATTTTAAGTCGATTTATTCACGTTTGACCCGCTACTTTCAATGTCGAACTATTCGCTAAAACTTTTATTACTGTATTTTATTATCCTTACCACCTGCAGTACATCTATCTTCCTACTCTCAACTTGCACTTTTACCTATTATGTGTAGTTACGTAATGTATTTGATTGTGATTACTGACCCATGAATTGCCTTGATTGGTTTAACATTTTCATATAAATGTTCATTTATATTAGAGTAAGGCCTAATGACGGCCGAATCGAAAACAATATTGTCCGCTTACATGTGTTGTTCCAATCTTCACGTTGTGACAGAGAAGTATTATATTACTGTTTGATTATCCGAAGTTCTTCGGTTAATAACTTATTAGTAGTATTTAATTAGCGTGCAGTTATTGGTTTTCTTGCATTTATTGAACACTTCACTGTGAAATAGTTAGAATTTTCCAGTGTGTTTTAATATTTTCTCCACCTCATTTTTTTTTGATTTCTGATTGTTGTCGGTACTTTGATCTTTTTTAAAGTGCAAAAATAATAACACCAAATAGTATATTGCATTCAGATGCCTAATATTTACAATTTATTGATCACTTAGTAAGGACTAATCTCATGTTTGTGTTGTCCTTTTAAAGCTGATCAGATTCTAAGGATTAAGTCGCAGTGCCGCCACCAGTCTAAATGTTTCAGTATCGCATGTATAATGTTTTTAAATTAGGTGGTTCACTGATATTGGTTGGGTGATGTGAATTTTAATTCCACAAGGACTGGCAGTTCCCTTGCTATTATGGGCACACCTTGCTAAAGGATGGTTACTACCGCAAAACCTAAGTCTAGGCCGATTACCTCTGAACATGTTCTAAATTACTAAGTCAACAATATCATCTCTATAATTTATTTATCAATCAATTTACTTATGTCTTTATTTTAAAACCAAATGTTGTAATGAGAAGAAGAACATTCGAGAAGTAATTTATTGTGCATACAAATTATCATTCTCTATATGTCATATATGCTTTGATGCTTAAATGCCCTGATGGAATCCATACGCTGAGTAATCCTGATTTTGTAATAATAAGGACTGTCATGCTAAGGTTGCTCAATATCTACGTAATGTACGTAGCTGAAAAAATGTATAACAATAATAAAGAAGTAACGTATGATAGTTTGAACAGAGTAAGTGCAATAAAATAAGTGCTTCATTTATCTCATCATGAGAAGTCAAAGTACAAGGAGAATAATACATGAAATAATTAAGTGAGAAATTTAAGATGATATGAAAAATAATTTAGAAGAGTACGGAAAACAATATTAATAATCACAACATTTATAGGTTCAAACCCAAGATAAATACTCAGGTAGAACTCAGTTGCTTTGTCTACACTATTCAAGCCGTATCTGATGAAAAGTCAAGATTTTTACTGTTTTAAAGAATCAAAAGAAAGATTTTAGTAATTGAAGACGGAATCTATGAACAATCTTAAATCATCAAATGAATTTAAAAAGTGATCGAAGTCACTTAAATATGCAAGGATTGAATACATGCAGAATTGAAATGTGCCCCCTTACGAGTCTTGAAGGTGAACAATGTTAAGAGTCAATGTATTTTATTCTAAAGGACCAGGTAAATTGATAGGGTCATCAATCACACAGAAAATATGGCTTGTAATTGGCAATCAAATTATGTATGCACCATACTTTCTCTTCATTAAACATACAGAGTACTCAAGTGTATTCTTTGTTTAAATTACCTTTTGATTCCAGATTTATATAAACAAATTTTCAATGAACAGAACTTCTAGATTTGTTGTCATATATCTTTTTTATACTCTAATTAGTGAGGCGATTGTGGTTAGTATGTTCCATTTAAAATATTTTTAAGCGACTACGTTCGCATACTATTTACCATATAATATACTTAATACGCACCCAATGCTACAAAAATGGAATTAAATTAGTTTTATACTTGAAGGTATTCTGTTATAGAAGCTAGAAATAAGCTATTAGCACCTCACACTTAAACCTCTTCCTGAAGCCCTTCTAGGGTTACTACCGGTTACAAGCCCGAATATAAGGGGGAAATTGAGCATAGGGTTATAAAACTCATCTCGCAAAAGACTAATTTGCTCAAATAACGCTAACCAAAAAAATAATTAGAACCACTTTAACTGTGCCCTCGGAGTTGAAAGGTATTTACCACGCCTCATAGAGAAAGCCGAGTTTCTTCGAGAGCCGCGAGGCCAACGCTCCTTATGAATACTAGAGCAACAGTTGTTATCGTACACGGAATGCCCGCACAATGTTGGAGACCGAACGAACCATTCAAGTTGCCGCAGGAATGAAAAGGTGCAAACAAATAATAATCAGTATAAGTGAAATCCAGTGGAAACAAGCTAGACAAAAAAGATAAGCTTCAAGAGATGCTGTCGAACTTAGATCATGATGAAGAAAATGCATTGTTCAACGAAGCCGATAAAGCACATATAGCATGGAAATATCATGGACACAGGATCACCAAATAATCCTTCAAAACGAAGAAATAGGGCATTACGATGAACGTTATCCAATCTTATGCACTTACCAACGACTACAATGAAGACGATAAAGGTCAGTTCTACGGGCGACTACAGTCAATCGTCGAGCAATGCCCAGAAAACAATCTGACCATTCTGATGGGAAACCTAAACGCCAAGTCTGGAATCGACAACACCGGATACGAAGATATCATTGCATGATATGGACTGCGAGTAAGAAACGAAAACTGTGTGAGATTTGCAAACCTTTGTGCCTTCAACAAACTGGTCATCGGCGGCACAATATTTCCACAAAAATGCATACACGAAGCTACATGGATTACACCAAATTGACCATATCTGTATCAATAAAAATTTCAGAAGGACCATGGAGGACGTAAGAAACAAGAGAGAAGCTGATACGGTCCCAGATCACCACCTACTGGTGGCTAAGATAAAGCTACAGTTAAAAAGCACTGGACCATCGGGCACACAAGATTGCAAGAATTTAACACGGTCTTTCTTCCAGATACAGGTAAACTCACCAAATACAAGTTAACTTTCAGTAATCTATTCCAGGCCTTTCACGAGAAAACTGCCATGGTGAACAACTGGAGAGGGATCAAAGTACCAATAACTTCAACATGTCATGAGGTATCAGGTAACACGAACCACTGTCATAAGGAATGGATCTCCGTTGATACTCCGGATAAGATGCAAAGATAGGAAAAACGGGAAGACAGCAATCAACAACATCCGAACAAGAGCAGAAAAAGACAAGGCACAGGTGGAACACCCGAAAGCAAACAAACAAATGAAAAGGAGCATTAAAACTGATAAAGGTAAATATGTGGAAGACCTGGCAATGATAGCAGAAAAAGCTGCAAGAGAAGGAAACATGAAACAGCTTGACGACACAGCGAAGCTCGCTGGAAAATAGAGTAAACCACAACAACCAGTCAAGAACAGGGAAGGCGAACAAATCACCGACACTGGCGGACGGCGAAACAGGTGGGTAGAGCATCTTGAAGAACTCTTGAACAAACCAGTCCCACTAAACCCACCTAACATCGAAGCAGCACATACAGACCTCACAATTGATGCTAACCTACTAACAATGGAAAAAAATGAATATGACCAATATCGTCAGCACACAGTTCATGTAGGAGTGAGGTATTCGAATTGTTGATTAATAAACAACAAAATCGATCTGACTTCTCAAGCAATCAGAACCAAACTTTGTTGTTTTGAATCAGAAAAATCATGGTCAAATATATAATCAAGAATCACATCAAATGGGGACACAACCAAAATAAACGACAGACTAAAGGTCATTAAAAGCCAGTCAATATCGAGGTCAACAGGAAAAGCTACGAGTCATATGTGAAGAAATCTGAACACTTCACTGCTACCTGAAGTTTGTGCTGATGATATTCAGAAGAAAAGTGATAACTCCTCGACCGAGCCATCCAATTCAGAGAATGAAATGCCACCGTAATCATCAAGCTGAGCTACAAAATTTCTCCATCATCTTAAAATACTGGAAAATGTCTTAGAGTATTTTTCGATGGAACACTCATTGATGAACGTTTTTTCTTGATTCCACTATAGCGGTTGAATTTTTAAATAGACAGATTCGAAGTTCAATCTTTTAGGTTGTTAAACATTAACCAACTACAGAACACCAACCTTTGGGCTGTTGAGTAGGACGTTATTTGTAGAGAGCTAGAAATCCTTCTCTTTAAAATATCTGCTGCTTTGCCACCTTTTACAGTGATGATGGCGTATAGAGTTTTGTTAGAGAGGTTACTGATGCTGTTGGAGTTTTGAACTTCATGTTGCTGTTAACGAATCTAGGTGGATATCCATTTTCAATTAGTATTATTGTTAAAATCCTTGATTTTTCATCCATGGCATCCTGGTTTTGCATTTATTGGATCCGTATTTCTATAGTAATAATTAAATTCCTCTTTCTTCAAATAGTGATCTAGCTTTAGAGGGACTCATGTCATACGTGTTTTCTGTCCATAAATTACATTACAGTTGCATCTGGTTTTCTAATCATTTAGATGTCAAAAGAATGAATCCTTAGTTATTTTCTTTTTTCAAATGTAAATTTTGTTAACAGATAACAGCTGATGAAGATCTGTTTAAAAACGAATTCACCGAGAAAAGAAATCACTATCCACCGATATTTTGTACTCTTATATCCAACTATCAAACACTTAGTCAATCATCTATGTGACGCCTCCACAGTTTCTAACTTTTCTGTTTCCATAGAATTAGTTCACACGGCATTCTCATTATTATTATATTATTTTTGTCGTATTTTGGTGCGCTGTTTCGGCATAAAGTTATCTTCACTATAACTGCATTACTTAGTCATTTTTTATGAATTTTCTAACTGTACAAGGATGAAATTATCGAGGTTGGTGATATTATGTATGTCTTATTGATTTATCTTTATTCAGAGATATAGTGATTATTATTTCTTTTGATGATCCTAGCAGTGTGTTTGATGATGTGCTGCTTTATGAGACTTCTGTTTCAGCAGCTTGTTGTGTCTTATTTCCGACTTCTATCTGGTTTAGTGTTATGTTGCATTAGGAGTCTATAAAGACTGAATAACATAAAACGCATTTATCATTATAATCGTTCGATTTATGCAACAATATTCTGCAATGTTTATTTTACAACATTATGCATTCAACATTTTATCTAATTTTTTTTTCTAGGAAACAGCCATTTGGTCTATGCATCTTCTCGGTGCAGGTCTACTTTTTGGAGGTGGTTCAATCTATTCACTTGTTGTGACATATATAACATATAAATACCTTGAATATAGTCCAATTCGCATCATTCGTTTGGTGTTGACATTCATTTCTATTTTTTCATTTTTATTACGTAAGTCAGTACTAAACAATTCCCTTTGTATAGGTTTGAAGAATATGAGGGCTTTTTTTGTTGATTTCAGAAAGGATTATTTAGAATTTAACATTTATACTAAGTATTCATTTCTCAACCTAGGAAAAAGGTCCACATAGTTTCCTTTGCTTCAATTCGGCTCACTCTGCATACTCCCACTGAGACCCGAACCCCAAAGATAAAACAAATTTTGATTTGGTGAGTGATAAAAAATCCTCCATTTATATTCGGGAGACTAGGTTTATGATCAGAAGTCTTCATTTTTATATTCAGCTTCAAAATTTAATCATAGTGAATTGTAAAGTTACCATCGATCCGTCATGAAGTTTTCCCCATTCGAAACCGATCTCCATAAATGCGTGCTCCCAGTGATAGCTGGTTTTTGGACGAAGCCTACCGTTTAGAGACTGCTTGAGTTCAGTCATCTTCAGAGTGATTCAGTTACTAACTGTAAACCTTGGATAATCGTTATTTTATAGTACAAATTGATTGATGTTAGCAATGTAAACCATTGAATTCGATTCGTAATGAGACTTGGGTGAAGTATACTGAGGCTTACCAAATAACGAACTAGTTATCCAAAACATTTTAGTCTTCTATAGTTTCTCATATACTAGTCCCTAAATGATCATGTACAACCGAGAGTGGAGCTAATCCAATCTCCTCGAAATACTCTTACATGGCCACACGTATATAGCCACTATTAAGTACGTCTTACTCACTACCTTCTCGTGGCGGAAGTGTTGTTTACGAAATCAAGAAGACAATAGGTGAATTTTCGGCATTTCACAACTCGGTTGGTGGTACGAAAGATCTTCCTAGGTGAATTGGAATAATCTGATTCTTAACCAGCGGCGTATTAACCTACTGTTGGTCACCGGCTACCATGTGACTGTATCTCGCAACGTTGCTCCACTATCTAGTAGATTAGACCTGTTTGTCATGAACTTGGAGAGCGTCACGCTAAGGAAACCACGTGCTTCCTTTTTGTGTTCCTAGGACGTATCCTAACCTTCACACACATTCAATAATTTGTGTGACTGATAGGTTCTTGGGCGCCATTTTGTACCAATAATTTGTGTTTAAATGAAATAACTTAGTAATTCTAAATTTCTACATTTATACCCTGATTACTTCACATGCACCTAAAGTTCTTCAGTTCCTTTTTAATATTTTGTTTTTTTTGAGCTTTTCAAAAGTGTATCTTAACTGCTTGTACAAATTTTTTGTAAAGAAATTGCCTCTTCCATAAGCAGTAAAAGATTTTTTCACATATATGAGTCTTTGCTTTCTCATTTGCGCAGTGTTAAAAGTTGTACGTGTTGTAATTTCGGATCTAGTGCGGTTGTGTAGGTCTCGTGCCGCTTGTAACGTAAACCCTCATTTTTAACTATAATGTTTTAAGCTTTTGTAGTTGATGCTTTTTATTCTATGATCTACCCCCTTCATTTCTTTTTACGCACTTCACATGTATCTTTTTCTATAAAAAAAAATACTAGAACCAACAACTGGATTAGTCGCTCGTTTCATGTATGATGGAGATAATATTAGAAAATGGAAACCAACTGACAAAGTTAGTCAATTTCGTCTTTTTTTTCTGTTCAATTAGTTTCCATATTAAAATAATAACAAATTATTTTGTCATTCTGTTGGTTTTAATAAACTTACATAAAATCCAATTGTGTGTTACTTCATCAATGCTTTTAATCAATATTCTTCATTATTTTAGCATTTATACTGTAACATATGAATTCGACAAATCCTGTGTGGGATTCCAGTTAAACATTGTTTACTCTGAATAAAAGGAAACTTTATTAGGCTAGATGGTAAACTAACGATTATAAGATTATTACTGTATTCTTCTTGAATTTTTTTAAGGAATGAATTTACGTATAGTTCTACGATGTGGATTGTTTTCACAATTACAAATAGATCTTACTGGTGAATTCTAATTCTGAATAATTTGAGATTTTATTGAGTTTATAAATCTTCAGAATAATAGATATTTTCAGATACTATCCTAAAGAATGTCCATGTTTATTAATCTAAAGGAATAAATCAACTCGACAACTTACCTGTTTGCATAAAACACCTTACTCAAACAGTAGTGGTGGAGATTTTGATCAACCTTAGCATTTGTACCATATTGGTAGGAGTTTAATACTTATATTGATAATTATTATAATTCAATTTTTGACTGACTGTACCAAGTGGTATATTTTTCACAATCTTGTTTATTTTTCAAAAGTGATTAAGTGTGTTTAGAATACTCAAAGTGAAACGCACTCTTCGGAGAAGTTGTTAATCTTCATGAGTATATACCTAGTTAGTGGAAGGAGTGTGTAGGATAATACGTCGATACTACAGGTGATAAAGTATTTCACAATGTAGGCCAGCTGGGTTGCTTTCCACCCTCTACATCACATTCAGTGAAAATTAATAAAAGCATTTCTCATTGATTTAAACCAAACAAGCATTTGTGAATATTCTTCAGGTTTGAATTCCACTTCATTATACTTCGGCTCAAGGAACTGAGTAACATAATATATACTCATAAAGGCAATGTAGCTCAAACTTGAGCACAGACATGTATTTGACCAATAAACTACGTAAAATCGAGATAAAATTTCTCGTACTTTGTGTTCTCAGTACACATAAGCTTTCTGTTTTTTTGTCTTTTCCGAAGTGTTTTCTTATTTTTGTGGACTATTTACTTGCAGAATTACTTACAATCTTTGGTTGATTGTAATTTAATTCTTACATTACTTAATATGCATACACTAAAGCATTCTTCATAATTAATTATTTTCAAACGCGGCTATCCTTAAGTTAGTAGCTATTTTAACCACCATTGATCCATTGACTGTCAAATAAGTAAAGAGGCTGACTACTAGCGGATTCTCAGTTCAACAAATCTTAGTTTAAAGGTGATTATATGTACCGTAAATGAGTTATCTTAGTTTAAGATAATATTTAACATTGATAATAATAACAATAATAATAATAGTAAATTACCATTCTTATCATTATTATTGTTATGTAAGGAAGTAAATATTTTCAAGTCGACAAGAGTAAATACATGCAATGCCAATCAGTGTTTACAAACTTTTTTTCATTCAAGTTTAAAAATGGACAAATTATGACTAATTTTAGTATTTTTTTTCTGTAAGATTATAGAAATCCAAAGTTAAACGTAATTTTGTTTATAATCATATTCTCCATACCTAAGACTAATTTCGGAAGTAAAGTTTGCTTCCTATATCTGCCTTCGGGATCTCTCCTGGTCTCAATCGTCAAAACTTACGCATTACTCATAATTGTTGTTTCAAGCATTTGGCCTATCAGACTTATCCAATTCTTTGAAAATTCTTATTACTAGTAGTAACTTCAGATAGCGAATTATGGCTTAAGATATGCTTGCTGTTACTATGATGTGCGTTATTTTTTATCCGGCTGGGAAATAGTTGTCTGTGCGTACATAAAAACTGTCATGCATGAGACACAAAAAGTTTCTCCACATACAGTGATAAAAATTTAAAGCAGAAGTGAAAAATATCCTACACCATATAAATAAATGAACAGAAAAATTCAATAAGTTCATTTAAAAATACAAGTGACGAAGATTTCTTTCAGTTATTTTGAGTTCATTTAACTTTTATAATATATTTAATAAAAAACTACAATGCATTCCATACTGATTTATTTGCTTAGTTACGTTAGATAACGTCTCAAGCCACGGTCACTAGGATTGCATCTGAGGCGTCATGATGGGCCGGCAGCTGTCAGTCTTATGGAGCTATTTTCCTATCTTGTAGCACCATGCTATAACTTGGACAATTTTCTGCCTTTTCCATTAATTGGCAGAGTGAAAATAGACTAAACGTGCCAATGTTGGTATGCTTTTCGAAACCATTTGCTATTAAGTGAAGATCATTATACACTTTGTCAATGTCCTGGATTAAATATCTGAGGGACATATGTATATTTATATAACTAGCGTACATCATTATTTGGTTGTCATTTACATGTCTTACCCATTCTCCTTGTTCTCACGAACGTACCAGGATGGGCTAGTGCACAGGAAACGTATACCTGTATCTGATATGTGATTGGACATCCTCAAAACATGACACCTACCCAGTTACAAGACGGAAAAACTGTACAATATACACTTCACTAGGATGAGATTCGTCTAATATGACAAAGTCACTGAATTAGGTGTTTCAGTATCGTCATACCAATTCTGTCTAAGCCCGAACACACCAGGCGTCAGTAAAGAAGTACATTAACCTTATACTGACTCTACTCGAACACTACTTGTCGAGTCATCGGAACTGATTATTCCAACTGGTGTCCGTCAGATTTGTCCACAATCTCTATTATTGCTCAACTTTGTCATTGACATACTCTTATAGCCCCCAATCTATCAGGTCCCGCTGCTCGCCCTCGCCTCAGATTTCCTATAGCTTACTCAACTTCATAAAGATGCGGAGGACTTAAATTGATATGCCGTTCAGGATGACTGGGGATCGTGGACAACTGAAGTGTGGCTGAAGGCCAGTTGAACTGATCCCTGAAGTGTTCTGCCCATCGATCCAATCTCCTGGATTGAGAATGAATAATAAGACCATCCCGTTCCGAGATAGTCTCACTTACAGTCGGATTTCTAATACCGGTTTCCTTTATAAGGCGGAAAAGTTGTCTACTGTTGCCTATTGCCACTGCCTTTTCCTTTCGCCACCCACCACTGTTCACGGACGTTGCGTAGGCTTTTTATCAGCCTGCGCTTAAGCTGACTTCGCTCTTCATCATGTTCAATGCCTAGGACTCAATGCTATACCTACACCAGCGCGACTCCGGGAAACAAAATCAGGGCTTCTAGATATACCAAGGGTAAATCGAGTTGCTTCTTTTTCTTGACATGGTGAGGTCAAGTGAATGACGCTACTCGGATCCTGTATGCGCGTTTCCGAGAAACAGCATACAACGATGGTTCGACATTCCAGTGTCCTAGCTAATGAAGCCTGTCGATCCGTACATTGAAAGCCCCAATATTTAATTTAGAACGTGGTTTCAGGAGACCAGGAATAACGTTTCTTGAACTCGCATCGTTTGCATTAGCGTCGCAGTGAGATAAAGGAATGTGAGTAGAGTTAGTCGTGGAGATAAGAGAGGTATTAGGGGGTGTTGGAAGGACTTGATTGTGACCGAATAGGTCTCGTGTACTGTTACGGGTAGGAGGGCGTTCGTCACTTCCTGGCTGCCTACACTGTGGAAGGGTGTTTCTTTAGGAACCTGAAAAGGAAGATAAATTAGTGCTGGTCTTAGCGACCAGGTTGCGTGACCGCAGAGCCCGAAAGACAACTGCTTAAGGCCGGTCACGCACGGCCTTTTTATGAAAGGTTTTTTGAGTATTAGCTCCGCTCTTTTTAAAGCCCTTAGTGGGAAACCCTATCCGACGGAGACGGAAATCCGTGAGGTGGGATGAGGTGTGACATTTTTAGGGTCGACCTTTTCTAACCCTTCCTTCCTTGTGAGAAGGCGACATCGTTGCAGATGCTGGTTGTCCGAGGGATACACTTTACTGCTGTCATACCCCTCGGCAGTCAGCATTACGACTTCGCCCTCAGACCTTGAGTAGCTGCTTTTAGTCTCGTCGTTCTCCAATCGACCTGCCTGGTATGGTAGGACCTTCAGGAACATATGTTCCAGCTAATATAGCTCTGTTGGATCATCACCACGTCAAGATAGCCATGATCTAACTCCGGCTTATAATGCTTGTATTGAGGCAATCCGCATAGGATGCATATATTCCAAAGAAACTAATCGATTGCAGTCCTAAACATCTAAACATATAAAATGAATCTTTACTGATTGTTTATTCATGTAGTCTATTCCATCTCTACTAGTGTCTCATAAACTACCTTAATTGATTTGATATTTTGCTTATGATTACAAATTTTACTGTATGTTTGAATATAGTTTGATGAGGCAATAATAGTAAACAATATATGTTATTCTTAAATGAGAAACCAGTGTGGTTTCACACTGTAATTATTATTATCACTGATCTATAATCAACTATTTGTAAAATATGGAAAATTGTTTAGAATATTTATGAATATCTTGATCTTATATTTTGTCCTGGTTTGACCTTCATAAAACTGTTATCATTAACATATTTATCAATGCTGTGTAAACATATATTCCATGCGACCTATCAATCTTATTCACTCAATGGCCCATTGCCTTATCAATTGAAATTACATACATATAGGCGTGTATATTGCTAATCTTTGTGTTCTAAGAAATATCCATAGATTATAGATAAAATAAAATCGTTCTTTTCATATTTTTCACTGACATAATTGTTCTGTGATATGATTGTGTATTCATCTGTATCATTGGTCATATAAAGTTAGTTGTATCATTCTAAACCTGTCTTTAAATCTAACACCTTAAACAGTTGATGAAATAAAGCAACCATTTGGTTGATTCATCTTATCATATACCCTAATTAATATCAGTCATAAAGCCTTTTTTATTCTGAATAGCTTTCTTGAATGTTTTCCTTAAAGCAATTGTTAGATAGATTCATTATTTTTACTAAAGAGATCTACATCCACTATCCAGTTACGTAGACTGAAGCGAATTTCTGAGTTTTGATTACGTCTTATCAATTTTGATAGCATATTCACAAACTTAATGTGCCTTCAGTAAACAACAGTTTTATTGTGATGTATTCTTATTTGTAAATTACCTTAATTGTTTTTCTCTGTGTTCCTTTTTCCTGCGAAAAATCACTATCACTTTTCTTTCTCAGTTCGAATCGATCCGGCTTATTATCAATCTCTTACAACAAGTAAAATGAACAAACAAAACTGTGATATTCAAGCAGTGCATTATTCGTATTTGAACAAAGTCATAACCAATTACAGTGGTTTTACTATAATAATATTTTGTAAAATAGCCTGTGTCATGTACGCTGACGTCAGTTGAAGAATCATTTAGAGCTAAACGGTTATTTATTTAATTTATTTTGTTCTGTTCAACTCGATTAAGTTTAATATCATTAGAGTTGACAAAGATCACGCTTTATTATGAACCCGCTAATGTTACAAGTAATAACCATTAGGCAATGATTCAATTGCTTGACGTCCGAATACATTCAGTGTTGGAATCTAGGAATCATGTGGATATGTGCACTCCAGAAACTTATTGTTAATTAGTCACGTTTCTGTCAGTCAGTTACAACGTAGAGCTTCATACGTACGTACATCAGTTCAGGTTATCATACCACATTATCACAGAGAAGCAATTATCAGTTCAAATCCCATAGTAGTGGAGATAATAGAAGTATTATCGGTAATAAGGAAGATTACGGTTCGAAGATGTTAGTCAAGTATAATTCAGTAAAATAACTTTTAAAAGAGAAAGGTAGAGGTGATGACGAATCCGGAAGATTAGGATTTCATAGAACACAACGAGTGGATGCACCTGCGCGATCGCAAGCGATTTTAAGCCATGTCGTTCAAGGTCTCTGACCATCGTCTCGCGGACTCAAACCAGGAAGTCTACACTTAAATACATGACAGTCTAGTTGTCAGTGTCTTCATGGATTTGATCCATGTTTTGATTTGGCCACCCATAGCTTTCGTCCAACCTACTCCTTCACCACAAAACATTACTCGTCGAGGCTGTCGGTGGTTGCGCATTCGTAATACATTTTCTTAACACCTCAACAGCTGAAGTTTCAATACTTCATTTATTAATTAACCATCTCTACGTCATACTCGTTTCATAACGACAGAATTGCTTATTTGGTTGTCTCAAGGTACACGAGCAATGCTTTGAAGACAACTACAATCGAATACTAACAATCTACGAATGTCCGTAACTCTTACCGGCCATAAAGTCACTTTTATGTAATATAATGGTCTAATAACAAATTTTTCATTAACCGTAGTATTAATATTATTCGATTGTATTTAAAATACACTTAATAATATTTATTTTAAGGTTTGATTGATGAAGCTGTTTCACTTTATCTCACTTTGTTTTTGCAACATTTCATTGAACTTTGATCAAACATTTGGATGTGTTTTTCACATTCTTAATAGGGTTATTCGTTTCATGTAGTTAGCAGTATTTCAGAATGGATCACAGCTTTATCATTCATAGGTTTTGTTTTTACACTTGTATGGGAATTGAAAAACTACAAAGTACATCATATAAAGGTACGTCATTCGTTATTTCTATTATGATTATTACTGGGTTTTTTTCTACTGAAACTTTGAGATCAAAATATTGAATTCTCTCAAAATCATTAAGAATAAATACAGCGAATGAAGAATAGGTGTGATTTTATTTAACCCGACAGACTGAAGCAAACTGTCCTAGAGTAGTAAATTAATTTATGTCTAGAAAGGATTTAGACAGTAATCTCAGCGATCAAGAGTTACGAATATTATAACTAAGGTTCCTGTAATTGGATATAAAAGAAAACGAGTAAATTTAGTTCAGTTTTCATAAAGGTTTGAGTTCAAATTTATTGCATTCGGATTTATAATTTAGGGCATAAACAGTTATAAATTTGTATAAGATTATTTCATTGTCAAGATAAACAGTGTGACCACAAACAATTTATATTGAATATCAATTTTAACACAAGCAAACATATTTTTATTTACGAATATTGACCAGTCAAAAACTTGTTGTTTAAAACGACCACATGGACATAAGAAAATGTCTTTGAATTTCTTTCTAAACTGTGAAGGATTTTTTTCAAAACAGTTAAAGAAGATTAAATTATCTACTTATATTTAATTCACAAGTTGAATAAATGATTGAATTTTTATCAACGACACTTTGTAGTAGGCTTGAACTAAAGAAGCACTGGACAACGGGAAGAACATCGTTACTAGAGTTCAATATGGCCCTACTTCGGAATAATGATATAGCACTCTGGGGAGGACAATTGCATCTCAAACATTCTTGCATATTTGCGTAGGTTAGTCAGAAGACTCTGTATAAGGTTAACGTAGCAATGATAGCAGAAAAAGCTGCAAGAAAAGGAAACATGAAACAACTTGACGACACAATGAAGCTCGCTGGAAAATGGTAAACCACAACAACCAGTCAAGAACAAGAAAGGCAAACCAGTCAACGACACTGAAGAACAGCGAAACAGGTGTGTAGAGCACTTTGAAGAACTCTTGAACAGACCAGTCCCACTAAACCCACCTAACATCGAAGCAGCACATACAGACCTCAAAATTGATGCTATTCTACAAATGATGAGAGAAATCAATATGACCATCAGACAAATCCAGAGTAGTAAAGCATCAGGGCTAGACAACATGCCAGCTGAGTCGTTGAAAGCAGACATAGAAGTAACTGCAAACATACTCCGTACTCTCCGCAGCAAGATTTGGGATGAAGAAACATTACTAACAGACTAGAAAGAAGGACAACTCGACCAAGATACCAAAGAAAGAAGATCTTAGCAATTGTAATAAATTCAGAAGCATCACTCAACAATCAACAGTAGGAAAAGTGTTCGACAGCGTTTGGTAAACCGAATGAAACATTCTGTAGACATCGAACTTCGAGATCAACAACCTGCATGCCGTAAGGACCGATAGTGTACTGACCAAATCGCGACACTACGAATCATTGTGGAACAATCAATTGAATCTAAGCCATCACTGTACATCAACATCCTTGACTATCAGAAAGCATTTGACAGCCTGGACAGGATAACTGTATGGAGGCATCTTGAACATGACGGCGTGCCTGAAAAGACCATCAACATTAAGAATACTGATGACCAGTCGCAAAGTTGTTCTGACGCAGATGTGAATACACGGATTAGCAAAGCAATAGCAGCATTTCTACAGTTGGAAAACATCTGGAACTCAAAACAACTATCGACAAACACCAAAGTCACAATTTTCAATACAAACATCTGGACAGTTCTACTGTATGGGGCAGAAACTTGAAAAACTATCAAAGCCATCATCAAGAAAATACATGCGTTTATTAGCAGTTGTCTAGGCAGATTACTTCGGATCCGCTGGCTGGACGCGATTAGCAACAACCTAATGTGAGAGAGAAAAAACCAGATTGTAACAGAGGAAGTAATTAGGAAAAGGAGTTGTGGGTTGATAGGACACAGGTTGAGTGAAGCACCCAACTGCGTTACAAGGTACGCCCCTCTTTGGAATCTTCGAGGCCAAAGGAAGAGAGGAAGACTGAAAAACACATACGCCGAAAATCGGAAACAGACATTAAAAGAAGTAGCAGCCATTGGTTAGAATTGAAATGAAGGCCCAGGTTTGTTTGTAGCTAATAACTTCGAAGGAGTGTAGCTCCAGCTATCTTAAGGCGGTCTTAAGCTGTGTTCATTGAGGCAGCCGTGCAGATACTGGACTGTTTGGTGTCCGACGAAGTGTTCCCCTGAATACTACACGCCGCATTGTAGTATGTCAGCTGGCGTCAAGGCCTCCTAAGGAAGTGTCTCGATTTGGATGAATGTTGTCCTGCGCCCATTTGCGTTTGACTGCATTTGATGTCTGTCCGTGCATCTTGGTGGGACTAGCCTAGATTAACTGATCGCTTTCGCGCTTCCAAGCACGTAATGTTAATCCTATGGGAGTATGTACTACCTAGCTGACCTTGCGGAATAGTCAATCGGTGGCTTCATGTGAGATTTTAAGTGTCCTGGTCGACTGTCTAGTATTTGCGGGAGCTGGAGGCCTATTAGTTGGATTGAATGCTGTTCTGTGCACGACTTTGGATGCTCGGTAACCTGTACGGGTAGCTAGGTCTACCTGAATCTACCTGCGTTGCTGCTTTTGGAATGTGTGTAGAGGATTGGTTGAAGGGTCGAATTTGTCCATAAGCGCCCCTACAGGGGTACCTCTCCATGTTGCGTCCGATCGGATTTCCGACAGACTCACGAGAGAAACTAGACAACACGTGCCCTTGGGGCACGGTGGAACATCTGTGTAATCCTTTGTGTTGTGTAAAAGCCACATGTGTGCATGTGTTGCGGGTCTGTCGGTTGATCCAGAATATTGTCAACTGTTGTAAAAATACTTATGTGGTATATATTTTCAAATAATATATTTGACAAATTACGTGTCAATCATACTGAAGTGTTCATTTATTAATTTTTATAGATTGTTCGCCGATGGAGTATACTTAGCGTTGATGATGATAATAATAATAATGACGAAAATATGCTTTCTTGAAATCACTTTTCTTAATTATTATTTAAACTGCTATCAAATGTCTATTCAGATTTTCACTTATCCACACTGTTTTCTTTCATATTCTTTATTGGTTTTTCTTCAGTCAAAGCAAAATAATTTCTAACCAATATTTTTGAAGTTTATATATTTATATGACTGATTTATCCAGCCATTTTAACTTGAATTCAAAAAGAACCGTTTATACTTGTTTGAACCGATATGAATAATCTATTCTTGTTTGCTGACTAAAACAATCATGCAAAATGTAATTATCTCTGATTAGAATTAAATACAGTGAAACAAAAATCCAATTTATGAAGTCTGTTCTTGTTTTTTCTTAATACTATGTATGATGTTAAAACATTGGAAAATCGATCCAGGAATAGATGATTTGTTTAATAGACTTAGATTATAACAATGTGTATTTGTAAAAGTGAGATGTGGCTGTTATTTGTAAAGCTAAAAGCATTTTAGAAAGTAGTTATTTAACTATAGAAATTATTTTATAAAATGTTAGACTATATAACAATTGATATGTTACAACATTGTTTATGTATTTCAGTTTACTATTAATCATCTGTACTAAATAAAGATCAGTGAAGCTGGTGTTTAACAATTATCAAATAAATATCTAGGTAGGATAATGTATTTCAATGTTCTATCCGACATTATTGTCAAATATGTTATTCGTGATGTAGTGTAAAATTAATGTAATCATGTTTATGTTGAAATACACAGATTATGCCCATACTTTTTGTATGAATATGATCATACTGTGTTAATGTCCAAACAAACATTGAAAGGATATAATCCAAACGTGCAACTGAGTTATGTATAGGATACAAATGAACAATAATAATAATAATAATGCTAGAACTGATGAATTGAATATCAACCCCTAAGCTATTCTATACATCATAAAATGATTTTCGGTCACCAAGAATTTTTCATTCCTTGGCGAAAAAAAAATCAAATTCGTGTGATATATAAACTATGTCAGATTTTTAGTTTGCTCAATATGTAAAGTCAAAGTAAATAGAATATGGGTTTACTAAATAGTGTGATCAATACATTTCATGTATGGAAGCTGAATTCATCAAGCTGGAAAATATTCTCATTTCCCCAGATACTAATTGAAAGTGTGATTTAGTTAGCAAATTTCGTAACGGGACTTTTCTAGAAGTCATTCGATTATTTTTTATTTCCCTAATTTATTCATTAAAACAATAACTGATTTTTTTTTAAAAAATTTAGTGAAGTAATTACCATTTCTACTTCAATGTCAGCAGACCTCTTTAAAGTAAACTAAGGTTCTGTACAAATGACTATAATTCATACCGGTAGTTTTCATATTGTGGTAAATGCACAAATACAAACATTAAATAAACCGGTACTAATCTGTTTATAAGATAGAGTTGACATTAGATTTACGAACAGTGGCTTAGGAGTTATAATACTCGGCTTTTGCCTATCAGGTTTTACGTTCAAACCGCAAACTTTAGTTCGGATAGTCAGGAAGTATTAATGACTGTCATACAAATAATGATTCTCGAGACTGACTACTCAAACATATAATTAGCACATAACATAAACTACCATTTATATGAAGAACAATCGTCGAAATGCAGTTGTATTTAGACATGCCTGGTGTGTGCTATTTTTTTCTACCCCAGTAAAATGAAGAAGGCTGAATAAATTTATTAAATTTTTTCTTCTGACAAAAGAAAAAATATTACAAAATCATCATAAGTCAATTGGATTACATTGTGTGTTTAGTGAAATAAAAAGCATATGACTGCAGTGAGATACGATAAAAGCTTGAAATCCTAATGAAATAGACCGGAGTATTTTGTTCTTATTCATTGGTACGGAGTCATATAGAAATCAGAGCAAAAAGTGACAGTTTAGGCGAGGAGAGGCGTCCGTTCATTGTTCTCAGGTGCAATAACTATATGACGGATCTAATACAAAAAGGCAAAAAAAATTAGACAATTCTATCATCTTGTTAGATGTTGTCGTTCACAATGATACATTGGGGTGTTAAAATCGATAAATTATCAATATCATACAATGTGTGAAACAAACCTATTTTGTTAGTCAGTTCGTAAAATATCAGAATGCATAATATTGTCTTAATAATAACTTATAAACAAATCACTAGCAAAAAATGTAAATTAATACAACTGATTAAATATGTTTACATAAAATCATGATGTTAGTAATTAATCGTAGGCACACTAGCTCAGGCATTAACGACTGATACTGTTATCAACTGTGTTAAATAATGACGCATCTTAAATGAAATGAATTACTCCTTCACAAACACTTGGTTAATATTATTCAAAAATGAAATGTGAATTTTAGTGCTGAGATTGTTTCCATTCTGTACCGCTACTAACAACCAGAGCAACCATTCATATAGCTACATAGAGCGTCTTCACAATGTGGAAGACAGGAATAACAATTCAACCTGCCACAAAAATCAAACGATACAATTTGGTGGTGCTCGAAATAAGAGAAACATGTTGGAATGCAGGCTGGACAAAAAAGATTAGTATCAGCATGGATGTTCTTACATTCGGGTGATAAAGAAGAAAATGCCTCATGCACTAGAAAATGCATTGAAACTGTTCAACGAAGCCC
This sequence comes from Schistosoma turkestanicum, assembly GCA_944470395.2. NCBI lineage: Eukaryota > Metazoa > Platyhelminthes > Trematoda > Strigeidida > Schistosomatidae > Schistosoma > Schistosoma turkestanicum. The sequence goes on from OX103971.1 coordinate 41,556,403, forward strand.
GTAATGCACTTATAGTATGGGAATCTCATGGACCCAAAATCATCAAAGCATCCTTAAAAACAAAGAAATAGGGCATTACGACGAACGTCATCCAATACTATGCACTTACCAACGACTACAATGAAGACGATAAAGGTCAGTTCTACGGGAGACAACATACCAGCTGAGGTGTTGAAAGCAAACATAGAAGTTACTGTAAATATACTCCGCACTCTTGTCGGCAAGATATGAGAACAGTGGAAGACCTAAGAGCACATACACCGAGAATCGAAGACAGACATGAAAACAATGAACATCAATTCGCTAGAACTAAAAAGGAAGCCGTAGGACAGAGTAGATTGCAAAATGCTGGTCAGCTGACTCTGCTGTACGAGGAGTAACGGGAGTAAAGAAGTAAGTAACATTATTTCAAAATGTAATGAAATAATGCACAAACGTTGTTATTCACTCTATTTTCCTTTACATAAAATGACTGGATGAAACTGTTTCGGTTGATAGACTGCAACTTTTGCCCATTTATGAAAAAAGATTTCGTATGTTGGTATATTTGATAATTTGACAGCCATGATGAACTAATTCAGTTGACATATTACTCAGACGTAATTATAATGTATACTTCAATATTTTGATTTCAATTCCATTTACCTTGGATTAAAATGTAATGAACTATCATATTAAGTGAAACGTCAACAGCGTGAAACATCGGATTACTTACTTAATTAATGACACCTGTTTCTCCCAATGGAGCATAGGCCACCGACCAGTATTCTCCAACCAACTCTGTCCTGGACTTCCCCATCCGGTGCCGTCCACTTTTTGTTCATTCTTGTCATGTCTATTTCCGACTCTCGGCGTATGTGTTTTTCAGTCTTCCTCTCTTCCTTTGACCTTGAGGATTCCAAGTGAAGTCGTACCTTGTAACGCAGTTGGGTGCTTCATTCAACCTGTGTCCTATCAACCCCCAGCTCCTTTTCCCAATCACTTCCTCTGTTGCAATCTGTTTTTTCTCTCTCACATTAGGTTGTTGCTAATCATTTCCAGCCAGCGGGTCCGAAGTATTTTCCTAGACAACTGCTAATAAACACATGTATTTTCTTGATGATGGCTTTGATAGTTTTTCAAGTTTCTGCCCCATACAGTAGAACTGTCCAGATGTTTGTATTGAAAATTGTGACTTTGGTGTTTGTCGATAGTTGTTTTGAGTTCTAGATGTTTTCCAACTGTAGAAATGCTGCTCTTGCTTTGCTATTTCGTGTATTCATATCTGTATCAGATCCGCCTTGCTGCTACCTATATATGCGAGGTTTTTACTTCTTTGACGGCATCCCCATCAAGGGTGATATAGTTTATGTTGTGTTGTATCGGAGAATCTTTTTTTTTCCATTATGCACCTTTAGACCTGCTGCTGCACAGGCTACTGCTACACTGGTCGTCTTCTCCTGCATTTTTTGTTGTGTGTGGGATGTAAGGGGTAGATCATCTACGAAGTCTAGCTGCATCTTGGTTGTTCACTATATACCATGCTTCACCAGGAGGCAGAGAAAGTGTGAGGAGAAGCAACCTTGTCTTACACCGGTCTTCATCTCGAATTAGTCTGTTAGCTGTCCTCCGTGCACGATGTTGCAATTATATCCATCATAAGAATTGCCTGGTACTGAGAGAAAATTGATGTCTCTGTACTTCTAACACTTGTACAGATTGCCTTTCTTTGTTATTGTGATCAGGTATCCTTCTTTCCAGTCTGATGGTACTTATTCCTCATCCCAAATCTTCTTGAAGAGGATGTGAAATATTTTCGCAGTTGCTTCTACATCTGCTTTCATTGCCTCTGCTGGAATGTTGTCTGGTCCTGCTAATTTGCCCCTCTTGATTTGTCTAATAGCAATACTGATCTCCTCAATTTTAGGCGCGCCAATATTAATTGGGAGGTCCGTGGATGCTGCTTCGATGTTGGGTGGGTTCAGTGGAGCTGGTCGATTCAGGAGTTCCTGAAAGTGCTCTACCCACCTATTTCGCTGTTCTTCAGCGTTGCTGATTACTTTGCCTTCCTTGCTTTTCACTGGTCGTTCTGGTTTACGATAGTTTCCCGCCAGCTTCTTTGTTGTTTCGTACAATTGTCTCAAGTTTCCTTCTCTTGCAGCCTTTTCCGCCGTCATTGCTAGATCTTCCACGTATTTTCGTTTGTCAGCTCTGATGCTCTTCTTCACTTCCCTGTTTGCTTCTGTGTATTCAGCTGGTGCATTGGCTTTGTCTGCTTTTGTTCGGCTGACATTGATTGCTGCCTTTTTCTTCCCCCTTACTGAATTTTTTAAGGGTACCAACAGAGATCCATTCCTTGAGATGGCATTTCTTGTTGAAGTGATTACCTCCTTGATCCCTTTCCAATTATTTTCCGTGGTTGTTTCCTCTTCATTGAGTATATGGTGCAAGGCCTGAAACCTATTGCTGAGGGCTGTTTTGGATTCGTTCTGTTTTACGGTATCCCAAAGAAAGGCCGTATCCAAATTTTGTGATGTTTTCTGCCCAGTTGTCCAGTGCTTCTTGAGTTTCAGTTTCATTTTGGCGACCAGCAAGTGGCGATTTGAGGCTATATCAACTTCTTTCTTCGTTTTCACTCCCTACATGATCCTTCTGAACTTTTTGTTGATACAGATATGGTCGATTTGGTTCTGAGTAGTGTGATCCGGTGAAATCCATGTAGCTTTGTGTATGCGCTTGTGTGGGAACATTGTGCCGCCGATGACCAGTCTGTTGAAGGCACATAGGTTTGTAAATCTCTCACCGTCTCCGTTCCTTTCTCCCAGTCCATGTCGTCCCATGATGTCTTCATATCCACCGTCAGTTGCAACGTAGAACTTCGTACGTAAGTACATCAGTTCATGTCGCCATAACACATCAGCACAGAGATATAGTTGTCAATTATATCATATCCACCGTTGTCCATGCCAACTTTTGCATTTAGGTCTCCCATTAAAATCGTCAAATCCTTTGCTGAGCATCTGTCGACGATTGACTGCAGCCTTTCGCTGAATTGATCTTTAACGTCTTCATTGTAGTCGTTGGTAGGTGCATAGCATTGGATGACGTTCATTGTAATGCCATCTTTCTTTGTTTTGAAGGCTGCTTTAATGATCCTGGGTCCATGAGATTCCCATCCTATCAGTGCCTTTTGTGCTTGTTTGGACAGCATCAGTGCAACTACCTTTGTATGTAAAGCATTTTCCTCTTCATGACCAGAGTATAACAGCAGTTCCACTGAAGCTAGTCTCAGTTGTCCTACCTTTGTCCATTGTGTTCCATCAATTCCAAGCACCTCCAGGTTGTATCTTTTCATCTCTGCAGCAACTCGGGATAGCCTTCTGGTCTCCCACAATGTTCGAACACTACATGTGCCAAAAAGAATGGTTTCTCTGGTTGTGAGAAGGGGCATCAGCCTCGTGACTTCCGAACGAATTAGGCTTTCAGCATGAGATGCCATAACTCCTCTGAATGAAGACCTTCTAACTGCCAGGGAAGAGTTGAAATGGTTTGAATTGTTTGCTGGTTAGCGTTTTTTAGCGAGTTAGTTTTCTATGAGATGGGGTCGCCAACTTCAGCCCAACCCTCCTCCTTTACCCGGGCTTGTGACCGGCAGTAGTCTCAGAAGGGCTCCAGGCGGAGTTGTGACACATCGGATACTGATAAATAAGGGTGGTGAAATATTTCTCCATATTTCTTCTTGGTAGACATTGTTCTATGAAATAAACAATACTGTTTTCGTTAAAAAACTTACTTTAACAGATTCCAATTCATAGTTTCTCAGTTCGAATATCATAGAAGCGAAAAATAGTAAGAAAGTGAAGGACATTAACCATTCGCAAAAGCTACTCAATGCATGATATTTAAAACCCTGTAAGAAAGAGAACAAAATATAATTATTCACTTTTTATGTTTCTGATCATATACAATTGACGAACAAAATAATTTCAACAGTTTTGAACCCTGAAACAGTACAGATTGTTTCAGAGACTGACAAAAAATGAAAAATTTATAGAGCTAAATAATGCAGAGTAATGTAGTGACGAAGTCCTATTTTTAACATGACACGGGTCTCCAGAAAATTTACGCCAGACATATCACTGCCTTACTTTCCAATACGTGACAGTTCTTTCAGATCAATAAATCGGTAAATAGTTAGTGCGACAACACTGTTATAACCATTAGTATATCTTAAAGCTATGATTAATGAAAATAAAATCGCAATTACTAAAACTTTTTCCATGACAGTTAAGGACGGAAAACAAATCGGTCTTAATCATACTGATCGACAGAAAAATGTTATTTTAACTGGCCAGTTTGATTTTATTAGAGACATACTTTGTTAGTATAGGAAATGTTTTTGATCTAAGTTACTAAATGTTCAGAGTAGTGGATAACAAATCCAATTTGTTTCAAATTGAGTGACAAACCGAGTAATGTAAGTGTACACTGTAGTAAATCTAGAACATAGTGTAAAACCGGTGAATGTATTCAAATGAACAATGAATTCGAAAGCTAGCAAGATTCTGAGCATTACTCCATTTTATATTGACTTACTTACCGGTTCAGAAGGATCCCATTTTCTAGGGAAAGGACCGTGGATTTCTCCTGACAAATGACCAAAAATGAATACTAGAATTTAAGAAAAACAATAATGCAATTAAAAATTCAGTATCCTGAAACTGTAAAAGAGTACTAAGACAGATAAGATTATTTGCTACAAAAACGAACCATATAGCTATTGAAAGAAGATGCTGGCGATTTCATTGCTTTTTCAGGTAAACATTTATAATAAGTAGTTTATACTTTAGAAAAAGTGGTATTTAATTTCTATTATATTGTACGACTGAATTTAATAAGTGATTCTATCAAGATTGTTTGTCATGTATAAATAATGATAACACAGACAACTCGACTTTAGAAATAAAAACCCCTATTTTTTTAGACTGCCACAGATGTTCATGTACTCCAACTGACAGCGATTCATACTCGTAGACTGTAAGAGGAACTGAAGAGTTGTTACATGCGATTTCGAAAACATTTTTGAAACTTTGAAATGTACTCGTCAGATAATGATGAAAAACTTTGCTGAACTTATCACGGCGTTCAATTTCTGAAGATCAGAAAGGAAATGTCAAAATTAGTCACAATTACCTATAATCTGCAGAACAATTTTGTGATTTTAAGTTGAATAATAAACAAATGCATAATAAATATACAAGGCCGTCAACTTTTAATTCTGTTATTGGGCAGGTGTATACGCGTGTAAATGAACACGTTGAATATAACTTAATTGAGGCCATGAGTTAATATTGAAAAAATAAAATTGTTTTAACAGCAAAATCTCCTTAAATCGTACATACCTCCCAGATGCGCCAGAAAACCAAAAATAGTTAAGATTAAGCGGAATATATATATCTTAAAATTGTATTCCAAATGTTTGAGTGTAGAATAAGTGACCAAAGCTGAAAATACAATACCCAACCCAAAAGTCATCAATGCCCCAATCAAATGAACGACTATTAGAGATGCTTCCTAAAAGAAAGCGATAAGATCATAAAGCACATAATGTGTGGAGAAAAAATCAAACTTTAACTAAACTACTTGTGAGTAGACAAAATATTTAAAAGAAATATTTCAATCACAAAATTAAGGTTGTTCTCGGAAGAAACCATGAAATCGGACAAACAGTTATTGAGAGTCTGATACGATGTGGTGATAATATCATAACATCGTCTAAATGAAGCGAACTAAAAAGATAGAATATAAAGTAATATCGGCACTTAGCGTTGGAGAGAACATGATACTGAGGAAAAGTTGAGATTATTCTTTTTAAATCCCTATGCTGTACACAACTATTTGAAATCCCACAAGTGTTTGGTTGAGAAATAATTTCTTCATTCGGGTCAAGCTAATTAGGCAGTCGATCATTAGTAAATAGATCTATTTCTCTAGACATTTAATTCAGAGATCTCGGTTAAAGAAACTTTCACCAATCCAAACGATAATCTTTACTCCAGAATGATCGATTCGTTTAAATAAGTCCTAAAGTACCACATCATTTAGTTTAAAGCGAAGATAATGACAGATTATTCTGACTGATTTTATTGTTGACGTATAACTTCACACACATCACAGATATAATGAGTGTGATAAATGGCCAGCTAAACAAATTTAAAATTATTTCATTGTATGTAAGTCCAGTTCAAAATGTCAATTAACCCACCAACTTTGTACATGATGAAGCTGAAACGTGCAATCTGCCTCTGAATTTAAAAAATAATTAGTAATAATACAATATTAAAACTAAGGTAGCACAACTTATAATAGATCAAAATATAAAGGTATGTGAAAGATATAAACCATTTAATTTATGGGGTCATGTATACGAACTTTACAGTCAATGTAAATCAATAAATTGAGGTAACATAAACACTTAGTAGCTTGACACGAATATAGCTACATGTATAAATTGTATCATTCATTGTGACTATAAATAATGATATAAAAAAACAAGTCATAAGCACTGCGACCGAGTTCGAATTAAACAAATGAAATATTTTTCATAAATAGGTAAACTGAAGTATAAATTTCTATAATCGAAAATCTCGATAGCATATTATTTATAGATTAGACTAACATGGATTTAGCGTCGAATTAGAGAGAACTGATATCGATACAGAAAGAGGACATCAATGAGAACTGATAAAAAGAAAAGCGATCTACTCACGAGAATCATGAATTTAATGGTTGACGTAGATTCCAGAGTATTAGTACTTAACAAAATGTGAGTAAGGAAAAGGAAACCTGATAGAGTATACTGTCGAGTTAGAAACATACGCTAATTCTGAAAAACATAAGGAGCTACTTTATATCATTCGATATGGTGGTAAAAAAGAGGTCTGGTGTGAATGACATATAATATGAAACCACCAATCATAAACATGCTAAGACATTTCGGACGATGGTAGAGTACTTGAGGGGACATTTTAAGTCGTCTACATCTTCAGCAACATCAATCAGACTGTCCTATTCAACCTAGCCGGTGACAACTGATACAGATAACAATACAAAGATCCACAAGATACTCCAGCTCATTAAGCCCCACAGGTCCTAGATGCAGATGACCTACTGCAGTTCTTTTTAAGGATGGTGGTCAACTTTTGATCAGGCGACTGACTGAGCTTTAAAGAGTTTAGAAACGGTGTGTTTCGATACCATGAAGAAATGTGATCTTCGTTCCAATCTTTAAAAATGCTCATTATCAATGCAACAACGAAGGAGGGATACATTGATTATCGATTAGTGTACAACTACCAGCATTGTTTCTAATCGCCGAAACCTAGTTCGTACAATTTAATGAACTATTTCAGTAGCTCAGTTCAGTGGTCTATAGATGTAGCGCATTGAGCTTCATTAAATATACAAATTATAGACTTGTCAGCTAAATGTTAGACACCGAACCAGCCGAGACCAAGAGGATTTAAACTAGAGTCAGGGAGATTGTAAATTCCAGTTAGTAATGTGTTGAAGATCAAATGAATTGGAATTTACATATAAACTGCAAGCTTCCTCCAGAAGCATCTACAGACTTTTGTTTGGCTGTTTCCTCCGTAGACTTTCATAGTAAAGATTGGAATAAAGCTAGGGGCGGCCAAACCAAAACATGGCACAAATGCATGAAGTCACTGACAAGTGGACTGTGTCATGTTGGTAGATGTAGACTACCTGGTTGGGGTCCGCGAAACGAAAGTCACCAATGGTTAGAGACCTTGAATGACATGGCTCAGAATCGTTTGCAATGGCGCAGGTGCATCCACTCTTTGTGTTCTATGAAATTCTAAGCTTCTGAATTCCTCATAATCTCTATCTTTCTCCTTCTAAATTTATCTCACTGAATTATACTTCTCGAATCATATCTTCGCTCCCTAATCTTCTCCATTACTGCTAATACTTCTATTATTGCTATCACTTTTGGATTTGAAATGACAGTTGCGTCTCTATGCTGATGGGGCATAGCAACCTGAACTGATGTACTTACGTACGAAGTTCTGCGTTGTATCTGTCTGTCTGTCTGTCTGTCTTTCATAGTAAAATCTACTTTTTACGTGAAAATGGTTATATCAGACGCTGTCTATCTGCAAGCGTACCGGTTGGTCGTTGGTAATTATGAGTGAAATATTTTATCTTATCCGGTACTTTTATCCGATTAGTAGCAATTAAATCGAAAGATGAGGCTAGTATGTGAACTATAAAGTTGTTTGATAGCTTGCGAGATCTCTGAGTCTGTGGATATTCGTCTGTATGACCACCTGATTTTAAACAAAAGAATCTTTGTGGCTTGTAAAAGCATAATTAGAAAAAAGTGTTATGGTCCAATAATGCCATCATACTTAGATGTAAATGTTTTAAATGCTGATGAAGTGTGAACTAAGTGTGGTTTAGATTTACTTTGAAGTCTAATATACTGAACAAAAACATTGACGAGCGTTAAATACCTGGAAATTAGCTACAATCGACATTCCCAGTGCACTTAGACAGCCAACAGTACAAGTAAGGCGTGCGAAAACAATGTGGGAGTTAGGTCCCTCAAGAGCATGTATCACATTGCACTCATGCAGATACCAGCAATAAATGCATACAAAAGCTGTAATAAAAAATAAACAAATTAAAACAGCATAAGCGGCAATGAAGCACACATGAAGCAATGTGCATGAATAGTAAGGAACTTCTGTGAACTTTGTTTATCAAGGTTGAAACAACTCACTTAAACATTTGTATACTTAAATGACATACTGGTAAGTCTTTTCTGGTAGTATGTCTTACCATTTACTATCTATTTTACGGTATTTGCAATCGCTCGATAGGTGTCAGCAATAATCATGGTAACTGAAAGGAACTACATTGATCGACAATGGACGGTGCATTATCCTAGTAACAACTATACAAATAGATTCATCTTCTCATTATCTAAAGCCAATCTACCGGCGAAGGGTCGAATCTTGATTGTGATATTTATCGAATTCACTTGAGGACATTGATTCACTAAACAGCTATATCATGTAGTTTGGGATGAAGAAAAATTACTAACAGACTGGAAAGAAGGACAACTCGATTAAGTTACCTAAGAAAGGAGATCTTAGCAAGTGTGATAAATTCAGAAGCATCACTCAACAATCAACAGTAGGAAAAGTGTTCGACAGCGTTCGGTAAACCGAATGAAACATTCCGTAGACATCGAACCTCGAGATCAACAACCTGAATGCCGTAAGGACCGATTGTGTACTGACCAAATCGCGACACTACGAATCATTGTGGAACAATCAATTGAATCTAACCCACCACTGTACATCAACATCCTTGACTATCAGAAAGCATTTGACAGCCTGGACAGGATAACTGTATGGAGGCATCTTGAACATGACGGCGTGCCTGAAAAGACCATCAACATTAAGAATACTGATGACCAGTCGCAAAGTTGTTCTGACGCAGATGTGAATACACGGATTAGCAAAGCAAGAGCAGCATTTCTACAGTTGGAAAACATCTGGAACTCAAAACAACTATCGACAAACACCAAAGTCACAATTTTCAATACAAACATCTGGACAGTTCTACTGTATGGGGCAGAAACTTGAAAAACTATCAAAGCCATCATCAAGAAAATACATGTGTTTATTAGCAGTTGTCTAGGCAAATTACTTCGGATCCGCTGGCTGGACGCGATTAGCAACAACCTAATGTGAGAGAGATAAAACCAGATTGTAACAGAGGAAGTAATTAGGAAAAGGAGTTGTGGGTGGATAAGACACAGTTTGATGTCAGAGAACAACAAATTATGTCTAAATTGATTCACTTGACTGCCAGGTTAGTCATTAAAGATCGTTCAGAGGTTGGTTATAATTTTACAACAAATTTATCCTGATAGCATTAATCAGATCTTTCATAAGTGGTTACTATGAGGAAAATGTTCGTTAAGAAGCCTTTGTGGTTTGAAAATTACTCGACGATAGATTTAGAAAGGGAATTTGTCGAAATATTTCAAACGAAACAAAATCGTAATTAGTAACTTCACAGGAACTACCAATTACTTGTTCGGAGATAAAATAAAAAACATTATTAGGTAACAAATATTCTCAGCAAACCAGTAGTATTTGAACGAAAGACAACGGGTGTAAAAAGAACTTACAGAGAAATGAACATATATTGAGTAATTGACCAAATACACAGCTTTCGGGTGGCAAGGCACCAGTATCACTGAGTTACAAAAAAATAGAAGATTATATGACAATTAGAAGCTGCTTCGTGAAGAATTGAATAACTATTAGTGATTACACAGAAAATGTCAACATTAATTTAGGTTGCGATACCGTATTAGCAGAGACGCAACTGTCAGGTCAAATCCCATAGTGGTAGATATAGTGAAAGTATGGACCGTAATGGAGGAGATAAGAGTTCGAAAAAATTATTCAGGAAATAAAACTCAGTGAGATAACTTTAGAAAGAGAAAGATATAGGTGACTGGGAATTCTGAAGATCAGAATTTGAGAGACGACAAATAATGGGTGTATCTGCGCCATTGCAATCGCTTCACATTTTCACACTACGACAGGTCCTGGAACACAGACACACATTTAGGCGTCCTACAATAGTTGTTTTCCTGGACCTAAAAGCGGCATTTGACTCTGTTGATCGTAAGGTTTTGTGGCAGTGTCTGTCATTGAAAGGTGTACCAAATAAGTACATTAACCTCATACAAGCTCTCTACTCGAACACCACTGGTCGAGTGAGAGCTTATGGCGAACTGTCACCGGAATTCTCTACATCAAGTGGTGTCCGTCAGGGATGTCCACTTTCTCCATTTTTGTTTAATCTTATCATAGACATGCTCCTAGAAATAACCTTATACTCGTCTGAATTTTCTGGAGTAGACCTTTTACCTGCTGCCTAGCTTATTGACTTAGAATATGCCGATGACATAGTCCTACTTGCTGAAGACGCTGACAAAATGCAGAGTCTTCTGACTCCCCTAAGAAACAATGCAAACATGTTCGGGATGCGGTTTTCCCCCTCGAAATGCAAAATGTTGATTCAAGACTGGGTTGCATCGGCACCTAAACTAGTGATAGGGAGTGAAGTAGTCGAACGTGTAGACCGCTTCACTTATCTTGGGAGTCTCATCAGTGCTGATGGCCTGGTGACTGACGAAATCTCAGCTCTGATACAGAAGGCTCGATTGGCTTTTGCCAAACCTGCGTCACTTATGGCGTAGGCGTGATATCCGTTCTCTAATCAAAAGACGAGTGTACTGTGCAGCAGTTCGCTCCGTCTTACTTTATGGCTGTGAAACATGGCCAGTGAGAGTAGAAGATATTCGTAGGTTACTGGTTTTCGATCATAGATGTCTTCGAAGCATTGCTCGTATATCGTGGGACACCCGAGTCAGCAACGCTGTTATTAGGAATCGGGCGCTAGGTAAGAATGGCAGATCAATAGATGAAGTGGTGAAACTTGATCAGTTCAGGTGGTTGGGACATGTGTTGCGTATGCCCAACCACCGACTGACTCGTCGAGCTTTGTTTTGTAGTTTGGGAATAGGTTGGAAGAAAGTTAGGAGCGGCCGAATCAACACATGGCAGAAATCCATGAAGTCATTGACGAGTGGACTTAGCCATGTCGGTAACTGTCGACAACCTGGTTGCGGTCCGCGAGATGATAATAATCGATGGTTAGAGACCTTGAATGACATGGCTCAAAATCGTTCGCAATGGCGCCGGTGCATTTATTCTTTGTGTTCTCTCAAATCCTAATATTCTGGATTATTCAACAGCTCTAGTTTTGACTTTCTAAACTTTTCTCACTGAATCATACTTCTTGAATAATATCTTCTATTCCTAACCTCTCCGATTACTTTTAATACCCTTACTAACTCTTCTACTATTGGATTTGAATTGACAATTACATCTCTGTGCTGATGTGGTATGGCGACATGAACTGATGTACTTACGTACGAAGTTCTACGTTGACTAACTGACTGAGTTGGGTCCATCGGCTTTGGGGGTCGCCAGGTCAAAAAAAATGTTTTTCCTTGTGCCTAAAGTTAGTATTTGCTATAAATAGGCAGTTACCTGAGCATAGCCACTGCAAACGGTCGCCATTATCTGTTCTATTAGCCGCAACACCATAAGATCCATCCAGGTGTCTTTCCTTTTCACTGAATCTACCTACTTGAGCGTTAAAGTCACCAGCCATTATTATTATATCAGAGCGCTTAACATTTTGGAGAAGTTAAGAGAAGTTTCTATAAAACTTATCTTTTATGTCATCTGAACTGCAGTCAGTGGGAGCGTAGGCAGATACGACGAAGAGGCAACAGCGAGTGTCCCTATCCTTCCGATTCCTTACTGTTCCGTTAAGTTGGCTGGCGCATAAATGACTTTCCATCGGCATCCAGTCTAAGAGAGCTAGTTCTGCCATAGAACTTAATATTTTACCTACGCCGGCGAGGCCAGGAGAAGCGGCATCAGGGCTTGCAGAAACATGAAGCGTAAACCTTGTTGTGTCTCTATCTGCATTAGGTCAGTCAGTCAGTTGCAACGTAGAACTTCGTACGTATGTCCATAAGTTCATGTTGCCATACCACACTAGGTAAGATCAAATTGATGATTTTACTCAGATCTTGTATGCTCGTTTCGGAGACGTAACATAAATCGATCGCCCGGGATTCCAGAGTTCTAGCAAATGAAGCCTGTTGCCCTATTTGGCATAGGGTCCGAACATTAAAAGCTCCTATATGTAATTTAGTACCGGGTTTCAAGAGACCAGGAATAATGTTTCGTGAGCTCATACCATTTGCTTCAGTGGCGCGAGGTGATAAACGAAAGGTTGGTCGAAGAAATAAGAGAGTTATTGAGAGGTGTGGAGAGGATTTGATTGTGACCAATTCGGTCTCGTGTGCTTTTATAGGTATGAGGGCGGATGTTACTTCCCGGCTGCCCACACCATGGAAGTGTTTCTTGAGGAACCTGAAAAGGAAGGTAGATTAGTGTTGGTCTTAACGACCAATGAGCGTGACCGCAGAGCCAAAGGGACAACTACTTGAGGCCGGTCACGCACGGCCTTTTTATGAAAGGTTTTCAGAGTATTAGCTTCGCTCTTAAAAGCCCTTAGTGGGCACCCTTACCGCCGAAGACGGAAATCCGTGAAGTAGGGTGAGGTGTGACATTTTTAAGGTCAACCTTTTCTAACCCATTTATAGTCAGCAGTACGACTTCGCCCTCAGACCATGAGTAGGTGTTTTTAGTCTCATCGTTTTCCGATTGACCTTCCTGGCATGGTATAACCTTCAGGAACATATGTTCCAGCCAGTATAGCTCGGTTGGGTCATGACGATAGGCAAGCCCGACCACCACGTCAAGGTAGCGGCTACGGTCGGTAATCGACGCCATAGTTCTATTCGGTGACGGCGCTGACAAGATGCAGCCTTCTGACTACCCTAAGCAACAATACAAGCCTGTTCGAGACACGGTTTTCTACCTAGAAGTGCAGGATTTTGCAGGTTGGTCTGCGTCAGCGGTTGAGCGTGTTGTCTCAGCAGTCCTGATGGCCTGCTGTCTGACGAAATCTTAGCACAGATACATACGGTTCGATTGGCGTTTGCGAACTTGCGTCACTTATAGAGGACGCGAGATATCCGTCTGCTAAACAAGGGACGAGTCTACTGTGTAATAGTTAGCTTAGTCTTACTCTATGGGCGTGAAACGTGGCCAGTAAGAGTAGAGGATATTCAAAGGGTACTGCAATTCAATCATAGGTGTCTGCAAAGGATTGCTTGTGTATTCTGGGACCACCGAGTAAGTAATGCTATTGTTATGAAAAAGATACTAGGTAAGGATGGTAAATAAATTGAAGTAGTGAATGTTCAACAGTTGAGGTGGTTGGGACAGGTATTACGTGTCCCCAACTACCGAATGCATCGGCGAACGATGTTTTCTGGGGTAGGTTGGAAGAAAGCTAAGGTCGACCAAACCAGAACATGGCACAAATTCATGAAGTCACTGACAACTGGACTGAGCCATGTTGGCAGATGAAGACTACCAGGTTGTGTTACGAGAGAAAATAGTAACCAATGGTTTGAGACCTTGAATGACTACTCAAAATCGTTTCCAATGGCGTTGATGCATTCATTGGTAGTCTTCTCTCAAATCCTAATTGTCCGAATACCTCTTCACTTTTATAGTTATCTTTTTAAATCTATTGCGAAAAGTACTGATTGACAACGATTAGCAGCTGAACTAAAACACTGAAAGTATCTGCTATTGCAAAAGAAATAGAGCAAGCTATAAAAAGAATAAGGCGAAAAATATGACTGAACATATAGAGGCTCAAGTGAAATTTGAAGTAGGGTTCACGAATTTACTAGCTGTAGATTCGACTCTAGTTTGGACGAATGATTGAGTATACATGAAATAAATCTTCCTTTCTATTTCCGTACATTACACTCAGGGAAACCCCGTTTGTGTGACGGCAATAATAAGAGGCAAAATATGGTTTTGCAGATGAATTTATTTTATGCGTTAGTTTAGATAGGAAGACATGAGAATAAAAAGCGTACAAGCAAAGCGAAGCGGGTCAAAGATGGCGAGTGAGCCAACTCTTGTGTGCTGAAGAATGACTAAGTATTTATAGTCAATAAATAATGAGCTAGACATGTAATAAGAGACTAAGCATGTACACACACAATCCGTATCTAATTATTACAAATATAAAAAATGGTCGACACTATTATCAAATAATTTAAACGACTAATCATTAAAGTGGGTTTAATAAATAAACGATGAAGTGTTACAGACAAATAGCGCCTAGAATTATGAATTGAAAAGCAACACACTCTATATACAAGAAATAAATTTGACCATCTTATACCTCAAATACTGCTCACCTTATGTATGGAAAGATTATAGATGCATGATGATTTGACGTCGAAATTAAGTAGCTAGAAGGTAGAAAACCAAATAATTGATAAAATTCAGCAAGACAGATGCAGTTTACAATGTTAAGAGACTAGTTTCATTTCGGATAACAGATAAATGTACCTTTTGATACTTATATAAACAGATTAAGTCCTTGTATCATATAACAGAACTTTCGTTTTGGTGACAGTATCATTAACCTTCACATGACATGAGTAATTTAGTCTACTTTATGAAACACTGTACACCTCCCACGTAGATTTCAGTGTGAAGTAAATAAAAACTTTGAGAACTACGCGAAATGGAAATATGCCAATTTATTGACTGAATTCACAGTCATACTAACTGATTTGTTGATACACATTTGACTTTCGGATTACTGACTTACGCTTTTAGTCAATATTGAATTATAGCCCGCCTTTTGAACAGTCCAGTATTTTTTGTAGAAAAATGTATTGTTTTCACAAAATAATGACTATATTGCAAAATCACTCGTGCAATACTACCTGAAATACACAGTGATACGTAAAAGAACGAGTATCCTTAATCAAAAACACTACTTGGTATACAACCAACTACTTCGAAGCCACTAAAGTGTGATAGCAGATTCTTTTAAAAAATTAAGTCTTGTATTTCCATAAGTATCGTGAGCTAAATCTGTACAACTTTTCGAGGACCTACATAATAAGGTGAACATTAAAATGTGGAAACACTATTTTGGAAATTAACTTATTTAAAACCTTTTAAATAGAAGTTAGATACCATCTTAATCAGATCTAGAAATTGTTTATTTAAATACTTGAAAAAAACTCACCTTATGAAAAATGTGCTCACGGTAGCTATGATAAGTCCAATAACGAAATAATGAACCGTAACAGAAGCCATAAAATATGACGGCTAAAGTGTACAAGTCGAATCCCTAATATTCCGTTTGGACGAAGCTAGAAACACATGGGAAGTAAAAATTACCATAAAATACTATGTTAATGAAGCTGATGATAAAATGCATGCCGTCAACTGAAAAAGCGACGTATATAATTGGGAGTGTATGATGTACTTTCTTAATAAGTTTTACATCTAACTAAAATTACAGTTTAGCATGTCTACACTGTTGCTCAAATATCTCAAGCGCATCAGTAATTTAGGCTAGATGTTCACCCAGATTTCCAATGGGAATGCACACGTCAGCTACAACGGACTAAACCGGAACTGATCAATGACTACTACTACTTTCTAAATACAACATAAGTTCGAGAGTAAAATCCTAAATACGCTAGGATTTGCCGCAACTATCAGTCAGTGATTTTTACTTCACACTTAAATACTACATACAGGACAATCATAAATATTTATTAATCATATTTACAAAGAGGTATAAACATTTTAACCTTAGTAAACACTCCATATAGCAGTAGATCGGAGAAGATACTTTACAATAAGCTAGGTTTACGAAGTGTTTTAATCCTCAGGACCCCTAATGCTTATAAATGTATAGTAGTTCTTCTTGATCACATGCGAGATAAAATACATAGGACGATTTAAAAAGTAAAACAAAAGAAAAAACTGCTGAATTGTTCCAGGAGTTTTTATTTGCTGATGTCCTGGTATGCAATGATGAATGTGTCATCGACGTACCGACAATATAGATCAAGATTCTGAATAGCTTCTTTAAGTGGTCCATTTTCTAGCTTTGCTAGGAAGAGAGCCACTAGAATGTGTGCCACACCAGCGCATTCATAAGGAAGTATATGGTTGATGTAAAAAAGAAGTCAGTAATTGCGACCGTCCGAAAGAAGACATTATTTATTAAATAACAATTCAACGGAGATGTGGCCTGCGATACTCTGCAGGACAGATTAATGAGAGCAATTAATAGAACATTCAATGCAGCCAAACTTGCGTTGACCTTCTCAAGTCGACCAGCGATGTCTACCCAAACTAAGGATAAGTTACCAGAGTATGCCTCCTCTACGTGCATTTACAAATTCAGCTGCTCCTGTGGAGATAGCTATATTGGGCGTACTACCAGGCAACTTAACCAACGAACGAGTGAACATCTCCCAGCATGGTTTATGAAGGGTCAGTCAAAAATAATACGCAGTTCGATTTTGGCACACCTGGTTGATAGTGGTCATATTGTAGATAAGTCTAGATCTTTGGGGTGATCTATCGTATACCTCAATCATTTCCCAACGAAGTTCGATCGCGTCTCCTACACACAGCGGAAGCCATAGAAATTCGTACATTCAACCCCAATTTATGTGTTCAGAAGAAATTCGTGACACCCCTATCTCTTCCGTGGCCGGATATGACGTAACTAACGATTGACATTATATTTTTTATCTTATTTTATTTTTTATTTTTACACATTTGCTTATTACGTAATGGTTTTGATGTTTATTATTTGAAGTCTATTCATCCACCTTTTATGATTTTCTCACTACTATCAGTACACCTGTCTTCCTACTATCCACTTGTACTTTTGCCTATTATATGTAGTGACGTAGTCTTTTTTATTTCATTGTGATTATGACTCAAATCGCCTTGATTGGTTTAACATTTTCATATAAATATTCATGTATATTAGAGTAAAGCCTGATGACGATCTAATCGAAAACAATATTGTTCGCTTATATGTGTTGTTCTAATAAAGTGAATGTACAACTTGCTCATTGCTGGTTTACATTGAAAGTGACGCCTACTAAAAGTTGGGTCATCGAAGCTACTTAACGCTAATGACGTCGAAATCTAACAAGTTGTAAAGAATGCGGGTGTATATGTGCTTCTAATAGGCCTGCACGACTTGAGAATCTGGTCTACACCATTGTTAATGCCTATATGGAAGTCAGACAAGCGGACATACAGACAGACACAAATACAACGCAGAAATTCGTACATAAGTACATCGGCTCAGGTTGCCATACCACGTCAGCACACAGACGCAACTCTCAGTTCAAATCCAAGAGTGATAGCAATAATAGAAGTATTAGCAGTAATGGAGAAGATTAGGGAGCAAAGATATGATTCGAAAAGTATAATTCAGTGAGATAAATTTAGAAGGAGAAAGATAGAGATTATGAGGAATTCAGAAGGTTAGCATTAAAAAGAACACAAAGAGTGGATGCACCTGCGCCAGTCCAAACGATTTTGAGCCATGTCGTTCAAGGTCTCTAACCATTGGTGACTTTCGTCTCGCTGACACCGACCAGGTAGTCTACATCTACCAACATGACACAGTCCACTTGTCAGTGACTTCATGGATTTCTGCCATGTTTTGGTCTGGCCGCCCCTAAATTTCTTCAAACCTAATCCACCACAAAACATAGCTCGTCGAGGCAGTCGGTGGTTAGGCATACGTAACACATGTCCCAACCACCTCAACTGATGAAGTTTCAACGCTTCATCTACTGATTTGCCATCCTTACCTAGAACTCGTTTCCTAACGATAGCATTGCTTACTCGGTCGTCCTAGGATACACGAGCAATGCTTCAGAGACACCTATTATCGAAGACTAGTAACCTACGAATGTCCTCTACTCTTAACGGCCATGTTTCGCATCCGTATAGTAGGACAGAGCGAACTGCTGCGCAGTACACTCGTCCTTCGGTTAACAAGCGGATATCTCGCCTGCGCTATAAGTGAAGCAGGTTGGCAAAAGCCAATCGAGCCTTCTGTATCCGAATAGTAAGTCAGATAAGCAAATATATGACTACAAGGTTAGAGAAATGTCAGTGTCTGGTCCCGTCTCACACTGACCTGGAGTTGTATAAATTAGAAGCTAATACCAAGACTCACTGTGGTCTATTTGCAGCTGAATAGTTTAGATTTTAATTGGAGGTAAAAATACTATCCCCCGAGCCAGATACAAATATGTTCACTAGTGTACTCAACCTGGTGGTTCATACTACGAAACGGGTTCCGGCAGCAAGCCCATCTAAAATTGAACTTTAATATTTTTTGAGGAAATTACAGAGAGCAGATAGCAATACGGTTGTAAAATTATAATGCTCATCATACAGAGTGGTTCAGTGTCAAATCTCCATATATTAACCTAAAGCAGACTACAGGGGGATTTATTTAGGAGTATTAAGATAAAGTTTTAGACATGGAAAACCCTCTTTGCCTTCCCACTATGTGACAAGAATTAAGAAGAAACGGATGACTTCAAAAACCCAAGATGGACAAGATCCATATGACGTACAGCCCTCACCATAAAATTAGGACTGGAATACGCTAAAGGTAGTAACTTTATCCCCAACTGGTTCATTCCAAAGCTTTGACTGTCACAAAAGCTGAAGAGTGTGGAATTCGGTGCTAAGAGTATAAAGTATATATGAATCTGTTTAAGTTATTAAGATAAGGGTGAGAGGAAGTTAGACGATGACTACTTACTAGCGATTATCAAAATATTTGTTCCTTGTCAGCCTGTTTACGCAAAGAAACGGTTAAGCGAAAAGAATCAAACCCCTGAGATAAAATTGGAGCTGTATAAACCTGATTTAGCACTTTATTCATCATCTATGACTAAATTGTGCCAGAATACTATGAAATACATAATTTAAGTATATCATCTGTACATTAGCAAATGTTATTCTAAGTGTCCTTAAAACAAAAAAGCATCCACTTGTCATTGTACGGGATATTATCCAATATTTCTTCATTGCTTATTACAAACAGGTTACGGTTTAGTCATTAACAACTCAAGTGCGTCAGAGTGATAACAGAAAATTTATGAAAGGCTTTGATATAACTTATTAGGTTATTGACACTCACTTCAAGGTCTTATAAAGCGGACGAAAAAATAATTAACTCGGAAGAAGTAATTAACAAAATGTACGTAGGACCTTGAGCAGATAATATTACCGCCTTTGATATGCAATACATTTTACGCGCCAGTATAAACTAATTGATTTCTTTGTGCTCCATTGTCGTTCATTCGGTACGTTTCCAGGTGTTTGGTAATGCCCGAAGGATGATGATCTAGCCACTAGACAGCACTAATTCCAGTCAGTTGGCAGTTGTTTGTATGTCCTTTGATTTCAATGAATATGTTTGTTACAGGGCAGTAGATTTTCTGGATACTAACAGCTATCACTATGCTTATACGGAGATCGTTTGATCACGATGTGAAGAACAATAAACAGGACTTTCTAATGCTTATAAGAACAATTCAGAACTGAGCAAATAGATAGGTAATTTAGTTTCTTAGTTGGTAGTAAAGAAAACTTATTCCATTGAAATTTTTTCATTCGTGAAATATGAAAATAATGAAAAACATTACATGAAAACGAGTAGCTTAACTTACGCCGAATAAAGCTAATAGAAAATTCTATTATCTTTCATTTTCCTCTAAGAAGCCGTGTCCACTTAACAGCGAAAAGAAAGGAACGTTCTAGAGGAAGAAAAAAAAAAGTCATAATATCGGCTGTAATTCATATTTAATCTGAGAACATAGGAACGTTTTAAAAATCGAAAAGAGTTAAAATAAAAGCCTTTATTTACTCGGAAGTATATTGGAATTTATTACTTGGAAGATAATTAATAAATAGATTCAAAATTTCAACCATCAGTCTGTTATTAATAACTGAACAGTAGAGTACATTTAATCGAATTCGTGATTATGTAACAGATATTGAAAATTGGACGACTATTTTGTCGTCTGGTGCGTTGCATCGCACACTTCATCGTGATCTGGTTCGGATGAGTGATCGAGTGCTTTCATCTAAGTGTGTCAATTAAAACTAAAGAGGCCACAAATGATATCGAAAACTAGCAGAACAGTATATGTGCATTACGTTGATCCACCACCGTATGCTGATCTTTTCTTCTTCTAAGGAGCCCTATGGTATATATTATTATTCGAAGTATTTGCAATGAGAAAGTTAGTTTTTGTCTTTTCCAGTCGTTCTGAAGAAGAAACAATTAACAGGTCAGTGCATTTCCGAATACATTTATGATTATGTAGTCTAGCTAAACATGCGAAAATAAAGAACAAGAGTGTTAATCTATATATGCACCGTGAGACTGCCATAAAATCCACAAGTAGTTATTTTCGGTGTTTTCATAATACTTCGAACAAACAGAAAATTGATTTTTCTGATTTCAACGCAATAATGGAAACTAACATAGGAAACCGATTAGCTTCTAAGTTTTCCTGCACACTTTAGTCGTGAAAATGCCTCGAGTATTCCACAAATCTACCAAATCACGTCCTTGTTCTGGGTTGTTTTTCAGATACTGACGGAGTTTCGTTGTGGTTGTAACTAATAGAAGAATCATTATAGAAATGTTGGGGTTTGACAGCGGCTTCTGAATTCGGAAGAACAGTCGAAGAAGTTTAGATACCCGGCTTTCTCAGTAAATCCAACAAGAAAGAAATTCATCTGGGTGAGAAAAGGTTCCAAACAATATCACACTGTTCTTTAACACAATTTAACACAATGTGTTTCCGATTCTGGAAGAAGGCTTGCGTACAATTACAAAATTGCACCCTTTCAGTCCAGATTCAAAGTTCACCGCCCAGGATGTCGAATTCAAAATTGCTGACCGCTTAAGTGAGTATCAATTTAAACAGCATAATACAGTTAATAATAACACATTTATTCTCAAATAACTACTTTACATGAGTCATGCCAGTTTACAGGCTAGATCAAATTGTCACGAATGCTTTCACCTTTTCTGCGAAAGTTATGGCAGTTAAATAAAGTATAAGAGTCAGTTTCTGATAGCACATTTACACCATGCCACTGACAGAAACAGTACAATACAGCCACATTTTCAATAGTACGCTACAAGGAAGGTGCACAATAGGTTCTTTGGCGATCTGCTGAGATCAATATTGAATTTGTTTGGAAAGGTCGATTTGAACGCGCTTCATACGAGCTGTGATCCAGACAGTCATGTACATAGGGTGCATGTTCCCTAGGGGCACCAAGGATTTTCCACCGTGGATGGGGTTCTGAAAAGGGTGAAAAGAGAGAGAGAAAAAGGCAGCAGTGTAGCAAGTGTATATATATAACTAAAACACTACTTAACCTGTCATGCTGAAGTAAACAATACAGTGGGAAGTCAAGATAAAATTCATACTGACCACTAAAATTAAAGTAAATTATGGGAATATAAGAATATAAACCACAGATGAAGGAGTACAGCAAAGAAGAAGGAAGAGTTGTCGAGTGTCAAGTGGATAGAAGAGAAGTCGAAGTAAGAAGCTGGATTTATGTACGTTGAAGTCTAAATTTCAGTTAAACGAGTAGAGTTTGTAAAAAGGAATTATTGATTATTCAAAGTTCTCACTGTCTAACTGTTTAGTAATATTATTGTTATTGAATACCAACCTCTAAATCATACTGTTAGCGCCTGAGTAAGCATGTTGCGCGTGTCTCGACAGAATAGCGACCTCAGCACAGTTTTTGAAACATGAACCTCAGAAGTGGCAAGCACATAAGAGCAACCTCAGCGTTACTGATTAGTCGTCCCACCAATCTAAAGAGCCGAAAGCAAACAAAACATAGAAACTCCAATAAGGTTACAAAAAATAGAAACTAAAATAAAATACAAATATTAACATCAGAAAATAGGATTAACCAGAGTAGCAAAATGTGGCACAGAAAGAGTCAGTAAGAACATTTTGCTAATATGTTCATGAAGGGATTTTCCCCAAAAAAGCCTTCAAATTGAATTATACATTCGTGGTGGTTGTATTACTCGTTTGTTCGTTGACGAAGTCAATGAAATGGTGTAATTCTTTCACTTGTATAGCTTTCAGCGGGTGGATTATGATATTTTCTTTACTCTTGTCACCATTGATCGTACAGTACATGGGATCCGGATGAAAACCGTTGTAGGGTCCATACGTACTGAATCCAAAAGAGGGCTGGAAAAAAGCATCCTTTATTGGAGTTCGGACAGAAGCAAGTCTAGCTGAACTCACTGAGTTTGTAAACCTTCATATGCACTATTTTAAATCTACTTTCGATATACACGAGTAAAGATCAACGAATTATGAGCACGTTCAGCTGCAATGCATTTGTTATCAGCCTTCAGGGCATTGCGAATTTCGAGTATTACTACTGTAAGAGGGTCAGTCCACTGCGATTGGTTCGTAGCTGGAAGTGAGGTTTAAGACAGTCAGTGGAATCGTTCCATCAAACCGCCAACTTGTAGAAAGCAAGCAGTTACAAAAAACACATTCCGTACGTCTTCCTTAAGGACCAAGAGAGGTATGACGGTGGTAAATAATATCACAAGGACAACCAGCATCTTCACTGCTGCTGCCTTCTCACAAGGAAGAAAAGGAGTAACGTATAGTCAACCTTAACCTTCTCAAACCTCACCACACCCACAGGATTTCGCTTGCGTGTAATAAAACCTTTGATAGCGCGGAGCTAAAATTTCGAAACGTCCCTTTATACGTTCTTGAGTGGCCGATCGCATAAAGTTTTCCCTCGTTCTCCTCTGTCACACAATTAGGTATCTAAAACAAGCGCTAATTCAACATACTTTTTATGTTAAAGGCACTAGCCGTTTTCCCCTCACTGTCTCGGCTACAGTCTCCTGTAGCTGAGCTCAGACGACCATCGATTGATGTCTAATATCCACACTCAACATAATGAAGCAGATTGTTTGACATGGTGGCTCAAAATATGGACTTAACACCGGACCAAATCATATCAAATTCCCATCAACCACCGATATACTGGTTAAATAGAAGACTGCCGTTTGTTCTGAACTCAGATCATGATGCAGTACGAGCACCCGATTGTCTGAATGTTGTATGGCGTAAGTTGTGGCGCAAGTTGACCAGTTAGAGCTCAACTAACGACAAATTACTCAGCAAAGAGCCTGCGCACAGATCGCGAGCAGTAGTTCTTAGATAGGGTGAAAAGAGGTGGAAAAAGCTGAGGCGATACGTGACCGCAGACAACTGATCCAGTAAACTGGTATTATAAATTTGATTTGACAAGCATCTGTCGAAAAGAAACTCGATTATTGTTCATTCTCAATGATGGAGATTACATTGATGAGTAGAAAAATTAAGCGACCAATTCAACTGCCTTTAGCTACACCTGAATAGCCAGTTGATATAAGACCTCCAACTATTAATAATGATACAAAAATTATTAACAATCTAAGGTGAAAGATCAGTTTAGCTGATATAGTGTCAAAAATGTAAGCTTCAAAAAGATCTAGATCTAGATGTGCAGGCCAAATGTTCACGCTTAGTTTGGTCCTAGAACACACACACATATCAACTTCAGACAGTAGTTGTATCCCTTGATCTTAATACGGCCTTTCACTCCATTGGTGTGAGATTCTGTGTCAGTGTCTGTCACCATCAATATTTGTCGGTTGGTGGATCCACCCTTTAAATCTGAGTATGGTTAGTTCCACTTAAAATAGATGTAAGATAATATTTTATATTCTTATCGAGGAGCTGAACTTCACATTTGGTTGGGAAACATTATTTATGTCAGCCGCATTTTATAAGCCCGATTGAATGTCACAGATCGTGAACTAGGGGCTAAGTATCCATGCAATACAGTTAGCATTTATGAGAAAACAGCAGGAGTTTTCAAAAAAACTATTATCATTTATGATGTATTGGTGGAAGGACGTTTGATGAAGTAACTGTGAAAGTGAAGAGTATAATAGGTATAAACGGGGCTAAAGATAACGCAATGAAATCCTCGGCGAGTCAATATAGTGCATGTAGGAAGACTGAAACTGATGATAGGCTGTAAGTAGCTCATCAAATTCTGGGTGTTGATAGGGTCCTGACAAACCCACACGGGTTGGTGTCTTTTCAGGCTGTTTATGCGCGATCAGTAAAAGTTAAATAGCTGATGATGTTTGAGTGAGTGCGTTCTTACAAGTCAGATGCATATGAACAGTATCGATCAACCTAGTAAGTAATATGTCTTTTTCAAGTAAAATTTACACAGATTTTCAGTCATCCGGAAGAATGTTGGAGTTTTTTGGGGAAAGGGAAAAGAAAAAACGCTAAAATAGGTGCATATGATTCTGTGTAGGAGCTTGAAGTATATGATCAGACTGAACTCAAGCCTTCTTTCTTAAAGTGATTCAATTTCGAGTTCATGAATTCATGCGTAGTAGTTGATGAATTAGTTTTCATAGGACCAAACGTAAAAGTTCTACAAGTTAATAGGGGTTGACGCGCGTTGATGAACATGCACCAATGTTGTCCTATACTCTGACTCATTCTCTATGCGATATGTTATCCTTCTAGCAAGCTTTCATATGTTTACTAAGAGTATTATGGGAGGTAAATACTTAGTCAAGAATTTTGTGGTTTGTCGGGGTAATCAATTGTCAGACTGCGTGACTTCAAAGTCAGACTTAGTGCCTTCAGCTGTCACATCACGTCCATTCATCTAAAACAGATTGAAACTTTCAGACGAGTACTGTAAGAGAGTTTCATATATAGGTCAACATTTATGGTGAGATCAATGACTTTGATTTGCCCATTTTTGTGGGGGAGAACATTTTGTTAGATCTGGGCTCCTTTTGACAGATGAGGAGGGTAATCCCAGATACTGAGGTTGATCTTATACTCGTGCTACGTCTGGGATTCATGTTGACAATAATTTGTCGCGGTCGTCATTTTACCAGGACAACCTATAACATATTTACTCATGTACTTACAGTATGACTTCGAAGTTAGCATCTGATGTAAAAAAGGTGGAAAGTGAACCATAGATTTAATCAAAATTTTTCTCGAACTTTACCCATGTTCCGGAACTTTCGGCTTCAGTGCACAGACATCCAGCTTCTTAATTCAACTTCTTTTCTATCCCTCTTGATACACATCACAATCCATAATTTTTAATTTTTAGTTTCTTAACTTAAGGCACTGATGACCTTTAATTTTTTTAAACCCATCTACAACTATTTGGACATTGCCACTGAAGGTCAGTGTGCGCGAAAAGTAAGTAGCGACCGTTATTTGAACTGGTGTAATGCATCTTCACTCCCACTGTACTACATATAGTTTAAATTTAAAGGTTTCTCTGATTTATAGCCTGTGTTATTGGTAATAGTTGTTGATCGCTTTCAATATTTAATGTAAGCGTGCTCAATGAATCTACTAACTCGTAAACTCATTGTTTTTCTCTTGTTTCTCTAACATGTTATGTTATGTACACCCTTCCAGACTTTTAAAGATATGCACCTTAACTCGGGTAATTTATCTTTGAAGGAATTCATGTTGCCTTATCTTGTGGCCAAACAGGGTTTGGGTACGTAGTCACAGACGAGCTACTATTACCAATTACCCATAACCGTACCAAAAACAACAAGAAGCAAGCAAAGAGAGATTGACCAGTTTTTACTGGTTTCTGAGAATGATGTTTGTGATTGCAAATAAATGGGATACAAGCTTAAAAAGTAGACTTTATCGCGATATGCCTATTATGGAATAATACTTTCTGAGTTACAGGAGAATAAGACGTGGTCTGATAATGGCGAACGAAACGTTAAATATCCCTAACTACTCAAACTGAAGCACCCTGGCAGTTCATCATCACTACAATCCTCGATTTAACGCTCGAAAAATCTCACATCAAAGAGCACACACATTGATACACTCCCACTGCGGCTAATGCGTATCTTTAATCTTGCTCGTCGTTGTCATTGTCATTTCCTCAAATTACTAACTTATCTGATGTCGCCTATTATGTCTGTTTCCTCTTTATTGTTTACACTGTAGTCCTCCCACACAGTCTTCACTGCCATTTGGTTAACTTTTTCGATCGTTTATTTAGTTCTGACATCTCATCAGCACTTAAAGTTTCTCTTATCATTCTCCGTACTACAACCTGCTGATATTTAAAATACCTATTGCTCTGAGACAAACACGCTCTTTCCAATCACGGGAAATATAAATTCATAGGTAACTGCCAACCGACTAGAATCCGTTCAGTCAAATTGCTAGATTACTATCTGTTTGATATTACCAAATACTTAACACTGTACCGAAACAACAGGAAGTTAGGGCAGAGAAGTTAATTTGTTTGTACTAGCTCGTGAAATGTATATTGCATATGAAACTAAACACGTTCTCCTCATTCATTTGCGCATGAATAACTTCGTCATTATGAAGTTAGACTTTGTTTAATACTTTAATTAATGTTAGCCGATTTTATTTGAAAAATTCCTGATAAATTAGCCTCTTTTGTTTGTTGTTCGTAAATTTCTTTGTTATTATTTTTAAATTGCTAATCTTTGTAAGGACTTCAGTGCGAAATAAAATTATGAAAATATTTACTGGCTTTCATTATTATTATGACGGAGTTGTGGACTCTGTTGGAATTAATTTTTCATGTTTAAGTCCCGAATCGTCCATTTTTCCCAATCCTTTTTATGGATGTCAGGAATATGCCTTATCAGGATAAAAAGGAGAATTATATATATTTCATTTAATAGAAAATTCCAGAGCCGATCATAATTTATTCCAATACCCACTAAAAGACCTGAACCTGAATATAAGGGGACCCCGCAAATAGACGTACATTTATTATATTAAATTTGTGGATAAAAGCACAACGATGTAGAAAGCGGTCGTCATTTAGGACAAGTACCACAATTAATCTGGGCATAAATTGTGAAACGGCGCTAGATCTGATAGTTAGAATCCAAACGTTTCATTTTAACGCCTTTTAAATATCAGTTAATTTTTATTTTGAGTGTATGCTGTTTATATAAGGGTATTGTGTCTTATATTTGCCGAAAAGTGTTAGGGATTGATCACTGTAAAGTAGTGTTTCAATAGACAAAAATAGATTAGTTGTATCTCACTCGCAAGATTTCTTTCGGAATTAATTGGCATGGCAAACGATAGAAATGACCAAAACATAGATACTGTTTTCAGTAAAAATCACCGTAAAATTCTATAGCATTCTGATATATTCCAGGTCATAAATAGCAAATATAAAGAAATCAGCGATATGTTTGTCGCATGTTCGCATATTGGTCTACAATGGATCGCACTTTTACTGGCATTGATTATGAGTTGCACAGTTTTAATAACGTAAGTTGATCGCTGTTTTTACTGCTTCAGGAGCTATGTAATACATTTATAAGTCATTCATCATTCATTTGCACGAAATGATTACTGTTATACTTTATTTATAGCGACTTTATGGTCGGTTTCTTGTTAGTTCATGAAGAGATGGGATTTTTGGTGAGGTGCTTCCCTAATGTTTTAAATTTATTGGTTTCTTTTGAAATCCATACACATCGAATTCACCCTAAAAGAAGATATATTTTGAATTCATCAGTATGGTCTAACTTACGTATGTACTGTGTTGCGCAGATTAAAAGAAGAGATGAGGAAGTAGTTTATCATTGGAATAATATTCTGAAAGTTTGTAGAACTAACTTAAGGTTTGGTAAATCGCTAATTTATAATATCCATAAAGTGAGGTGCAAATTATTTGAAATAAAGTAATGGAGGGCAAGTTTGTCACTTGTGAAGTAGCTAAAGTTATTGCCTGTGATTCAGTCGTTTCAACAAAAGATTTGTTCGGGCCGTTAACTTAAGTGTATTTAAGCATGCTTTTAATGTTTCATAACTGAAAGGAACTAGAAAAATTTGAATGTTCTTTTATACTTCAGAATACTTAACAACATAGTATATTTCATGAATAATATACAAATATTATTGTATCTCTGTTTTATAAAAACATAACTAGTCTCTTTACTTGTACCATTTGCTAGTTTCTGAGTGTCTGTCATCTTCAGAAAGAAAATAAGTTTTTTTAATGAATGCCCCCCCTCTCGAGTATTCTAAGAGCGGTCACAAATTATCCCAATAAATATTATAGATAGCTCTAAACCTACTTACGTATGACGTCTTTATGATGACTTCATAAATTTATTCAAATATTCAGTTTTGAGTTCACTCTATACCTAGATATATGCCACATTTTACTTCTTACTTCTGACGAGATAAAAATATAAGTTACTGATCTAGATCTTTACAGTGCATGTAGCTTGACGTTTTGTGAATCCTGTGAGTGTACATATCGAATAAGTCCCTGGACGAGTACCTAAATAATAATACTAGGTGCATTTCTCGTACGTTCTTCATTTAGTAGGTAGTAAAATAACTTGGAAATGTAATCTCTTAACTGTATTAATGTTTGATAAAAACTAGCATTTCGCAAGTGATTTTCTAACAGAATTCAATCCAATAATTTTTGTCGTATAGTGCAATTTTTTTCTACTTCAATTTAGATATCTGGTTTCCATCCAAAGAGGGCATGTGAATGCGGAACTGCCATTTATCAGGTAAGTGAGTTCGTGCTGGTTTTATTGGAATGTTACCATATTATATTTCATTTACTTCCTTGCACAATCAGCAACAATCTAGGACTCTTTACTTTTCCTAAAAATAGTAAAAACGTGGCTCAGTGAGTGGTTTGTAATTTTCAAATTATGGGATACCTAAACAATGGAGTTATGCAAGTAGTGAAAGTTAAGTTTTTATCCAAAATTTAATCAAAGTCAAATAATTCACAAATCAGCAATAATTAATAATAAGTTTGAAGTAACGCCGAATTTAAAATCTGATTAACTTTTTTCCTGCAACTGATAATATGGTTCGTTCGATAAGACAATTTACAGTAAGCTAGTTTAGCATCGTTGAATTCGTGGTAGGGCTAACCACTTTAGTGGCTCGGGATCTGACTCCAACTTATACGGATGATCGAATGTGCGATGAAATAAATCTTCTCCTCAATTTCCATATATCATAGTTAGGCCGACCACGTTTCTGCGATGGCGGTAATAAGAAAACAAGTAGTGATTCAGTTGGATGAGTTCAATTCAAGCAATCGTTCATGCGAATGTATGTGAGAATAGAAAGCGCTCAAGCAAGGCAGAATGAAGCGGAAAAGGCGAGTCTGCCAGCTTAATTAAATGAGGCGTGTTAGTGGGACAAAGATGGATTAAAACGTGACTGCGTTAGCTGCGCGCTGATTGGCTAAATCTAATCTGATCAGCGCTAGTCGATCACGTGGAGTACATTCCAGAAGCTTCTGATGTAAAAACTATAACGTTGTTCCTATTCGCTTTCTCTTCGGCTTCTTACTTCTATTTAACCTTGCTATTTGTAATATGGTCTTTTTCCTGTTCAACCGTGTTCAGATTTGGGGACCTGTCAAGTGTATTGTTGTCAGAAAAATATTAAGCAATAGGAATAGCTGTGTTTACTAATAGAAATTTATAACAAGGCGTGACTAGATATTTATCGTCAGACAAAATAAGCTAGATAAGTAATAAGGGAAGTAAGCATGTACACACACTCAGATAAAAACAACTGATGTATGAGTGAATGGTTGACAAGGTCGAAATATGTGACAATAATGACTCGTGAAGAAAAGGTTATTTGATTTGCCTGGAAGCTAGGACATGACCTGTCAGCTCAACATATTAGTACACACATTACACTAGGTTTCTGATCAGTTATTAACCTAAAAGATAGACTGCTTCGTGAACAAAAGTAATTTGCTGATCTTTACTCACTAATGGAATACTGAGGTATGTAGAATCATGAGCAATTAGAGTCGGTAATGTGGAAACGATGAAGGCACCTAGAACCTAGGAGTAAATGTTCGGAAACGCTAACGTACCCAAGTTTACTCTTGTCATAAGTTAATTAGGCATTCAAACTAAGTGTGGAATGAAGCTTTTTTATTTGTAACCGTCATTCTTCTAATGAACTGCAACCGTGTTTGTAAGTAAACTATAAACATAGACGTGGATACGAGAATATTGTTCATAAGAGAGATTTACTTCCAAGAATATAATTTCCATAGCTACATATATCATTTTAAAATGATGGTATGTGCGATAAACCATGAATAGGACATAGCAAGAAAGATAATAGACTTGAAGTAATATATTAATAATATCAAAAGTTCAGATCGGGTATGTCAATCAAAGGATACGAAAATGATGGTAAATCTCTTAGGAGCAAAATTTGGACATTACGGTTGTCTTAACGAGAAAAAGAGATAACGATGTATAAATAAAAATTAGAGAACCTTTGGTCAGGCTGAGAATAAATGGAAAATTTAAAAGTTTCTTTTGTACACTCAGTTTGTGTTTTTTTTATTTGTTTATCAAAAACTGCAGCACTGAAACGAAAATGAAAAATACTGTATTGTACAGGCTTTTTACTTTCTTCAAATACTATTAACGTGAAGTTTGTTTTGATTTAATGTCTGTGGTTGACCTAGAGTTATATTATCACACTTTTAATTTATCGACTGTTCTCCCTTACTACCCGATGCAAGTTAATTCTCTGGATCGCCTTGTGAGAACTTATCATCAAAAGATCAGGATATCTAGACCATCAAGAACATGCGAATTAGTGAATAAACTCAAAAAAGGTCAGATTTGGAAGTTTGTTGTAAATACAAGCCAACTGCAAAACACGGTTCTCATGTCTTCTGTGAGGAATTTTCTTTCCAAGATATTCGGCATCATATTCTTTGAAATATAGGCATCTGTTGTATATTCAATATGGTTATATAAGCAGATCATCTGTCTTGACTCGAAAGTAACTGATTCTTTTGAAGATTTGGGCTTTTTATTTAAATTGATGATACTTAGTGTAAGCCTGTCTTCCTCCTCAACTAAATGGCAAACATTGTGTGTGTCTTTATTATCAATTGTAATTAATATCAGTCTTTTGAACATTTCTGAGGCTTGACATTTGAATCACTAAGCTTTATTTCAAGTTGTTGATTTGAATATCAATTTCATTTGACTTCATCTAAGTTTATGTTTTTAAATGGTTCGTGAATATAGTTTGTCCATAACATACATTAGGTGTCACATCATAAAGTGAAAAAGTGTAATGAAGTCGTTTCTCACGGTTTAGCTTAAATATCTAGCTTTTTTCCGCAAATAAATATCTGTTTCTCTTCTTTAACTTTCAATAACAATATGGTATTGGTTAAATGTACATGTGAACTAATTCAAGCACGTATATCTTAATCAGCATAGTTAAACCATCAAGAAACTGTTTTAAAATAGATTTCCAACGTTTTTCAGCTCTACAGGTGCCTATCCACCGGAAAGCTGTGTATTTGGTGAGGGATTAAACTTGGCCGCTTTTATTAGTAAGTTTGAATTTCATAATTCTATCCAAAAACCATACTCGATAAAAAACTATCTATAGTTTAATCATAGTTCTAGAAAAGCTATTCAAGTTGAAAAGTAAAATAGGATTAGAAATAATGACTGAACCAGAAATGAAATCGAGACTGGAGATTAACATATCAATATTATATCTACTAAACAGAGAAAGTTATAGAGAAAATTTTGTTTAAGACCTTTTTATGATAATATGAGTGTTGTTAATTTGCACTGGGCTTATTTTGTGGTGAATACGGTGGAAAACAAGTCATTTTTCATCATTCATACTTGAAAAAAAAAAAAAAAAAAAAAAAAAAAAAAAAAAAAAAAAAAAAAAAAAAAAAAAAAAAAAAAAAAAAAAAAAAAAAAAAAAAAAAAAAAAAAAAAAAAAAAAAAAAAAAAAAAAAAAAAAAAAAAAAAAAAAAAAAAAAAAAAAAAAAAAAAAAAAAAAAAAAAAAAAAAAAAAAAAAAAAAAAAAAAAAAAAAAAAAAAAAAAAAAAAAAAAAAAAAAAAAAAAAAAAAAAAAAAAAAAAAAAAAAAAAAAAAAAAAAAAAAAAAAAAAAAAAAAAAAAAAAAAAAAAAAAAAAAAAAAAAAAAAAAAAAAAAAAAAAAAAAAAAAAAAAAAAAAAAAAAAAAAAAAAAAAAAAAAAAAAAAAAAAAAAAAAAAAAAAAAAAAAAAAAAAAAAAAAAAAAAAAAAAAAAAAAAAAAAAAAAAGTGGGTGCAGCTGTCTATTAAAAAAAAAAAAAAAAAAAAAAAAAAAAAAAAAAAAAAAAAAAACATTCATACTTAGGTTCCTAAAAACGTATGGATTGAATTTTGAGTTGTCATCTGATCTGTTAATATGCATAAACAAATTCATTTTATACTAAAAATTTAATATTGAAATACAACCTTGAAAAACCTTGCTTAGGAAATGCAAAAAAATCGTTTAAATACAGTTCCGTGTTTACGTACAATTTTAGTGAATACTGTGATTACCCATCCAAAATCATTTAAACAAATGAAATGATTGTTTACATTGAATGATCAAGTGATTCAAAATAGACTACAGAAATATTAGATCAACATTTATTAATTTTATGTGTATATTCAGTCTATTTAACGCATCAAGTACTGTATATATGTTTGCTTTTAAGTAAAATCTCAAACCCATCACTAATCGATTGAAGTGGACGATTAAGTTGAATACACTATATTACAATTATGATTATTATTGTTATTACTGATAAACTTATTATTATTATCACAGTCATAGTAAGACTAATTAAAACAAAATGCTTTCTTCATGTGTCAAACGGTTTTTTTGAATGTAAACTATTCCAATATTCAGTCTAACGTAAAATTTTATATTTTTTCTGAAAATCACGGGAACCATACAAGTTAACAGAAGTCTCAAGGTAAACAGAACTTTTAAATTAATCATCCAGTTACATCTTTTCACTAAACAAAGACTAATTCGTAAAACTACCAACTTACAAGAGATTTTACTTGGTGCTTCAAACATCTTCATACATGTTTGGGATATTTCTTGCAGAATAAAATTTTTTTTTATTTACATTAAACGTGATTTATAAATGGCGGTATGTATTCGTGTACTCTACTTATATTTTTAGATACATATTTACCTAGAATTTACTGACAACTTTCTGTTATTGTGAAGTAATCATTTGATGCAATTGAGAGTTAGCAGTATTAGACTTATTTAGAACATTACATTCATCTGGTCAATCATTTAGTCATTATCAATCAGAAAATAAACTTTAAGTTCACTATTAAATCGTAAGGGACTTATGTTGGAAAGTGATTTTAACTCAGTTGCATTTAATAACGTTATATCCGTTAAAAAGTAGTAAATCATTGGTTTTAGGAGGAATACATTCTAATTCTGAGTCTGTCTGATAAATATAATCCACTTCTAAGTACAAAAGATATCAAGTGATTCATTTGAACAGTTCATATGCCTGCAGAGCTTGATAAATTTTATTCTTGAGTGTCAAAAGTCCCAGAAAACTTTCACTTATCAATGGATTTTCAAATAAGATAATTGTTGTAGTCCGGAATGCTGGTTTCATGCATGATTTTTCATTACTTATTCAATCGAAGTAGTTTAAATGCGTATTAAACAATCATAAAAGTTTACACGAGAAAGTGAATCAGGTCAGTTAATTCCAGTAGGTTGTCATGGCTACTTTTTTAAAATACACAGTATCTACCAACTTGATTATTAGTGTTTCGGATAAGTGAGATTGATTCAACGAAACTTTATAAACGATGTAACTTAGCTAGAAAGAAGCTTGTTGTGACACAGACCCCAAATAATTTACTTGTGTGAAATACCAAAGCCAACTGACATTTCTCTCTATTATCGTTATTACAAATGACAATTTGATTCCAATACTCTGTATTATGAAATAAAATAATTCATGGTTGTTTAACGGCAAATGGCTTCTCTTTAGTTTTGTGGGATGACACTATTTATCAAATACATGGTTTTTAAATTAATGGATTATATTACAAATTTGAACATTGATTCATATTCTATATTATGTGGGATGTATTAATCAACGAACACTAATATTCAAACAAAGCGAAAATAACATCTATTCATCATACTTCTTCTTTTAAACATTCATTCTTTTGATAAGGCACTATTCAATGTATACTATTCTTCCTTCATTTTGTCGGTTGAACACAACCTTTTATATGTACAGAACCTGTAAACAAATATAAAATTAAAAAAATAGTTATTTAATAAAAATGAATTTCTTTAAATTAATTTTCCCTTTTAAAACAAAGCTAAATGTAGGCGTTTCACAGGCATCAAAGTTCAAACATCTCCGTTGATAATGGGGAATAGAAATTCCATAAAACTCTATTATATGTTTTCTGTGGTTAAATTTGACCACTGACTCGCAGTTCGTTTATATGTATTTGTAAGTTGTAAGGGTTCCATGACAACGCTATTGTTGCCCTTTTATATAGCCAGTTCATCAATTTACTTGATAATGCGAAACTCTTTCAGAATGAGCACGAGCACAGATGCACCCATTCTTTGTCGTCTCTCAAATCCTAATCTTCTGAATTCCTAATCACTTTTTTCTTTCTCTTTTTAAGTTTATTTCACTGGATCATACTTCTTGAATAATATCTCCGAACCCAATCTTCCCACTGTCCACTATTACTTCTACTACATCACCATAATGGGATTTGAATTGACGATTCCATCTGTCTGTGCTAATTTGGTATGGCAACTTGAACTGATGTGCGTACATGATAAGTTCTACATTGTTGCTGACTCACTGACAGATTGTATTTATGTAAACTAGTGTGATTTAAATATTTATTTGTAGTAATACGATCTATAATTTTTATGCATGATTTTTGTATGATTATGTTTGTTTCGGAACGTTTACATGAAAGATTTTTCTGAATGTAGATTTTGTTATTTAATTTTTTAACTAGGTAATAATTCTTCTGTCTTTTAAAAAGCTTTGTGCATTGTAGAAACCTTACGAAAATATTATTCCCCACCTAAAATTATCTAATTATTTAAACATCAGTTTTCATCATGTGACGAATGACATATTTCATTAAGCGAACTAATAAAACCATCATACATGCTATGTTGACATGACACGTTGTGAAACAACAAATTATGATTTATTTGCATTCCAATGAAAATCAATTTTCTCTTATTTCTAGATGAAATCATTTTATTTTGACTGATTTTTGTCTGTAGGCCATTAGCATTCATGTGTAAAATCGCATTTACAAAGCTTTGTGAATAAAATCTATCCACTTAAAAATAAAATGCTTCAACCTGAAAAATTTGTTAGAATTTCAATCTAGTGTATTTAACCAATTATAATACAACGATTAAATACTCTGAGATACTTAATTAGTGTTTTTCTTTGTTTAATAGTTTAAAGAGATTATTCTAATTTGACTAATGAAAACGGAAACCTGGAGAAATCTTTATATTTGACAATATGATTAAATGAAAAACAGATGTTCACTTTTATTCTAACTACGCCACTTGGTTTTTTCACTTCTACAGGTTTGATATGCTCCTTTTTATGGCATTTAATTGCATTAGAAAGAACAAAATTTATGGGCATACATCAACCAAATTGTCTTCTTCAATTTATGCTTTCGTTATCTCTATTAGCTTCAATTGGTTTAACGTTGGTTGGGAATTTTCAAGTAAGTTCACACAGTTGAATCTGTCCGTATTACATATATCTGTAGTATATATATATATATATATATATATATATATATATATATATATATATATATATATATATATATATATATATATTTGAAATCATGAGTCGATCAAAGTTAGACCGCTATTAGAAACCTGGAAGCACTGGACGGCCGTTTCATCCTGGTATGGGCATCACCAGCGGTGCGCATCCACGACTCCTGCAACTCACAGGATTTGAACCCAGGACCTTCGATCTTGCACACGAACGCCTTACCTCCAGACCACTGAGCCGATATCTAACGGTGTTAATGTCTAACTTCGATCAATTCATGGAGTTGCGCATCTCATACACTGTCTTCGGTAGTTACTGTCTACACCCGAACAGGTTGAACTTCACTGGTCACGACTTCCCACTAGAACTCGCAGAAGATTCCTCACGGAACTAGTCACTAGTGAACATTGCATTACAGGGTTGTGAAGATTATTCTGTTACACATTTGAAATCATGAATCGAGTGAAGTTCAGCCTGTTCGGGTGTAGACAGTAACTACCGAAGACAGTGTATGAGATGCGCAACTCCATGAATTGATCGAAGTTAGACATTAACACCGTTAGATATCGGCTCAGTGGTCTGGAGGTTAGGCGTTCGTGTGCAAGATCGAAGGTCCTGGGTTCAAATCCTGTGAGGTGCAGGAGTCGTGGATGCGCACCGCTGGTGAGTCCCATACCAGGATGAAACGGCCGTCCAGTGCTTCCAGGTTTCTAATAGCGGTCTAACTTTGATCGACTCATGATTTCAAATGTGAAACTTAACAGTCTTCACAAACCCATAATGCAAATATACATGTGTATATTTATACATAATGCAGTTACAATTCTCATTATTGGCTGCAGCCTGTCTTCTAAATTTATGTTTGGAAAAATGTCAAACTCCAGTACATAATGATGAAACAAAAGTACAAAAATGAATCCCTGAATCCAAATCTCGTCATGAAATTCGTTGATTTAAAAGCTTAGTTTTAACAAAACGTTTGGATCATCAATTTCATAATTTATTTCAACCGATTCTTTAATTGTATAAACATCCGCTTCTTTGGTTATTCATACTCATCAGTCAGATTCTGCCATTTATTCAATATTAAAGTCTACATTCATTAGTGTTGATCATTCAACCAAATACTGCATAACTTCCGATCAGCTGAAAAATTAAAAGTATGAGCCTAAAAGATTTTTTCGATAATTGATTTATCTTTTATAAAGCACCATTTTTATCTTACATGTCTAAGTAATGACTGTACAACTGTGAAAAGTAAAGTGAATCTTAACAATTTTCACGAAAAATCTAAAAAACCAACCAGTAAAAATGCAAATAACATATCAATATCGAATATCTTGAATGTGATTTGCAATTTTCATCTCGAAATATCCTTATTTAGAAAACTATTAAAAAATCCCCAAACTCCATGTATCTATCTCGTCCTAGTATGAGAATCCTCAGCTAGACGCATCTACCTCTCAACTGGGCATCGAACTTGTGACCGTGTTTCGTGAAGGATATATAAAAAATGGCTCGTCAATTTTACCGAAAAGTTAAACAAATTACACTTTTTCGTTTGGTTTGTAACCGGAATATTATTTCTTTTTTATATGCTAATGATAAGATCAATTACAAAATGTCAGCACAATTTTTCAAATAATATAATATGTGCGTTTCGTTGCAATAATCACTATCCAATGAGATTTTTTTCTCTAGCACCCCTAATAAAACACGGAACTAACTCTGTTTCTTGGTAAACAGTATTGAAAATAAAAGTCGTCACTGGTTTTACTGTCACTTCTCGATTGACTCTTTATTCATCTCGTAGATGCCTCCCTAAGAAACTTGTACTAACAATGTCTTCATCTCCACAATGGTGAAGTAAGATTACGGCCTGTCAACTGTGCAAGAAAACTGGCCTTAGCTATTATTTTACATACTTTGTAGTTTGTACTTCAAAACCGGTTAAAAGTAAAATAAATTTTAATTTAACAGTAATGATTCTGATTATCTCGAAATCAATATATTGACTGGAATTTAATCAGCCTCGATCGGTATTTGTGCATGCTGTGCGGATTGCCTCGATATAACCATTATGACACAAGTTTGTGTATAAGAGATGATGGTATTTGGCAATGAAAGCATTCTAAGACGTGTGAGACAATCGAAACCATTAAAAATTGATTTCAAATTCCTGTCCGTTTCCCAAATGAGAGGCTAAGAGTATTCAATAGTTAAGTGAATAATGCGTTGACGTTTGAGGCAAAAAATTTTTATTTCTCATGAATATTTAACCCTGTATTCTTATATTCGTAAAATTTATTCGTGTTGTTTTGTCGTTCATATTTTCAGCAAGTTAACGTTGAATTAGTTCATGACATTGGTGCTGGAATGGCTTTTTTCGGCACAACTGTTTATATCATTTTATGTGCCATAGTTAGCAAACGTTACCTTGGAACACATTGGTGCATATGGATTTTTAGACTTCTATTAGGAATTGTGGCAGCAATAACGTCAAGTCTTTGTAAGTCACTAAACATACCAAGAGTATACGTAAAAAACTTTTACAGGAAAGTGAAACAATCAATTTTTGACATAAAACTAGTTTTTCTGTTTAGCCATTTGTTTTTCTAAAATCTATAGCTTTAGGTACAAGATTCCCCTCCTTTGTGACTACGAACAGGTGCTCAAAATCAGTGATTTATTCCCAAACATCTCTAAGCAGTCTTTATCCTTCTCAGTTTTCGATTACCAATTTCATCATTCATTTGTCCTATCAATGTATGTTTCACTAATACAACCATAGTGTTTTATACCAGGAAATAAATAAATGACTAATCAATCGAACCAGTTGATGGAACGCTACAAAGTGACTATTGTTTGCTATCTTAGTTATTCATATCCTCTAGTAAATTAGAGTCAATTGAAAGAATGTTCTCCATTAAAACTTATCGTTTCATTTAATAAGCACATATACTTGTTTAAAAAGATGACGTAATCAAAATGCTGTATCAATAGTATGAATATAAATAATTTGACGGTGAACAACTTTATCATAGAATCTCAGATATAACTTCTAAAAAAACCATTACTAAAGGACAAGACAATTACAATTGTTCGTCACAAAGTAACTACCTCAAATGCCCTGAACAATAATTCTAACCATATTCTTTGTTCAAAACTATTAAACGTAGGACTGGACAAATTTCGATAATAGGTATGCAGAACTTTGCAAGATAGTCAAGGTTTGTAAAGGCAAAGAGAGTATACAAAAAGGTCATTTAGTTTACTTTACTTGATGTGAA
Source organism: Schistosoma turkestanicum (assembly GCA_944470395.2). Taxonomy (NCBI): domain Eukaryota; kingdom Metazoa; phylum Platyhelminthes; class Trematoda; order Strigeidida; family Schistosomatidae; genus Schistosoma; species Schistosoma turkestanicum. The sequence continues at coordinate 41,596,113 of OX103971.1, forward strand.
TCAATCGATTCCTGAGTGGTAATTTAGTTACCTTTTCTTTTCTAACTTTGTCATTTCAATATACTCTCTTTCGTCTTACCATCGCCTTATTTAATAGTATGGAAAAGGTTAATGTTTTAAATTCCAGGAAATAAGACAATTATTTTCTTATCGATTGAAATATACCTCGGATTGGAACCCATCGAACTTCTATTGCAACCTACTTTTGAATTCCTTAAAAATGCTCACCAATAAATTTATTAAGATTTCCATCTACGAACTTCAGATCTCACAGCTAACATGCTACTAGTTTAGTGGCTGTGTTAAATTCGAAATAGGGCTGACCAATTTACTGGCCCTAGATTTGACTCCAGTTTGAATGAATGATCGATTATGCTATGAAGTAAATCTTTTTTTCCACTTCCGTATATTGTAATTAGGCAAACGCCGTTTGTGCAATGGTGGTAATAAAAAACCGAATACGGTTTTGCGGATAAATTTATTTCATGCGTTCATTCGCACAAAAAGATTTGAGATTTAAAAGTGTACCAGCAAAGCATAGCGAAGCGAATCGGAGATGATGAGTGAGCCAGCTGTCTACGATAAAGCATGGATAAGTATTTATCGTCAGGAAATAATAGGCTAGACATGTAATCAGCGAGTGAGCATGCACATACACAGTCAAATATACTATACAATACAAATATACAATACTATTAGCGCATAATTTAAACGACTAATCATTAAAGCTAGCATAATGAATAAGTGGTAAGGTGCTATTCTGTCAAGCCATTGTGTCGTAATTCAGCTGTCTTCATATTCGTTTCAGTCGATAAGTGAAATTGCACGATCTTTCTCAAATATAATCCGCGAATAAACGATTTCATCTACTTAATTTCGATGATATTTTACTCGACTACTTTCAAACTTTCGGTTTTAGTTTCGATATGTCATACAATTTCCAGAGTAAATTTCAACGGTACACAAGAAGAATCTTTGACATATAGGCATCCTGCACAAGGTGTAAGTTTTTATTTCATTTTCACGAAATTGCATAATATTGCGTATTTATGAGTATATACTAGAGAAATTTGCAAAATGTACTGATTATTAGTTAGGCTTAAACATATGTAGTTGATGTGAGCATTTGTTTTATCACTCATGGTAGGCTCCCTCCATTTTGTAAAAATTATTGATTTGTTCCTGATATTTTCATCATACCTCAGTGGTTGTACACTTCAATCTTATATTCTATATACCAACGACTGTTCAGTGCTTCCTAGTGGTGAGTGATTCTCTCATTCACTTCGTTTCACAATAAAAAATTTCCTTTCCCAACCGTTGCTGCTACCTTGACGTGGTTGTTGATATTGCTTATCGCGATAACCAACCCGTTACAGTACACGAGACCCAATTAGTCACAATCAAATTCTTACTACACCTCCTAATAACTCCCTTATCTTCACGACCAACTATTCCCCCATTTATCTGTCCCCTCACGCAGATGCTGCTTCCAGCGGTCTCGCTGGGGTAGGTATAGCATTGAGTCGTAGGGCTGAACTAGCTTTCCTAGACCGGATCCCAGTAGATATTCGCTTATGCGCTGTCCGACTAAATTGGACAGTAAAGATTCGGAAAGATAGGGACACTCGCCGTTGCCTGTTCGTTGTCTCTGCCTACGCTCCAACTGACTGCAGTTCAGGCGAGGTGAAAAATGAATTCTACAGAAAGCTTTCGGACCTCCTCCTAAAGGTTAGGCGCTCTGATGTAGTAATAATGGCTGGTGACTTTAATGCTCAAGTAGGTAGGCTAAGTGAGCAGGAAAGACAAGTGGGTGGATATTATGATGTCGCGGCTCAGAGGACAGAAAATGGCGACCGTCTGCAGTAGCTATGCTCAGATAACCGCCTATTTCTAGCAAACAATAATTTTAGGCATAAGGGGAAAATATCTTTTGACCTGGCGACCCCCAAAGTCGTCACAACGTTTGACCTAACTAGATCACATCGCCATCATCCACCGATGGAGGGGTTCAATAAAGGACTGTCGCTCGTTCTGGGGTACATCTTTAGATTCAGATCATGCTCTAGTACGATCACTCATTTTTTGCGCCTTAGAGTTCTCCTTAACAATAAGAAAGCCAAGAATTTATTTCAGGAGTAAATAAAAAAAATTTAGCGGCCGTGTAAGTGATGCCCTTCTCAACGCTGTTCGGAATAATATCTGACAAGCTTTGGGAGCAACAGTGAGGTAAACTATGGCTACTAAGAAAAGAGATTATTTGTAGGTTACTTGTATTCGATCATAAGTGTCTTCGAAACATTGCTCATATATCCTAGGACCATGGAGTAAGCAATGCAGTTGTTAGGAAAAGGGTACTAGGTAATGGTGGCAGATCCATTGATGAAGTAGTGAATGTTCATCAGTTGACTTGGTTGGGACATGTGTTACGAATTCCCAACCACCGACTACTCGATGAGAGATGTTGTCTGATGTAGGAGAAGGCTGAAAGAAAGCTATGGGCGGCCAGACCAAAACATGACACAAATCCATGAAATCATTGACAACTGCATGAGCCATGTTGGTAGATGTAGATTACCTGGTGAGTTTGGCTGGATGATAGTAACCGATGGTTTGGAACTTTGAATGACAAGTCTCAAAATGGTTTGCAGTGGCGCAGATGCACCCATTCCTCGTCGTCTCTCAATTCCTAATCACTTTTTTCTTTCTCTTTTTAAGTTCATTTCACTGGATCATACTTCCTGAATAATATCTCCGAACCCCAGTCTTCTCACATTCCACTATTACTTCTACTACATCACAATAATGGGATTTGAATTGACAATTCCATCTGTCTGTGCTAATTTGGTATGGCAGTTTGAACTGATGTGCCTATATAATAAGTTCTACATTGTTGCTGACTGACTGAATAATTTTCCTCTCCATTTATTTCACAACCTGCAAAGACTTTGCGATAAACAACTGTTCAATATGTAATGTGACTGTATTCAATAATATCACCATTTCATCAATGGTATATGTTTCTGTCAGAAACTTTGAAATGTGTGTTATTGAGTCATCATTCACTTTGATTCAGTTCTTATCGCACTTTATACCAAAGTCAAAAGAAACAAAGGCAAATGTTTTTATCTGGTTTAAATTTCTAGGTTTCTTCAAAATATCGTGATCTTATGCTATGAAGTTGAATAAACTCACATTTCGGTGTATTAGATTGTCTGTAGCAACTTACGATAAACAAAATGCAGCATTAGTCAATGATAGTATATCTAGTTCCGTTGATGCTTAGATTCATCAGTTTTACTTCAAGGTAATATTTTAATATTTGTCAAAGTTACTGTTTACCGTCGGAAGTTTTCAAATAATTTTTGTTATTTGACTTATCAAACATAGTTATAGGATGTTGGTTTGAAAATTATATATAAATTTTTTTTTAATCAAAAAAATATCGTAGAATCTCAAGATCGTTTGTTTTTTGGTTCGAATGCTAAATTTCCAATATGATAAGGTTCAAATAACTAGATAATTACAGGAGAACGTATTATTCAAACATTGTTTGGGGTAATGTTTAACGTCTGTATGTTTTTACTTTCAGGGTTTTTTATTTTATCTGTGCAGCACTAGTTTTGAGTGGGCTGCGGGATTTACTATCACGTTATTTTTCATGTCATGGGCTTACGAATTCAGATCATATGCTTTACAACTACCACAAGTAAATTCGGATGTTTTTTTTAAATTCCATATTTTATGCTACCCCCTTTACATAACAGTTTCAAGAAAGCTTTTATCGTACTATTTTATTATTTAGTTTTATAATCTAGTTTAAATGTAAAATGTGTATAAGTGTATTTGTAATACTGCTGTTTCAACATTAATATAGGCGAATATATTTCACAATGTACTTTTCATCATATAAATTTAATTAAAATGGCCTCAAGTTGCCCTTCAGATTTTATTCTTATACTTACCTTTTGTGCTCACATTTTTCAGGTTGTCAAAAAACATCCATCTGGATCTGACGTCTGCAGCCTCAAAACTTAGTGATAGTTGTTGGTCGCTTGAAGAGTTTTCTCCCACAATTTCTAGTGGATAAGTAATTAAGATTTTCAACTTCTAAGTCATCGCTATCTCAATCCGTACCCACCTCAGTCAAATTTTACTTATTATTTACAAATAAGACTGATCATTTCACGTCATTATAAAGAGAACAATTGAATTTAATGAGTGTCCCTTGTTTTGAGTTATGGCTTTTAAATTTTCACATAGTGAGTTTGCGATATGACTCCAATCAAAAACGCGAATGCTCTTTGCGTAAAGTGAAAATTACAGAAAAGATGATATGTTCATTTTTAAAATTAATTTTTATCATTCAGCAGTATTGAATGTCAAATAAAGAATGCTTTATCATTGAAACTCACAATCAAATTGGGGTGCGGTAGCTTGCGTTAACTTGAATTTACGCTGGGCTTTGTGTTGTTTAAGACTGACTGGCAGAGAAAATTGATATATTTCCATCCTTACTTTTGATAAGTCTATGAAATTGCTAACAGATAGAGTAAGATTGTTTGTAACTAAGACTATATACTGCACCATACATATCGATAAAAATTATACGATAAAGAATCACATAGAAGTGATTGATAAGTTAACCAGAATTCCATTAGCTTTTACCTCATTTAAATAAAAAATATTCATTCATGGACAATATCAATATCTAGTGCCGGTGGAGAATTAACTTAGTTATTCATTCTTGTTATTCAGACAAAGTGTAGACAGCAATTTGTATTTAAATATGAAAATGTATTTAAGCCAATAGGCTTCCTGCGAAAAACCTTTATTTCGATAAACTTTCCCTTTGCTAAACTGGATGGCTTCATCGTAAAGCTACCTCCAGCCTAATAAACAACATCACCCACACAAACTTCGAATAGAAGTAGTTTCACGAATTTCTCTACGCATAAATAACAGCTTCTCTTATCGACCTTCATTTTATTAGATGATGAAACCCTCACTTTTTAAATGCCAAGGCCAAAAAACTAAATCATCAAAAAAAGAATAATAAAAAGGCTTTTAGTATATGGTGCTCATATTAAGATACAAAAAGTATGCACCTGGGCTTCAGATCTTCGTCATCTCAAAACCTTCCGTTTTTTGTTGGTTATCCTATTAATTGATATGAGACTTCAATTTTCTGTAAAGAAATTACTCGGCAATACTGAGCATATTATTAGTCTTCTTAAAACGATTATTTATATTAAAGTCCCAATGTTAAATAAAGATTTTGCTCTACATTGTAGGTAATATCTTTTCAAAAAGTTTAATGTGAAGCTTTTGTAGAGAAAAAAACGAAATGCTTATAGTTCTTGTCGTGACTTCTCCTCATCAGTCTAGAAGTCTTATTTTTAACGCTTACCGATAAGCGACGTAAATTACCTGAGAAACTAAGTTACTACAAAGTGGTCTGTTTATTTAATTTATCAAAAATATAAAGTTATATTATTATTGCAGGAATAAATAGTTTAAGAAACAGAATTGATTAAGTACACATTATACATTGTAATATGGATCTTTATTAAGACTTTACAGTATGTTTTATAATTTTATTTTTTAAAACAAATATGGTAAACATTAGTCCAGTAAGTTGAACAGTTGGAAATCTTTCTGTCTGATTATTCGATGATTGTTGTAACTTAAGGCATCTATCTAAAGTCTGTACCCAATGCAAGGCTTGTATTCTGTCAAATATTTGATCATCATCACTAAACGATTTTAAAAGATTTATGGAGAGGCATATGATACGGGCACATTTGCTAGCTTGCAAGAACAGTAATTTCCCTTGACTTGAAAACAATGTCTGAAAATTTTTAAGAAGCTTTTCAAATATACTATTCATAAACTCAGTAGTGAATTGGATAATAGCAGTACGACATAATGTGTTTAAATAGGCTTTGAACGAACTAGAAAGAATTAAATTGAACTCAAGTTTTGCTGAATCCCAAAGATCACTATATGTTTCTTGAGACACATCTTCGAGAATGATAAAATATCTCAGCATTTCAAGACATTGAATCACGCTATCCGGGCTTTCGTTTAACAACTCCATTGTCTTCTTAATCCATAAACGAAACGTGTATTCCGCGTCTTCCTTCATACTGATGAAGGTATTCATTTTCCTTGAAGTAATCAATCCCTCCGTACAATTTTCTTTAAAAGCATGAAAAAGTATATTGTAGGATGAAAAGAAAATTCCTTGTAAAAAAAATTTCATTTGATTTACTGCTTGATTCCTAGGAAATACCGTTATATTCTGCAAACTGAACTTAATCATTTTTAATTGACTTGAATTAAAAGTTGTGTAGGTGTCACGGTCTGTAAAAGGAATAATTTTAGAGTTTACAGTTAGGTTATTAGTATGTCACCTGTTGTTTTAGTTTCATATTTAAGTCTGATCCCACACTTTGAATCATGGTCACTTGGCTGCTGTATATTTGAGAAGTAATAATTAATAAGTGCTTCTTTCTCCTCCTCCCTTCTTTTATACTGATTCTGAAGGAATCTGACAAAGTCATAGCTTGAAATGCTCGGTGGTGTTTGTTTGATAAGATAAATTGCGACTGAGACTTTAGCCACCATTAGTGAAATATTCGCTAAGAATTCGCTATATTTTTTGTTGCTTGGGGAACTCATTACCTGCAACAATAAATGTGTAAAATAAAGTTTTTTTTGCGAAAGATCACTACAATTTATTTGAAACTTATCTAATTATGCAGGGTATTTGCAAAAAGCAGAGTATCAAATATTATCAACCTACATTATGCTAAAAATAAATTAAAAATATCTCGACATATAAGGGGTTATCCCTTCTCTTCAAGTGATGCTTAGGGGAATATTCTTTTTCAGTTTTGCTCAGAATAAAATGGTATTTATCTTATAAATATCAGTTAAGTTTTTGGACGAAATTTTAGTAGTTCAAAATAGTGTCATTTTTAGATGACAAGGATATTGGATGAATATCCCAACAATAATGCAGACATAATTTACATACTAGACTACACTATACCATTATATGAGAAAATAAATTTATAAATGAGCGAGCCAAAAGTGCATGTGAATGAGGGAGACTGTTAATAGTAAACTAGCAATATTTCTGGAATAAAAAATCATATCAGAGTGTATAATAAGTTAGTCGGAATATCATAATGAAGATACATATATATATGCGTATAATAACTCAGCTACTGAATAATTCCGCAATAATTTCATACACAATAATAATCCATACATCCGTTCTGGAAGTTGCCGTTCCTCTGATCTTCTTCCCCTCATGTAGTAGTTTTCATTTACGTAGTAAATGTTGATATTTTAGAAACTAACTAGTTTTTACGATGCATGTTGTCATACAAATACTTGGGATAGATAAAAATCGCAATATCTTCGTTTAAACGTTGATACAAAATAAATAATTATTTGCGCGTTATTTATAATAAAGTAATGTATGAGTAAAAACATCTCAGCAGTTAAATTATTCTGTTTATAAATTGGGCAACTTCCACCAGAATTAGTTTCGGTTCTCTAAATGCAATGGTCGCCAAATTGTTGTACCAGTATCCGCGACTGAAGAAATTACATTTAATAACCTATTATCCAGTGCACACAAAATATCCAACGGCGTCGAAGATGTCGAATACATCTAATCTTAAAGAATAGGAGCTCATATAACCTTGTAATTCGCTACTATTTTGCTTGGTGCCTTGTGGAAGATAAGATAACAATAATTTCTTTTTTTCAAAACTCCTACTTCGCGTATTTTCTAAGGTTCAGTCAACACAGTCTGCCGTACAGAAATCGCATAAGGCTGACTGTATCGCCTGCTCAGTCCCAGTTAAAACCAGTGATTCCGCTTTTGAATTCAATCTCTTAAGCTAATGTTTTCATTGTCACTGCGACACTACAGTACCTAAAGAGTACTATAGGTTCATGTTGATTCACCCCTGTCCGTGGTTCTGGTATATATGTCTACGGTGCAGAACAATTAAGGCATTGGCCCAGCCACAAAAACCACAACAAATTAAATAAAAAGTTCCAACCGATAAACTTAAATCGCCTGGCACTAAGCCAATGAAACAAGCGACCAAGGCAGGATAAAAAAATGCCTAAAGACCTACTATCATAGATACAAAAAACTAAGAAATCAAAATAACTGATAAAGTAACATGTTGATGAGTACTGTTTAACAAAAAGAGATGGCCTCTTGATTTTTTCAGAAGAATTGTACAGAACGTCACATTATAATAAGTGCGATTGTTCCAAAATATGCGAATCCGAGCAATAACAAATATTGTGTTTTGAAAATTCGCTGTTCTAATTTCACGGGCCAGTATCCAAAATCTTTTTCAAGAGCTAGTATAAACCAATTGATTTCTTTGCTCTCGATTTTTGTTCTTGCAGTATAGTGGTCTCCAGTGGGTCTAGTGACTCGACTGTCTAATTCTAGGCAGTTAGTTGTTAGTTTGTTTGTCTCGGGATTTCAGTGAAAACGTTTGTTTCAGGACACCAGGGTTTCTGGATTCCAGCAGAGATAATAGGCGAGATAGATGAAGCAAGTGATCTGAGGAGATAGCATTGATAACAACGAGCAATTCTCAAGACATGCATCAGGAATAGCTTGTTCAAGAGGGAGATGATGGTTTGGTGTGCTTAATATGTCGTACGCCATAGTCAAATCACCTCCGATTCTCCTGTAACTCAGTGAGAATAATCCTAATTTCTGGAGTCTATCTTCGTAAGGTTTATTTTTCGAAACTTTCACCCATTTGGTTGCTCGTCTCTGCACCCTATCCAAGAGATTTATGTCTCTTTTAAGCAGGGGGGGTGCGATGACGTTGTGAAACTCCAGGCGTGGGCGCGCATCCATCTTAAATAGTGTTAAGAATAATTGTGGGGTGATAGCATCGAGCTGTCTTGTCACATTTGCCTTGGCTGCGTCCCTTACATAGTTCGGACTCGCGTGAAGGCTTTATGTGGTTATTAAACCGAGATCGCTCTCTGAGTAGTCGTAAGTTGACCGGACTACCATTGAGGGTGTAGATCATTTGCATCGTGTGAGGCAGAATATGCATGACGTGGCATTTCGGCTGGTTGAGTTTTAAACCGTTTTTCACTGCCCATTTCTCAATAGATGTAAGGTCCTTTTGAAGTTCAATCGAATTCTCTTCGATTCTAACTGACCTCCAGATCTTCACATCGTCTGCGTAGACCAAACTTTCTATTCTCAAGGTATTTTCTTAGCAAAGATAGGAGTGGGTCAGTGAAGCCCATTTCCGCAACCTTTGCGATTAGGTGTGCATGGGATACTGTATCGAAGGCTTTTGTAAGGTCGAAAAATATTACGTGCCACGGTATTTTAAGGTTCAAGCAGGATGTCCAACTGTCCCATGCGAGGAGAAGATTAGATGCACACTACCTGCCTTTCCGGAACCTGCGTTGAGCTTCATGGAGTATTTTATTCTTATCCATGTACTTACTCATTTGTTCGTCCAACAGCCATTCCATTACCTTTGATAGTTTTGGTAGTAATGCGACTGGTTTGTAACAGGCTGGCTCCTTTCTATCTACTCCTTTGAACATTGTAGAGAGAGTAGCTTGTTTCCATTCAACTGGGAGTTGGTGTGACTCCACTGAATGCCTGAACAGGTCACATATCGGTGAACAGAGGACTTCTGCACATTTGGGGCGAACATTGTAACAACCTGGTGACTAACTTGGGCGTAAAGACTTTAGTTTCCTTAATACTAAGTCAGTTGTGAAACGGATATTCCCTAAGCCGTCAGCTGACAGTGGTTTTGCCTAGTGCTCCGAACCTGTGGATGCCTGGTTCGGAAGAACAGTTCTAGAAGTTGAGATACGCGCCCTTCCCAGTTATCCCAAGAAGCAAGCATTTTATCTGAGTAAGAAACGGTTCTGTTATTAATTAAAATTATTAAATCATTACCTAAACAATATTACACTGTTCTCCGTCAAAAGTAACAGAATTTGTTTCCAATCCCGAAAGAATGCTTCCGTTTAGGTCCAAAATTGCACCCTTTCAGTGCAGCTTCAAAGTTCACGCACCAGGGTGTCAAATCGGATAAGGTACTTGTACTCGGACTTTTATATATTAGAACACTAACGGTACACCTGCATTGATGTGGGTTAATGAAGACAATTCAGTAGTAAGATAACGAATGGACAATTAATGCTATGAATAGAGGAAATTCAGAATAACTAGTGGTACTTCATACGTGCTCAGTTAGCGCACAGCTTCTAATGGCTGCTCCAAGTCGTCTTTGTAAGCAGTTGGAGTTTTACTCTGATTGCTGGGATTTAAAGATGGGGTATTGAAATCTCCGGCTAAGAGTATTTGATCAAACCCCAGGAGTAGCAGTTGCAGTATTACCTCAATCAGTTTGCTTTTCTGGGCCTTAGTACCTGAAGGAGGTCGGTAGAACCCTTCAATCAAGTATTTCGTGCCATTCGTTTGGAAACAACACCAGCATAATTCTGTCACCTCAGTTAGTTTGGTATCGTATAGTCGCTCTGCTTTTAAGTGGTTATTTATATATATAGCCACTCCACCTCCAGTTTGGTGTTCCCTATCGCTTCGAAAGAGTGTCATGCCTGGCAAGCTCACTTCTTCGTCTGCAATGTCAGGGGATAGCCATTTTTCAGTTAGGGTTATGGTCTTCAGATCCATCTGAGAGCACATATTCCTGATTTCCAACTGCTTACCCCTTGGTCCTCTTACGTTGCTATAGAGGCGCCTGGTGGTTTGTCTCAGCACCTGGTGCACTTCTGCAGCAGTAGCCGTTGTAGGATTTTCAGACAAGTTATTCAAACCGAATCGGCCAGTTCTGTGGGAACTGGCCTATGCAGGTTTTTGTTTGCGCGGTTGGTTCAATCGTGTCTTGTACCAGGGGCAGTTGACGGAGGTTAGCTATCAGTTTTGTGCATTCATTTTGGCCTCCCTGCTGTTGTCTCACATATCTAGGTCGTCTTTCGTGACACATGATGTGGCTAAACAGATCGTTCCTCGGACTGTACCAAGCTTGGAGTGTTTTAGTTAGGTCTTCCCGGTTCCTAAATGTCACAGCCATCAGGCGTGGTGACTTGATGGTGGGACACTAAATAAAATAAGTGAATTTATTCTATCGTCCCTGTCCTTCAGTGGTAGCCGATTGTGAGTTGTAGTGTTGCTATTCCCCTTCTTCTCATTCATCCACTGTTCTTTATTGCTTACAGATACCGGGGGGTAAACAACAACCTGCAGTTGTGTCGGTGCGTTAGTCAGGGTTGTAGATGAATTTTCTACCCTAGCAGTTCACTTTGATTCCAGTAGGTGTAGGTCGAACGCGCTCTCCCCTAGTCCTATATCAGAACACAATAATTCTAGGAGAAAGTGGTCTGACAATTAATACACCTTCCAAGTCAAAAATTACCCTGATGGGTATCCAATTTCAAAAAGAATAAGTGATACTAGTATTAACTGCCACGGTATCAAATCCAAATATAGCTGTAGCCATATTATATATCAAATTTAAACAAAATGTGTGAAGTTCAGAAGCAAACATAAAAACTTCAATATAAGTACAAAATATAGAAATTATAACAATATACAATGATAAAATCTCAAAATGGAGTCAAATAAAGTACCAAAATGTCAACAGAAAGAGTCAGTCATATCGTAACGAAAATATATAAACATGGAGGGATTTTCCAAAAAGCAAAATATTCAAAAAAGTTTCTACAAGGGTTTTGATAGCCTTGGTCACTTGTTTTACTGGTTTAGTGCCAGGCGATTTTTGTTTGGTTGTTTTTTGGACTTTAGGGTTGATTTTGGGTGGGACCTGTGGCATTGGTATTTCCTCAGATACTCTACACCATGGGCAGAAATACCAGAACCACAAGTAGGGGTACTGAAGTGCCGCAGTGACAATGTTCCCATGTACTACAAAAGTAGCATTCAAATGCAAAGTCACTTATTTTGACTGGCGAAACAATCATCCTTATGCGGTTTCTGGACGTCAAACTGTGTGGACTGAGACTTGATACGTTTTTTCTCCTATTGTTAACTAGCCTACTGGTCTTTTTCGTAATAGGATTAGGAGGAGTGTTCTCTTGCTTCCCATGTTTGGACCTAGTTGTGTATGAGTTGAGTGATCCGAACTACGGACACTCACATAAGGAATGCTATCAACTGTCGATTTGGGCTTTTAACAACCCGGTCACTTGAGACTGGTATTTTCGACTCACTGTTAACCCCGAGGTTTATACCTCTGCAGGTTTTACTGGTTGTTATCTAGTAAGATGTGCTAGCTACCTTATTACGTAACATGATACCAGAGAGATTAAGAGGGGAAAACCCGGATACTTAATATACGAGATACACATTAAAGGGATTTAGGAAAGACTTTAGTTGCATATAACAGAACTACAAGGAATCGAGTCTGAAAGTACTCTTAAATTGCAACTTTACCTTTGACCATATTATTAAGTAGCTTTTCATGTAGCCAGTGACTTATCCACAAGTCCTGTAGTTGAGAGTGAGTGAATCACACTCCGACAGGATGTGAAACATGGCTACTAAGAAAAGAGATTACTTGTAGGTCACTAGTACTCGATCATACGTGTCTTCGAAACATTGCTCATATATTCTAGGACCATGGAGTAAGCAATGCAGTTGTTGGGGAGCGTTCGTTTAACGTCTGTGTTTGCGGAAAGTTTATGGTTTTCTGAGTACAGATGCAGCATACCGTCTCTGGGACTATGAGAAGCAACGATGAGTATCTCATATATGAAAATGAAGTTGAGATAGCGTTTGACTTGGCGATCTGTGTCTGTGACTGTAAAACACATGGGATACCTACCGTCTAGTTGGACGCTCGTGTAGTGGTAATTCTGCTCGTCGAAATACCCTACCGCTGTAAACTGGGATGAAATTGGTACCTTCAACTCCTTTTGTTTGTGGATCCTTCTTAATTACGGTCAGAATCAATGCTCATCAATGATCTATCTGCTGAAATGATAGCGTGCGCCTTCGTCGAACGATGGGTGGCAATCTTTGGTCCCTCACCTACTATAACTACTACTACTACGCCAAATAAAACCTTGATTTTGAGCGTTTTTACTACAAACTTACGAATCACAAGTTTTCGAACGATCATCAACAGGCTAACGTTTTGATGTAATGATTCCAGGGATTGTTGAGATTAACATCTTCAGCCACCTATCACAACAGACTGGCGCTCTTTAACTCTTGATACTAGGAATTCACAATGAAATGAAGGCCGATGTCGGATACATTGCAGCTGAACTTGTTCATGACACAGCATCTAAGCTTCTGCTACAATTCTTAGACCCTTTATCTGCTTCAACAAATGCTGATAGAGCTTCTTGCATGAGCAAGTATACAAACGCAATGAGTTTAGCTTAACTTCCTTCTGCTCAACCTCAAATAACTGCGGTTTTTCGACAACCATACTTGAGACTCAGTGTTAGTTATTTGCATAACTAATTGTAGTTATGTCATAACTAACCAATCAAATTGTGGTTTAAGCGCCCTACACGTGATCTGATCTCACATGTCTGTAAACTTTCCTTGTTGTAAATGACCAACTAATTGAAGGACGTTATTATGTTCTTACATTGATGTGACTCACAGTTTTATTCAGTTCCAAAGACACGCTATATATTGGTCGGTATGTTTCCCTGTCTTACTCGGTAATTGTAATTTCCTTATTTATTGTATCAATTTGATTGTTTTTATGTTTAGAAACATAAAGTTGAAAGCAGAAGTTGATTTTTTTCTGTTTATAGCTCTCCCATAGGCACTGTACTCGCCAATATTGCGTTTACCGTTCTAAAATTACATCTGTAGGACAAATCAAATCCTACGCTCAGTACAGATGCGTTCGGCACGTCAGGACTCATTGCAACGGCCACTGAAAGCTGCGTATGAGAAACTCTACAAAATTCTTTATCGCGAGCCCAAGTCTTATATGACCTATGTTCACGGGATTAAAGACAATGTCAGCATCCACTAACTGAGAACTGCTTGGTAGATATACCCTTACTTCATGAGATTCGTCAACACACAAACGAACAAAACGACCCATACGACTACGATAATTCTCCAGCCGCCGACAACCAAAACGAGACTACGTTGGTTTCCGATAAACCACCAGGAACAACGAAATACAGTGGTGCATTGGTAGGATAACCAAGGCATTGTAACGATTAAAGTCTGCATGGGTAATTAGAAGCTCATCCGTTCCCTATCTTCGTTTCCGTGCTCCACCAATATTCGTTTTCATTTTCAGTAGTTGCTGCGTTGAAATCCAAAATTAAGTTTTATATTCCCGTGTAAATGTGTGCAAAGTTTTCTAAAACCAGCACTTTTAGTTCATAGTTACAGTAGACAAGTAAACTGAATAGCCTGTAGATGCTGTATAACTAATGTCCGATGCAAGGAACTCAAACTCCCTGTATCATTGTGGGCTCCTTCTTGATTATGTATTACCAGTTTGTAAAATTCTTATTTCCCCATTCACTAACACCCAAACACCTTGCTTTCTTACCTGCTTATCGCCTAACCATGATTTTTAACACTATTTTTCCTCTTTTTCCTTTTTTCATCTGCCTATTCTTCCTATCTTCAAACTACCTATTAACTGACCCATAACTTACAATTTACACCACTAGTTATTTTTACGTAGATATTTGGTTCAACATAGGGAAGCCAAAACTGCCTGGTTCGGTTGTAATGTGAAGATTACAGAGACAGTGTATTCCGGCAATGTGCTCAAAAAATAGAGTTCAGACTAACAAACATTATTTAAAATCTACCACTAAACGTAAGAAAGTCTAGCATCGCAAAAGGACGTAGGGTGGTGTAATCTGACCGGCATTAGTGATGGTGGGGCGACAGCCCTCATCTACATAAATCTGGCAATCATACTGAAAAACAGCTCACTCGAGACATATTAAGCTACAGCATTAGAAAGATAATGGATGAGTAAAATATCACTAAAGAATCAGATCACTGTGCTTCATTATCATATTTTGTAGATCAGTGTTATTTCCAACAATTTAGTTCCTTCGGATTTACTCCGTTCATAGGTTGCCCATTCGTTATCTTACTATTGACTTTTCTTCATTAGCGTAATAAGTGCAGGTGTGCAGTTGTTCTAATTAAAATAGTATCCGTTGATCATTGTTCGGCTTTAAACGTGAATATTTTCTGCTCTGCTCCCGCCCCGTTCTCTTCATTTATCTTTATCAGCACCTTATTCCAATAGTTAAATATTAGTCTCGACTTGGTTAGTTAGTTAGACTTAGTTACTTTACCCAAGAGCCTGTAATTTTATTAGCTGACGAACATCAACCACATCTTAGCACACTTACCTCATCAATTCTTGTTATATGCAGACTTGGCTCTACCTTGCATTGTTTCGCAGTCATCAACAGTTCGTCGTAACGCATCTGTTGTAACTCACGCCAATTAATCGTGTTGTACATTGAAGAGTCTGGAAAATTATTTATAATTTTAAGGGAAAAATTTTAGTCATCTATATGAAACCAATCTATCTTGTGAAATATTTCAGTAATTGTATACCGTTTTAAGATTAATATGTTGCCAATCGTAACGTTTTGATCTTTCCTGTAGAGTGATATGCTTTTTTAACATGTTGTTGTTTGAGAATAATTTATTATTATTACCTGTTAATCATCTAACTGTTCAAATGTGTGCGATGGATATTTTCCTCAATTCAATCGTTTTGGCATGCGAAATACTTTGAAGAACTGCACGCCTGGACTCGCAAAACTGATATACTCATGAATGAAAAATCTGTTCTAATTGAAATGATCTAAAAGCTGTCCATTTGGGAACCAATGTAGGTAGAAACAGAAATTTCTGTTTTAATATATCACGTGTTCGTGTCTAGTGATTAATTAATAATTAGACTTAATAATAAGACCGAATGTTATTTGAATTTAACCTGCTGATGCAAGAACAGGCGAATATGCTTTAAGAAAGAGTGAGAACTAATGAGACATCACTCTTCTCTCAACACCAGGCAGAGTCTTCAGCTCGGCAGTGTTAAACAGAATGAAGGACTTCGTAGATGCCCAAGTTCTAGACCAACAGGCTGAGACTCGTAAGGATCGATCGTTTACCGACCGATTCGCATCATTACGAATCATTGTGGAGCAATCACATGAATGGAATTCACCACTCTACATCAACTTCATCGACTACGGGAAAGCATTCGATAGCGTAAACAGGAAAGACTTAGAGGCTTGCCTGAGAAGATAGTCAACATCATACGCGATTCTTATGGTAGATCGAACTGCGAAATCGTGCACGGAGGACAGCTGAAAGACTCGTTTGCGGGGAGGACCGATGTCAGGCAAGGATGATTTCTCGAAATACGTCAACCAATTCACTCTTGATGGATATACCTTGGAGGACGTAAAAACCTTTACATATCTGGGCAGCATCATCGACAACCAAGGTGTCAGGCTCAAGTAAGTATTATTTGTCCTTCAGATATTTAGCTGCCTGTTTCAAATATTTTGTCGTCAATCAAGGTTATTCGTACATCTCAGTTTCTGGTCTTGATCATTAGTGTTAATACACCTGCGTTTTCTAAATTTTCACTCATGCTCCTTATAAGCACATCGTCCATGTACTTTATTCCGTTGAATTTTCAAAAATGTCCTACCTTTAAAAGTCTATATTTCACATGTTTTTTTATCCTCCTAGACATTTTTATCTCAAACTTTTACTCCTCGAAGCTAGTATGGTCAATTTTAATTTCGTTGATCGATGGGTAAAACCGCAAAGAATAAAACAATTAAGAAAACATCAGAAAGAAACAAAGTTTCCGCATGTTTTGACTATGAACCGAAAATGTCTATCATTTTCGGGGGGAATTCTAAGTTCGTTGCTTTGCATCCAGTCTTGAACACCATTTTGTCGAGTTTCCCCATACTCGTATAAGCTTCGTTTTTTAAAGCATCGGAGGCTGGATAGCCCAACAGTGTTGATATCTCAGTTGATCAAGCTTTCTTCTAAATACATCGACAGATGGAGTTTTAATCATGTGTTGGTCCAACGGGTTCCCTTGGTTGATGGTTCGATAAGGAAGTCGGTAGTCAGCTGATAAGTAAATATTTCTGTGCTTGTAAACGTTTTTGGTGTCCTCGTAAGTTCTCTGTTTTAATAGGCAGTCATTTAGCCAGACCCTTGTCATACAGAAGATTTGCGGTTTTACTTTCGTTTCTTCGAAAAATTTTAAATAGCTCACGATCTTCTGTTAGGTAAGATCTGGCTGCGTTTATGAGATGCTCAAGTTTAAAGTAAACGAATACTGTATATATATATAGACAAGTGTTTAAATGTCGACATAGTCAAATGCTCTATGTATAGACCTTAGGGATCCTAAACTTCTGGCAGCTATTTCAGAGCAATGTACAGTAGTCTTCATAACTTGGCTAATTCTGACACCTAGGTCATTGTGTCTAGGTAACAGGTAGTTCAGACTTGTTCACAATATGTTTATCTTTACTTTGGTAACCAATATGCATCATGATGTACTTGGAAGCATTTATCGGCAACTGCCGAATTCTTCATATATGAGATACTCATCGTTGCTTCTCATAGTCCCAGAGACGGTATGCTGCATCTGTACTCAGAAAACCGTTAACTTTCCGCAAACACAGACGTTAAACGAACGCTCCCCAACAACTGCATTGCTTACTCCATGGTCCTAGAATATATGAGCAATGTTTCGAAGACACGTATGATCGAGTACTAGTAACCTACAAATAATCTCTTTTCTTAGTAGCCATGTTTCACATCCTGTCGGAGTGTGATTTGGTGTATACGTGCACATCCAGGTCTGAAATCGGCTTGGTTTTCTGGAGTCTTCTTTTCAGGAGCTATAGTTAGGCGTTGAGGTATCATTGAAACTAAAATTTTGATTCTATGAGTCAAATTCATCCCTCTACTTTGCAATAGAACTCAGTAAAATTCTCAATACATTTATCCGCAGTGGTTAATGGTTGAATGATCAAAAATTTCCCAAGGTATTGTCTCATGCCATACTAATTACTTAAGTATCATTTCATACATTACACCAGTACCGGGACGTATAGTAGTTGTCAGTTGGTTAGCAAACCCTCTTGTAAGATATGTTTCCTACTTATTGGTGTTTTTCTCTTTGTCCTAGAGTGTGTACATTGACACCGAGAGGGGTTCCCATGATGTATGTTTTAAATAGTTGTGTCAGATTTACTACTAAGTGATATCAATAAAAGCAGTGAGGACTTTAAACGGTACCAACAGACCAAAACCTACAACTAGTGAAATGAGACTTAAAGCTGTAATCTCGTGTCTCCCTTTTACTCTTGCTTTATGTGCATTATTATCGATTTGTGGTTTCTACTACAACGAATATTATTACTTCACTCCCTTCAAAATTAATCTTGATTATCTCTTGCCATGTTAGTTATTTGAGGTGTATATACTTAGATCGACACATATTTGGTCCATGTCCTTTACACTGGATGAATGGTATTGAATAGAATTCTGCCAACAGTAAATATGAAACTTTATGGATTTTCTTTGAATTTGTAGATTAGTGAAGAACTTGGTCGTATATCATCGTCCATTCAGATTCTTCATTACTTATATAAGTACACTTACTTCACGCTTGAGTACGAATATATGGCCAAATTCAACTTTACCTCTAGCTTATCTTGGGTCACCATTAATAAATGCAATATTTTATTTGGATTCAGTCATTGACTTAGCTTAAGAAAGTTCTCTATATATTTTAGGAGGCTTCCATTTGTACAATTTTTCATCCCAAGTCAAATTCAATATATTTAAACCGTTTTCAACATGAATAATCAATTTGATTATCAAACTGATGATCGGATTCGTCAGCAACAGACTAAAGTTCAGGAGGTAAAATTTCTTTATATTTGGCTGAAAACGACTTCCTTTCAGGTTGTTGGTATAATGAAAGACAACGTGAATCTCGTATTGGAAAGGGAAAGTCGTTTAGCAGAAATCGACACTCGAGCTGGTACGTTAGTCTATTCACTGTATAAGTGTCTTTTTGGCATCTAGTATTTTCTGTTTCCATGTAGTTCACCCGTTTCAGTGTGAGGCTTTTAGATTTGTAAATTTTATATTCAAGCATACCTCATTTAATAAGTCTCTTGAAATATTTTGGAAATTAAACTAGGATGATTTTCACGTGTTTACTAGGTCGCATTGACTTCCATACAAAATTTATTTACTGTCATCCACACTGAACTATGCAAGTGTCCAAATAGGCTTCAAATATGCATTTGGAAATCGAATACTAGTAACCTACGAACATCTTCTATTCTTAACGGCCATGTTTCGCATCCATATAGGAGAACGGAGCGAACTGCTGCGCAGTACACCCGTCCTTTGGTCAGCGAACGGATATCTCGCCTACGCCATAAGTGACGCAGGTTGGCAAGAGCAAATCGAGCTTTCTGTGTCCGTGCTGAGGTTTCGTCAGTCACCGGGCTATCAGCGCTGATGAGACTCCCCAGATAAGTGAAGCGATCAACACGCTCGACTACTTCACTCCCTATCACTAGTTCCGGTGCCGATGCAACCCAATCTTAAATCAACATTTTGCATTTCAAGGGGGAAAACCGCATCCCGAACATGCTTGCATTGTCGTTCATGGTAGTCAGAGGACTCTGCATTTTGTCAACCGAGGAAATGCGAAAAATTGAAAAGGTCTATGTAGTGACGCCTTTCACTGACTGATATAGTTGGCTAGTCAAATATCAGCTAAATGATAAGCAAACACTATTAGTGAAAATTATGTTCCCTTTTCTAAGGAACGAAACAAACCAGTGGTTGAAAATTTGACCTATTTCTACGGTAAAAAGATGTATATTTATGAATGAGTGTACATATATACTCCATTCGGTTTAACTAATAAGGCTTACTTCTAGCTCTCACTCTTTACTCAACTAACCGGTTGGGACTGGGTGTGTGAAGCTTGTTTATCAGCATCAGGATCGATCACCTCACTACACAATTCTGACTGTTCCAGGATTAGGGTGTAATTATAAAATATCTTACAATAGAACTAATGAATTTGAATTACACAGTTCCATTTTATCTACCTCAGGGTGTTTACAACCCTTCGATGAACCGAATTAAGAACTTAGACAGATACATACCAACAAGTGACTTAAACTTAGGAAACTTAATTTTCTATATCCTAATGCAGTTAAGTAACAATAATGTCTCTACAATAAGAAATAAATATCTTAGTTTAGATCACAGAAACAATAATACATTTAAAATCCTAAATATGAACGGAATAACTGCTCTGGTGTTCTTAATGTCTGTGCCCCTTGAAGTCTTATATTTTTGTTCCGAAAACTGTATTTGTTTTGCCTGGCTATTGTGAATAGATTTTATAGATTTGTCATTATAATTACTCTACCTGCCAACTGGTTTGTAAGATAAGTGAGTTGTTTGCAACATGCATCTATTTCTATATAGAATAACAATTATTTTGATTTGACTATAATTAATCTTTTAGACGAATTACAAGTTCAATCCAAACAGTTCCAGGCAGTTGCTCATCGTATACGAAGAAAATACTTTTGGCAAAATATGAAGGTAAATTGATAGGAAATCAAACCGAGATTTGTGTTAACAATAACTTAATGGTTTATCGAAGCCTTTTGATTTTCTACCATGTTAAAAGGATTTACCAAACCCAAATATTGTCTACTTGTTTCTTTGCTTAATTACTCAGAAAAAATAGGTATTTCACTTTAATACTGTCCAACAAGGCTATCCTTGACTATAGTTACTGCACAACTAGATGCCACTGTTTCCAGAAAAACGAAATCGTAATAGTAGACATGGCGCATAAACTAGGTGAATGGACACAAATAATTCTACTGGTAGGGTTAGAAAACGCTCTTCCGAACCAGTAGTGGATATTCGTCTCAATGTCCTTAAAAAGCGATTAGGGTCTAAACGTTGTATGGCCACTGATTATCAAAAAAGCACATACCTTGAGGGAACCTCGTTGAACGGTTTCATTAAATGTCTTTAAAGAAGACCCTCATTTTAGTAAGCCAACTAGTTCAGTTTTGGCACCCGGCCATTATTTTAGCCTTCATGCCTTATAACATTTGACATTAAGAAATTTAGAATCCAAATACGTCCTTACGAACTTCAATTATTTTATTTGAATAGAATTTCTGTTATCACCTTATGCATTTGCGCACTTTTATTCACACTTCGTTTATGCTCTTTCTTATCTTAATTTCAGTCCTTATTTCTGTAGCTAGTGTTTGTTGAATGTTCGGCCCATCCCTAGAGTTCTTAAATATTTACTTCTTGAGGATAGTGTTTCAGTATTGTACTCTACGTTATTCCAAAATCACATGCTTCATCCAGACTCTTCACTTCTTTTGAAAGAGAAAAGACCTCAGAAATTTACTGCTACTTTGAAGCTCTCATACGAAGTTACACCAGGTAAACTGGTACACACAACCATTCCTATTCATTCATTTCAAGTTATTTGTGAACCTCTGTAGGGCTACTTGATCTCGCCGTTTCTCTTCAACTTTTGATCGATAGCGTTGTGGAAACAGCTTCAAATAAAATGTTCAGTGATGACGTACTTTCTTCAGCAAACTGGTTTTCTGAACATTTATATTTATTTAAATTATCATTATCTTTCTAATTTTCACAATTATCGATTATCAACATTGTTAGTAAATCAATAAAGAGAGATCGACTATAAAATCGTTCAGTGATTGGTTTATTTTGTAACATTTTAATTGGTATAACTTTTTGTCTATATGTTGTGTAGAAGCCCGCCATGCTAACTCACTTCTCTTGTCAGTATGTTTGTATGGCTTAAACGTTAGACTGATAGCATATTTTCTGATGTGGTAAACTGATAAATTACTTGCTAATTAAATTTTGTGAAACTGTAAAACGTTTAGTTTTGTAGGAACTTATTATTTATCTTAGGTAAAAATAGGTGGAATGTATTCTTTTCTAAATCAAGCGGTGTAGTAGAAGCCATAGAGGATAGTGAGAAGATTTTGGATTGAAGATATGATTTGAGAAGTATATCCCATTGGAATAAATTCAAGAAGAGAAAAAATTTCACGAGGAATTCAGATTAGAATTTGAGGGAAGACAAATAATGGATGCACCTGCGCCATTGCAAACCATTTTGAGTGATGTCATTCAGTCTCTAACCGTCGATTACTATCGTCTCGCCGAACCTAACCAGGTAATCTACATCTACCAACATGGCTCATGCAGTTGTCAATGATTTCATGGATTTGTGTCATGTTTTGGTCTGGCCGCCCATAGCTTTCTTTCAGCCTTCTCCTACATCAGACAACATCTCTCATCGAGTAGTCGGTGGTCGGGAATTCGTAACACATGTCCCAACCACGTCAACTGATGAACATTCACTTCTTCATCAATTGATTTGCCACCCTTACCTAATACCCTTTTCCTAACAACTGCATTGCTTACTCCATGGTCCGAGGATATATGAGCAATGTTTCGAAGACACTTATGATCGAATACTAGTAATCTACAAATAATCTCTTTTCTTAGTAGCCATGTTTCACATTCTTATAGTGGAATGGAGTGAACTTTCGCTCAGTAAACTCGTCCTTTGGTTGACAAATGAATATCTCACCTACGCTACAAGTGTCAAAAGTTGGCAAAAGCCAGTCGAGCTTTCTGTATGATTGAAGCAATGAATATGGTCATTAACTTAGCTTGCTATCATTAGTTCAGACGCAAGCTAATCGTGAAGCAATATTTTGCATTTGGAAGGGAGGATCGCATCCCAAACATGCTTGTATTGACGATTGGGATGTCTAGAAGACTTTGTTAGCGGTAGAACCTAACGGCTATGAAATGAGGCTCCTCAGTTAGTTCTGTTTCTTCTGCGAATTCTCTTTTTATTAATATCGTGTATCATCGTAACATAAACGTTGCCGCAAATATGGCTACTAAGACAATTAATAAAAAATATTGATATACTAGCCGATATGTATTTTATTAGGTCCATCAAAATCCATTCAGATTATAGATGTTCGTGATTTTACAAGGAATGAAACATACCCTTCATATATATATATATATATATATATATATATATATATATATACTTATGTGTACAAGAGAAAATGAAACTGTTTAAAATGTACCATCTTCCCACTAATGTTATTGCACAACTGAGTTCAAGAAATGTCTGTATTAGCATGATGTAAAGAAATCCCTTGATTTGAAGAGGAAAGAATGCGCAGATTGCCCTAAGAAATGTTACGGTTGTTTGAAAGTGCCGGATTTTGTGAAATACACTATCGAATCATGATTAAAAATGTGTGGGTTTCATTATGTTCAGTCTGCTTTTCATATTAAATCCTTATTTATTAGTCCTTCTAGATTACTGTTTTGTAGTAAACAAATAAAATCCATTTTATCACCTTGATCAGCAATAAAATTTTACAAAAAAATTCTTTTATTTCCTTGTAGATGTGGTTTATTATTGGAGGGTTAGCTGTGATAATTGTTATAGTTATTATTGGTGAGTTAGACCTGTGCTTTTTCTAGTAGATATGTGACATATGAACCAGGTTATTATAGTGCGAAAATGTCAGTTTATTCCTTGATTGGAAGATAGGTACTCCATTTTATTCTAATCTATACTAATTTAAACAATGACAAAACAGATAAATTAGATTAATGACATGATATAGCTGTCACAAAGCATAACTGGTGTGACAGTTATTGACTACAGAATTTCTACAATGGTTTTTCGAAGTGTTCATATTATGTGTAAGGTCACTAACCATCTTGAACAAACTTACAAGCGTTGTTGCACATAAATTGTTATCGACTTGTATCAATTTTTTACGCAGTAAACCAATAAAGTGGTTAGCGTTTGCCTACTATAGTATTTTTGAGTAGTACAATACGGTATGCTGATGGTATCACTAAAAAGTACACTACATTATTTAGCAGTTGCCCACTTTTGATCTTGAAAATGGTAAATACATATTTTCGTGGAAAATTACTGTTACAAATTCTAGCACTCACTTCTGTCCAGTTTTATGGTATATCGATCAAATTATTTTGTTGAGTCACTCTTAAAATCTGTGAAACGCATATCAAACATCTACGGTATCAAGCTTAATAGCCGTGACCAAATTGAATAATCCGAATTTGTTCAAGTTCTTGGGTTTCATAGCTCAATTTTAATCATTCTTTACCTTCTAAATATTCAACTTTACGCTATTCTACACCTTTTCGTTCTTTAACCTCATTTTTAATCACTTTTCTCATACGAACCATCCTATTGGTATTAGCATCTCCCTTCTTATTTTGTTTTCTTTCTCTTAATATGTTGATATGGCATTTCATGATTTAGCGTTGTGCATGTTCATCCTAAGTTCGGAGTTTTACATTATTAATTGGTTGTTTTTTCAAAGTGACCAATCATACCACTGAAAATTTTCACAATAAACTCGGAATGAAGTATATTTTACTTATCGATTGCTCTGTTTAGTCAGTTTTCTTTTTGCCCCTTGACTTAATAAAATTCCTCCGCATCTAATTAACTAAAATTAAAAGCATGGTCATAATGAGTATTAACTTTTATTTTGCGTGGTATAATAAGTCAACGGAGCCTCAATTGTTGGATGCCAACAAATAATTTTGCTTATTATTCCCTACACTTTTGATTTGTGAACGGCCTCTGTAAAAAGACTACCAGTAATGAAATCACCATGTGCTTGTTGATGAAGCGTAAAAATATAAATCTCAAAATATCCACAAAATAAAGAAAATATCATCTCCAACTACAGTTTAGTGAAAACAATTATGATTGTAGCGGTTGTTTCTCAACTGTGACTTAACTATCTGGAATGGTGAATGTTCATATTTATTGAGATTCTATATCAGGTTATACAAGTAACAAATAAAAGCTCAACCATATCTGAGCGTTTTTGTTTCTCAGATACATTGGGAACTGGTATGTTTTAGTTAAATAATTCCACTCCCTTAAAAACTGACATGATCAAACGTCTAAGAAAGAGCACTGTAATTCCCCGTTCCTAGGCAGTATCTAAGTAAGTAATACAATACATATAAATACGGTGTTACGGATTCCCACGCTGTAAATTATCTACTATTTATCCCTTTAGTTGAAAGTGAGCAAAAACAGAGTTCCTAATCACTCCTACCTATCCTTTGTTCAATCAGGGTGGATAGTGTTCTGCTATACGATGACAGACTTGTCAAACTACGTACCCTATATAACTGGCTCCAATGGAGCAATTGAAATGATAAATATTCGTAGGTGTGGCGAATTGAGGCAGTCTGTCTTTGTTGGTGGCTTTAATTATCGAGCAGTTGTAAAAATCCATATTTAGTGTGTCCACGTTGATTGTTTTCTACACCGGCTTACTTAACCTTTGAGTTAGAACTTGTCCGGTAGCACCATTTATAAATTGTAATTTTAAGAATTCTGCCTTCAGTCTCCTTTTCCTCTTCCTTTATTCTCATATAACATGCAATGTAGGAACTGTCCAACTGGATTTTTCGAATAATTAGTATGACTGTTGCAATCATTTTCCTTCCAATCACCCAATATTACTTGGTAATTATCGTGACATTGTCATGATGTGAAACTAATTGATAAGGCGTTTCTTCACTTTGTTTTTTTACCAAACGGAAGAATGAAAATGGTCGCTACACCGAATATGCCAGTTTATGAGTTAATCAACAATGAAGTAGACTACATAACTTATCGCTATAAATATATACCATACAAATTGATAGTAAGATTACAAGTGTACTAGTAGTGATAAAAATAATAAAAACAGACTGAGTAACTAATTCGACACAGGAAGTAGGTTAAAACTTAATTATTTTCATATACTTAAAGTAACTGCCAATAGTTGACTAAAAAGTTACAAAGGCTAGCCGCATGAAGTGAAAACATTGTAATACAAAACCTGTTATAGTGACCCGTTGTACATTAAGTAGTTTGATACATCGAGAATCATCAGTTTCCTGGTGTTGCACTGCTTTTTTTGTGGCTACTTTTTACGGAGACTGCTTATTTCGATATCTTCATTGATCCGCCGACTAGCAATGATTTTGTTACCAGTATTTGTGTCAAACTTTTTCCATCACTTATTCCAGTTGTGCGACTGTATTCACTGTTAATTAACAAATGAAATAGTTTGTTGAAAAATACGACCATTAAGTCGTAATGTGTATTACAGAAAGTTGCTTAGTGATCGCAGTTTGGAAGATATGATGTACACTTTGACAAGTATGAAAAAGGTGGCAAATAAACTGAAGATGTGGTGATAATAACAGATACAATGAATTCAAATTTTAATATCGTAATTCATTGAACCAGTTGAGCACGAGATGTATGTACACGGTTTTGTGGAGTGTACTCATATTACCACACTGCACAATCCAGTACAGTAGCACCGTGTATTCTTTACTATGCATCCAATTTAAACTCACTACACACATTTTCCAAATCAATTGTGATTAGTAGTACTTTTTTGAAGTCATTTCCAACCTAAACTTGCTAACAATAAATTACAACAAACATCTTAACAGGTGATTGCTATTGCGTTGGTAAAATAATATTGAAAATAATATCCAGAAGGAAAGTATATTATTTATAGCTAAATAAACATATTATTACATTACACATATCTATGTATTCTACTTTTGCCTTTCAGTTTGGTCCGTATCGAACAAGAAAAGTTGAAATCATATACCTCAATCCCACTAATAAACTGAATCTGAAACAGATGTGCTTTGATTATGATTACTTTATTTATTGAAAAAATAATTAATGATCACACAAAAAGTCCTTTTTGATCATGTTTGAAATGCGGGATAAGTATAAGTTACTCGAATTTAGTCTTCTTTACTTTCAAACTGGGTTTCGACGCAGATGGACAAGTTGATAGATTTAAGCATTCCCCGCAGTTCGGATTCACTGGGCGACAGATTTGTTGGCCAAAACCAACTAACAACCAATTAATTTCATCCCAGTATTCCCTAAAAGCAATGATAGTTGGTCAATGAGAGTATATGCACGGTCATAAGGTCAAATAATTTACAGTATAGGAGAAATTTTCGGTTTCGTACATTTTCCTATAAAAATCAAAGTAACTATTCATTTCTCTTTCGTGGCTGATATGACAAGAATATCTTAGTGCTCAGTCACTTAAACGATCGATAAAAACAACTCGTAGTTACTGGGTGTCCGACTTATAGTCATTTTTAATCCTTGAGTAATGTTTAAGACAATTACAAAATGGATATTATCTTCGTTTTTCATCTAATATCCTACAACACGTAAGCTTTTAAAGTAGAGAATTCTCTTGAACAAAGTGATCTAAACGCGCATACTGTTCCAAGTTATATTATCTAAACACTATCGTTATCGCCGTCTAATGTTACTTTTAGTCCAAAACTGTTCTGAATATAACGGTTTACCAAGCAACATAGGACTGGTGTTATTAACTGTATGAGTAAGTATGAGACAGGTAGCGACGGTATTTAGTATTTTTCCCTATCAACCTAAATAGCTGTAAGGCCGTAGTTATGTCCATCTTGTATTTAAAGAATCACTTTTACATATGACAGTAAAGTACATCAACAAACCTAAATTTCTAAAATTCGAGTTTTGTAGATGGTCCCCTACTCATCATACTTAATACAGAGAAAATAAGTCTAAAGTGATGTGGTTCCCCACATACAAGAATTAAAGCATATACTAATTCTATTTCAGTTGATACCTTGGAAACCACTCTTCTAGTGACACACGAGTTTGTTCTGGGGTTTTGGTTGGTTTTTTACTCCATTTCAGGCGATTGACAATTCGATGTACATGTGTATCAACACCTATTCCTGCTGTTTTTTTCCACGCACACTTCATTGCTAGATATGCCATTTTCGGACCGACACCTAGAATGTTCAGTAGAGAATGTTATAACGGTTACCAGGTAAGGTGCATAACTCCTCAACAGTTTCTGGTATGTCTGAATTGTATTTTTCCTTTAGGATTTCGCACGTTTTCTTTATATTCAAAGCTTTTGTCTAGGGAAAAACTCTGTTGAAATTAAGCGCTACCTTATAAAATCCCACTGGGTAAATTAATTTTTGCAGGTCTTCTGTTTCCATACTTGTTAATGTTGTAACTGTACATCCCTTCGACTTTAGACGCTCCATCGCCGCTGCCGTAACTTGATCTTTTGTTTGACTTGACAGCATAAGACTTATCAGTACCTGTAATCTGAAGGTCTTCGAACTATTTAGTGAATAAAGCTATACTTTTGGATGTTCTGTTTCATCAGCCAATCTTTCGCAACCCATCAAGTCTACTGGAGCATCACGACTTTCGCGCATTTTTCGAATGTTACTGAGTTGAGCTCGCCAGTGTAGTGGTTCCCATTTACGGTCCATATGCCCCACCACTTCGTCTTCGATATCGCCTACACTAACTTTTTCTTGAGACAGAAGTCTCTTCGTCATCCGCCTTATAGTGGCTCGAATGCTGAGACTACCTAAAGTCGAAAATAATACCATCTTAGTCGGTTTTTAATGTGTATAACAACAACTACATGAAAGTTAGATATCACTGGTTTTAAGACAAAATATTCAGATTATATTAATCAATTATTGCTGATCAAGTGGAACTAAGCAATGTCACTCTATTTGCAAAATATGAATAATATATCATCTACAACAATGTTACACTAGTAGGTTGTTAAGCAGAGATCAAACTAGTTTAAACATTGTTCATAACCGTAACATTTCTTGTGTTCTTCAAGCTGAATTAGTGATTCAAAGCGTAATTTGAAGCTCCACGAATAGCGTTCATTGGAACTGCAGCTGTCACCTGGAAAATTATTATTCAGCAGTGTAAAATGATACAAATATGACTTTAGTACTTGTTTTCTAGCACGTTTTTCACTACGTAAGTAGCCGGGACACTACAGATATATTAGTCGGTATTTACTAAACATAAGTGTCGAAGTTAGAGCAAACTATGTCATCTACGCAATCAAAATGATAGTTAAAAATAAATACATGTCTTGATGGTAAATACTGCACAAAATGAACCACTTATCTCTTGCCAATACTCTACTTTGTTAGAAGGCTTTGAAAATGCAAGTCAGGTGCAATGCAGTAATCCGCTAGTTATGTAGGTGGGAATCTATTAGGCGGTAAAAGAATAATGTAAGGCATAACTGGAATGTGTCCAAGAACTTACAAGTCAGTTACTCCCGTCACATTTGATAGAGGTATTGAATAAGCAAGACGTGAAAAGTGTCACACTAACGACAAAAATATTTCTATTAAGAACAAATAACGTGCTTACAATAGTTCGGAGTAGCAATTTACTCTCCTAACTTCCCAAACAGACAAGAGAATGGTAATTATAACCAATACTTGTTAATAGATGACATATAATCTAGCGCTCATTTCTGAGTTCTATGGTTGCTCTTTTAATTATTTTTCAGTTTATTACTGAAACTTAATACTTGATGCACACAAAATAATGCAGCTACGCTCACATCCTAAAATTTTTATAGGCTTTCAATAATATCAATGGTAACTAAACATCTCACCAATTACCATTTTAATAATTTCACTGACTATGACCTCGAGCAACATTGCGTTGCAGTCAACACACAACTTGCAAATAAATTTTTGCTCTATAGATGAGGTCTCCGTTTGGAATATCGTCCGTTTCTGCTGTACTTAGGGTCGGCACTCTCCGGAAATAAGTTACGTATAGAGTTCAATATAAATTTCCAACGACTTTGTCCGTAAACCTGCCACGTCACCCCGAACTATACATTAAATTTACGCACGTTGCGCGTAAGGAAATCAAGAATTTCTTGATGAGATATGAAAACGCTACGGTAGTGAACCCCTTGTTTACACTGTGTACAGTTTGAAGCATATTGTGAATTATGTACTTTTACACAGTCGCTTAGACTTTCGAATCGCAGATTAAATGATCAGTTTACTCTGAATTTGCTGCAGCTAAATAAGCCGCAACTCCACCAGTAAAACCTTATGGGCCACTGCCGGATAAAGGAGGAGGGTTGGACATGGGGTTGGCGACCCCATTCCGTCGAAATGTAACTTGCCAAAAAAACGCTAACTAGAAAAAAATAGTTCAAACCATTTTAACTCTGCCCTGGGAGTTGGAAGAAGAATTATGACGTCGCATGATGGAAGCCGAGTTCCCTCGAAAGTCACGGGGCCGATGCCCCTTCTGACAACCAGAGCAACCATTTTTTTAGGTACATGGAACGTCCGTACATTGTGGGAGACTGGAAGACTATTTCAAGTTGCGGCAGAAATGAAAAGATACAACCTCGAGGTGCTCGGCATCAGTGAAACGCGTTGCATACAGGTAGGACAACTGAGACTAGCTTCAGGAGAACTGCTGTTATATACTGGTCATGAAGAGGAAAATGCTTCACATACACAAGGAGTTGCACTGATGCTGTCCGAACATGCACAAAAGGAACTGAAAGGATGGGAATCTCATGAACCCAGGATCATTCAAGCATCCTTCAAAACAAAGAAACAGGACATTACAATGAACGTCATCCAATGTTATGCACCTACCAATGACTACAATAACGACGTTAAAGGTCAATTCTACGAAAGGCTGCAGTCAATCGTCGAGAAATATTCACCAAAGGATTTGACGATTCTTATGGTAGACCTGAATGCCAAGGTTGGAATGGACAACACTGGATATGAAGGCATCATGGGACGACATGGACTGGGAGAAAGGAACGAAAACGGTGAGAGATTTGCAAACCTATGTGCCTTCAACAAACTGGTCATCGGTGGCACAATATTCCCGCACAAACGCATTCACAAAGCCACATGGATTTCACCGGACCACACTACTCAAAAACACATCGACCATATCTGTGTCAACAAAAAGTTCAGAAGGACTATGAAGGATGTGAGAACCAAGAGAGGAGCTGATATAGCTTCAGATCACCGCTTGCTGGTCGCCAAAATGAAACTGAAATTTA
Source organism: Schistosoma turkestanicum (assembly GCA_944470395.2). Classification (NCBI taxonomy): domain Eukaryota; kingdom Metazoa; phylum Platyhelminthes; class Trematoda; order Strigeidida; family Schistosomatidae; genus Schistosoma; species Schistosoma turkestanicum. Next base: position 41,627,316 of record OX103971.1, read on the forward strand.
AGAAACACTGGACAACGGGGCAGACAACATCACAGAAGTTTAATACGGCCTTTCTTCGGGATACCGTAAAACTCAACGAATTCAAGATAGCCCTCACCAATAGGTTCCAGGCCTTTCAGGATCTACTCAATGGAGAAGAAACAACCTTGGAGAACAGTTGGAAAGAGATCAAAGCCGCAATCACTTCAACGTGACAGGAGGTACTGTGTCACATAAAGTATCATCACAAGGAATGGATCTCTGTTGGTACTCTTGAAAAAATTGAAGAAAGGATGAACAAGAGGGCAGCAATTAATGTCAGCCGAACAAGAGCAGAGAAAGTTAAGGCACAAGCTGAATACACGGAAGCAAACAGGGAAGCGAAGAAGAGCATCAGAGCTGACAAACGAAAATATGTGGAAGATCTAGCAATGACAGTGGAAAAGGCTGCAAGAGACGGAAACTTGAGACAATTGTACGAAACAACAAAGAAGTTGGCCGGAAACTATCGTAAACCAGAGCGACCAGTGATAAGCAAGGAAGGGAAAATAATCAGCAACACTGGAGAACAAAGAAATAGGTGGGTAGAGCACTTTCAGGAACTCCTGAATCCAACAGCTCCACTGAACACACCCAACATCGAAGCAGCATCCACGGACCTCCCAATTAATATTGGCGCACCTACGATTGAGGAGATCAGTACGGCCATCAGACAAATCAAGAGCGGCAAAGCAGCAGGACCAGACAACAATCCAGCAGAGGAAATGAAAGCAGATGTAGAAGCAACTGCGAAAATATTTCACATCCTCTTCAAGAAGATTTGGGATGAGGAACAAGTACCATCAGATTGGAAAGAAGGATACCTGATCAAAATACCAAAGAAAGGCGATCTCAGCAAGTGTGAGAACTAAAGAGGCATCACTCTTCTTTCAATACCAGGCAAAGTCTTCAACAAGGTATTGTTAAACAGAATGAAGGACTTCGTAGACGCCCAACTTCGAGATCAACAGGCCGGATTTCGTAAGGATCGATCGTGTACTGACCAAATTGCTACATTACGGATCATTGTGGAACAATCAATTGAATGGAACTCACCACTCTACATCAACTTCATCGACTACGAGAAGGCATTCGATAGTGTGGATAGGAAAACACTGTGGAGGCTTCTTCGACACTACGGTGTGCCTGAGAAAATAGTCAACATCATACGGAATTCTTATGATGGATTCAACTGCAAAATCGTACACGGAGGTCAGCTGACAGACTCTTTTGAGGTGAAGACCGGTGTCAGGCAAGGTTGCTTACTCTCACCCTTTCTCTTTCTCCTGGTCATCGACTGGATTATGAAGACGTCAACATCTGGAGGGAAGCACGGTATCAACTGGACAGTTAGGACGCAGCTGGACGATCTGGACTTTGCAGATGACCTGGCTCTTCTATCGCACACGCAACAACAAATGCAAGAGAAGACGACCAGTGTAGCAGCAGCCTCTGCCGCAACAGTAGGTCTCAACATACATAAAGGAAAAAGCAAAATCCTCCGATGCAACGCAACATGCACCAACCAAATCACTCTTGATGGAGATGCCTTGGACGACGTTAACACCTTTACATATCTGGGCAGCATCATCGACGAGAAGGATGGATCCGATGCAGATGTGAGGGCGCGGATTGGCAAAGCAAGGGCTGCATTTCTACAGTTGAAAAATATCTGGAACTCCAAACAACTGTCAACCAAAATCAGGATTTTCAATACAAATGTCAAGACAGTTCTACTGTATGGAGCGGAAACTTGGAGAACTACAAAAGGCATCATCCAGAAGATACAAGTGTTTATGAACAGTTGTCTATGCAAAGTACTTCGTATTCGTTGGCCAGACATCATCAGCAACAACGAACTGTGGGAGAGAACAAACCAGATTCCAGTGGAGGAAATCAGGAAGAAGCGGTGGAAGTGGATAGGTCACACACTACGAAAAGCACCTAACTGCATCACGAGACAAGCCCTCGCATGGAACCCTCAAGCCAAAAGGAAAAGAGGAAGGCCAAAGAATACATTACGCCGAGAAATAGTGAAAAAATATGAGAGGAATGAACAAACATTGGACAGGACTGGAGAGGAAAGCCCAGGACAGAGTTGGTTGGAGGAAACTGGTGGGCGTCCTATGCTCCATTGGGGGTAACAGGCGTAAGTAAGTAAATAAGCCGCATAGCGATACGTAGGGGAATATCGCTTTCAATTGTTACTTCAGACTGACGTAAAACTAAAATTTCTTCCGCTAAACTTAATGGTGTTATGGTAGCAATGAAAAAGGTTTAGACTATAGAGCGACTACTTCAAAAGTATATGAATATACAAATGTTCCGAAATTAGTTTAGTGTACGTGAATTATGGTGACAGATATGCTGTTTTCATCGCAACACAAAATTACGAAGCCATTATTCCGATTTGTATACTTTTAAGTAGGTGACATCATTTGTCAAACGGTTATCCACTGGAAACAGTTTCAAGACCTTTAGGTGAACATATTGGTGACGTGTAAACAATGACAGCCTGTTGCAATCTCTACAGCCATGTACGTTGTTTGAACATTTTCGTTAATTACATCTGTAACTTTTATCGAATACGGACAAATTCTTCGTCTTTATTCAGAATACCAGGACAAAATAATTCCACGGAAATCGTTAATTAATGAACAGTTATGTGGAGTGTAAAACGGTTCAACAACCTCAGAATTGCATATATCCAGAGAATGATTGGACGGTTTTGAAATGTAAAATCCTGCAGTTTAATGGTATGATATAAGTGCATGAAGCATTGTTTTTACTGAAGATCTTAATGTCGGTATTGATTTGAAGTCCTTGACGGAAATTCCTATAGATTCAAACACGAAGAAAATGGACTTCGATGACACGCTCCCATATCATTCAAAGGGACTGAGAAGGTAAATTGGTAGTTTCATGTAGTAAATAGAATTCTCATGGAACCGAAAAAAACAACAACAGACTACGCATTTCACGATACCTTAGTAGGTTGCGGTTGTTATTTATTACAATTCAAGTGAGCTAAATATCTATTATACACTGCATAGGACTAATCTAACAGTCGGAATTAGTAACTACCGACTTTACACAACAATTTGTGGTAAGTTTTTATCACAAACATTCTAGTTCGGACTTAATGTCCTCAGAATTTAGCAGTTATTATGTAAGTCAGACGGATACGCGGAAGCAAACGGATTCTGCTTGTCAGATTCCAGATATAACATATACTGTCGAAAATCAAAAGACAATGTAAGTTTACATAGTTATATGGGAAACTCATGAGTTACAGTAAGATGCTACAATGATTATGTTCATAATTTTCAGCCTGACAAATCAAACTCTGCATCGCATAACAAGTCATTCATCTCCAATGGATGCATAAATATTACTACAACGTATGCCATTTCCAGTTAATTGAATATAATTACCTTCAGTCTTATGTAATGGATATGTATATATTACGTTTTTTAACTCGTGATTAACGTTACTATTTCAGAACACCATGGACGTAACTGAACAATATTCACGACGGTTAGGAATATCCGAAAAAAGTGGGACAAGTAAACGTACCGAGGCACTGCTTTTCTATGCATTTTTAAATTTATAATATACAGCTTTATTTACAATATTAATATCTTCTTTGGGTGGTAAACTACAATCAGGATGAAGGATATAGACAATATTTGAGAGAAAGACTACTACATTTAATAACTCAGTGATGACAATTTGTTCGATAAGACAAAGTTTGAAAGGTAGTATTAAACAATTCACCATTTAATCGGATGGATTTTATTAGAAATCATAGTTTCGGTCCTGGTTAATAACGCTTGTTATAAAATATTCCAGGCAAAGGTTCATGCGTTTACTCATATATCTGAATTAAATGTATTAGATTCAGGGCGTTTTCAAAGTCTGAAAACTTTTGGTATATATCTTAGGTCGGCGAATTCCCGACCGTAGATGCTACCTTGACATGGTGGTCGGGCTTGCCTATCGTGATGACCCAACCGAGCTATATTGGCTGGAACATATGTTCTTGAAGGTTCTACCATGCCAGGAAGGTCGACTGGAGAACAATGAGACTAAAAGCAGCTACTCAAGGTCTGAGGGCGAAGTCGTACTGCTGACTGCAGAGGGGTGTGACAGCAGTGTGTTTCCCCCGGACAACCAGCATCTGCACCGATGCTGCCTTCTCACAAAGAAGGAAGGGATTACAAAAGTTCCACCGTGAAATTTCACACCTTATGGACTTCCGCCTCCGCAGGTAAGGCCTTCTAAACAAGAGCGGAGCTAACACTTGAAAAGCTTCTCATAAGAATTCTATTAATAATCGGCGTCAAGTATTTAGATATGCCTTTGGCTCTACAGTCACGCCTCCAGGTTTCTGAGACCACCTACTTATAAAGTAATCAACAGCAGAAGGCCTTGAGTATCCGGGGAATAATAACTGTGACCTGAAAATCAACACTGACATATGGAATTATTTCTTGAAGCGGGAGGAAGAAGTAAAGTTTACACATTAAAGCTGAACTAGTGTCAAGAGTTATAACCACGACCTGTTACATTTAATTTTGTAGATTAGTCCATAAACTTTAATCTCGTAGGGTTTACATCACGAAATTGCATCCCCTAGGATGCATTGCATTAACACTCTACTTTTTACAAGCTTAAGAGAATTGTGTTTGAGACTCAGAGTAAGGATAAGAAGGGGGAAATTATTTACATTCAATAACTATCGCGGTGGTGTTTGGTTCTCTGAGCTCAGAGAACCACTACAATCATCCACCTGAGCTACAAATATTCTTCACCATCTCAATCTAAGCAGTTAATTTGCTTGGGGGCCTGTATGTTTTTACAATGAGCTTAAGGACTATCTTTCGGTGTTATGAAAGTTCCCACTGGTTTTTATGCATTTTAAGAACCGTAAGTCCTAAATTCTAAGTGATCATAAATAGGGTGTACGCTACGGACCGTTCTGTTTTAGATTCCGCGCGGAATAGCTGGGATGTTATAGCTTTTGGCCGTCCGCAAATTAAGGATCTTCCGCCTCTTAAACTGTTTTCTTAGTCATGCATTTTCATTTCATCACAGTCGATCTAACTTTTCGACCCAGAAATCGTTTTTAAGTAAAAACAGGTTGCAAGGTATCATCAGCTGCCATCTATTTAATCTTGTTACCGATTTCTAAAAATGTTTTCTAATTCTAATTGTTTTCTTCCATCAATCAACTGCACTCCTGGGGGTAAGATACGTTCTGTGGTTTATTTATTCGTGTAAAAAGGCATGATCCTTTTAACTATACACTTAAAGAATTGGATCCTTGATCAGAATGAAACTACTTTAATGCTCCGCCTTGAGTAATACAGTTTTGAAATAGCACTTTCGCCTCCTTCCCCGCACCAGTTATATTTTAAGGGACAGCCTCACCCCATTTTGTGAATGAAGTCCAGACTCCAGCTGATTTTTTCATCAACCATAAAACTACTTAAAGAATCTTGAGTGTCCTACAACGGCCTTCGCCATCTATTTTCTCATCCGACCTCCTTAACAATTTTTTCCTATACAGTTTGTATAAGATCCCTATCGAGAGTTTACTCAACTCCTGTATTCACTGATAATCGCCGCCACAAAAATTTGTTTCTCAAATTCTACCACTAAATTTATATCATTTGGACGTCGTTTCTTGTCTCAGATAGCTTGACTTTTTACGTCTGTTGCACCCAACGGAGCATAGGCTGCCGACCAGCATGCACAACCTATTCTGTCTCGGGTTTCCTTTCCTGATTCTGTCCAACTTTTGTTCATTCTTCTCGTGTCTATCTCGGCGTTATATGTTCCTTGGTCTTCTTTGCTTACTGTGACCTTGAGGGTTCCAATTGAGGGCTTGTCTCGTGACGCAGTTGGGCGATTTATGCAATGAGTGTCCTATCCGCTTCCACCGCTTCTTCCTCAGCTGGAATCTGGTTTGTTCTAGCCCACGGAAGGTTATTGCTGATGGTGTCTAGCCAACGGATCCGAAGTACAGATGAGTTTTAATAAATACGTGTATCTTCCGAATGATGGCTTCCGTAGTACTCAAATCGTATTGAAAATGGTGACTTCGGTGTTCTGTTTCAGGTAGTTGTTTCGAAATTTAGATGCTGTTCAAATGTAGGAAAGCAGCCCTTGCTTGCTGATCCACGCACTCACATCTGCATCGGATCCACTTTGATTGTCGATGATGCTGCCAGATATGTAAAGGTGTTAACGTCCTCCAAGGCGTCTTGATCAAGAGAGATTTGTTTGGTGCATGTTGTGTTGCATCGCAGAATCTTGTTTTTCCATTTCTGTATGTTGAGACCTGCTGCTATTGAGGCTGATGCTAACCTGGTCATCCTCGCTTGCATTTGTCGTTGCGTGTGTGATAGAACAGCAAGATTATCTGCGGAGTCCGGATCGTCCAGTTGCATCCTGACTTTCCAGTTGATACCGTGCTTCAGTCCAGATGTTGCCGTCTTCATAATACAGTAGATCACTACGAAAAAGAGAAAGGGTGAGAGTAATCATCCTTGCCTGATGTTTAGTTGATGTTCTAATAAAATAAGTATCTGCAGAGTCATTGTTTGGCTTTATATATGGATATTTTCTGTTCTGTTCTCTTTATTTCCATTTTTCAGCACCTTATTCCAATCCTTAAATACTAGTCTGGATATTTGCCGAAGACCTGGTTACTTTACACAGGAGCCTGTAAATTTATTATATGAAGAATATCAACCACATCTTAGCACACTTACCTCATCAATTCTTGTTATACGCAGACTTGGGTCTACCTTGCATTGTTTCGCAGTCATCAACAGTTCGTCGTAACGCATCTGTTGTAACTCACGACAATCAATCGTATTGTACATTGAAGAGTCTGGAAAATTATTTATAATTTTATGTGAAAATTTTAGTCATCTATATGAAGCCAGTCTATCTGCTGAAATATTTCATTAACTGAAAAAGATTTACAAAAATGTGTTAGCAATCTTAACATTTTGATCTTTACTGTAAATAGGCATGCCTCTTTTAACATGTTGTTACACGAGAATAAATTGATATTACTATGTTTTTATCCCTATCATTGGAGCCTTCGCGATTGAAATATTCACATGCATACTGATAATTGAATTTGGTGCAAATATAAATCTCTAACTATTAAAACCAGAACTAATGAATGGACCGAGACACAAAAAATTCATTGGTCAATTACGAATTCAGGTCACTGGTACAAAAATATTGTTGTCGTAACATTAACAACCCTTTTTTCTAATATTTTCCTTAGTTCCTAATGCCAACCGCAATCTGTATACTTCAGACACATCGATCCACTGAGCAATTTCAAACCTGGCTAGTTAGGTTTAATGAGTCATAACCATTTTATATGACTTGCAGCCTTAGCTTGATTTAACGGATCGTCTTGATGTAGAATCTTCATTCCTGTTTTGCGGCTGCTGTCAGTAGTCAGAAACAAAATCCAATTCCTGTAGAAATTCTTACTAAGTAGTCTTGAGCTCATATAGGTCTTCGGAGCTCTGGAGCAATAAGAGGGCTTTTTCGTCAGTTCGTTACACTATATATCTGCCGAAAACGTTTGGTTTATACTTTCTTATAGACTTCGTGAAAGCTAGCATTTTTGACTGTTGACGGAGTAATTCTTTTTAGGCCGGCTCAACAAACGAAAACTCGCTAAATGAACCAGAGCCCTACCCAATACCTTTCCGGGCTGTTGCAATCAAGAGCCTCGTTATTAGAGATAGAGTGTGGGTAATAACTTTTACTAACGTAATGGTAATAACTCTAGGCTTTTGTGGTTGTGTGGTGTATCTAGCATTTGAATACATATTAATATTCGGCTTGTGTAGATACTGGTTGTACTTGTTCATGATATCAGTCTTGTCTTCAGTGTCTCATGGATGTGTTCCTTTGGATGAATTCAAGTTTATTCTAGTCATCGCGTGTAATATGTTTGAGTGGATTGATTTTTAAATGATTAACTTCAACCGACTGGGCATTATTATGTGGCTTATATTGAAGCAATTTTCTGTTCTAACATCTATGATGAGAAATGTATGCATTGTTATATTTTCCGGTGTCAGTTTGGGTCGTATTTTGCTCAAAGTATTAGAGTCTTAATGCATGTAAGGATATGTTAGGTAATGTATCAAATTTAAATTCAGATCCTGTTTGTGATCGTTGCGTTTATTATTCTTTTTAGCTCTGGGATCTGTCTTCAGTTGATTTTTGGCTGCAACTCAGTCATGTTATCTAGACGCCACTGATCGTTTATACAGTGTTGATGAGGCTTTAGATCTGGAGCAACCCTTATATCTGTATACGGAATTGATGAGCTAATATTTTTTCTGAAACGGATAAATTGTTTAGCGTCACTGCAGTAGCCAAATTTGAACAACAAGCGGCATGTTGATTTATTAAACTAGGGCGGATGATTTGATAGGCATGCAGGCAGGTATCTCTTCTCTTAATAATGATAATAACAATGATATATTTATTGTCAAATAACTACGCTACAAGAGTCACGCCAGTTTAAAGGCTAGATCAAATTGTCTTAGCGAGGAGTGTACGGTCAAGTATCTCTATAGGACGACAATGCTCTTTCGTTAGTTCTAGAGACGAAAAAGTGTGATAGCCGTCTTACGGAGGACTTCCTCAGGTACTGGGATACTGTGATATGTCCTCGCCAAGTCAGTTTTGGTTGATATGTGAATACTCAGTAATCAGTTTGTAAAATCGTCAGTTCATATCTGATATGATTCGACGATTGAGGGGTCTATAATGGTCACATGGTCTTCAGTCACGTTTGGTTTTCTCTGGGACCATGTGTCCTATTCATCGAATTTAAGAAAGCTTTTGATAAAGACACAAAATAGACTTCTTGACAAACTAAAGTCAGTCGTGATCAGCATCCCGTCATAATAATGGTATGTTGCATTCCAAAATGACTGTCAACAAACGGTAAGATATAACGATCTTCTTTCATCACCGACACCAATAAGCGGCGGAATTATCTATGGAAATTTATTAGGTCCACTCTCGTTTCTCATGTACATAAAGGATATCATAGATATGAGGTCTCCGAAAATGTACAAAAATTTTAGATTAAGTTGTGAATAACAGTAGACCTCAAATCACAAGTAACGTTGAAAACCTATATATCAAAGGCAAAACATAGAAAATACCATTTAACCAAAACAAATGTGGGCTGATGCATTGTGGTAAATATCACTCTGAAATACTATGTTATTTAAGAATTGTGGGATCCAGACACTAATATCAGCACACGATCTGGATATTACTTGCTCAGAAAACCTATTATATAAACAACATGCTTCTTTTATCATCAGTAAATCTGGACAGCAAAAACGTGTTTAAGTCGCTTTCCTGAACATTGTTTACTTCCAAACATAAGTGATACGGACAACAGACAAGAGAAGGATATCCAGAGAAGCTTCACGCTTAGAATGCTACCACACATTTGATTGTACAGAAATGTGTAAATACCTTTCCATAGAAACTTTCAATCTTGGATTCGAATACCGAATAAAAGTTATCACAAACTTAAACGTACTCAACATCAGTAAATGAGTCAGAATGGTGTATATGACCAGGAAATATGATAGTTGGCGATAACCCTCTTCCACCAATGCCTGTGGAGAAGAACATTATATTTGCTAGAGGTTCCATACGATTTATCATACGATTTATTTATTACCATCACTGGCGTTGATGGTAATTATCCATGTCAAACACCTCTTCGATCTATGGTTACAGGCTTGGACCTGTTTAATTTTCAATCGAGCGATCCTATTGCAAGCTGACCTGGGCAGTTGCGGTGAAAAGCAGTTCACTCGTAAATTCTTTATCAACGTTGATTAAAAAAGCATCAAATGGACTATAACTAGTGTATTAAACCACTGCCTTCCTTATAATATTCTGTTGATTTACATAATTTTTAAGAATTCAGTACTTTTGAATTTCCTCTACTCCTACAATCAGTTGTGAATTCGTTATCTTATTGATGACATGTCTTTACGACCCTATGTAAATGCAGGTGTGCAGCAAATGATGTAATACAGCGAAAAATTTGATACAATCATTCCTTCGGTGTTTTGTTCTTAAACGAATCTATTTAGACATGACTCGGCTTGATCACGAATATTTTCTAACATACTTCTTTCCTAACACATTGTTATTTAGGAATAGATTTTTGGTTACTACATTCCTTTTTTCCGACAGCTTGACTAGCTTTTAGATCACTTTCCACTGACTTTTGTGAATATGTTCTTCTCAATCGTAGTATACTTCAATGGATGTTATATGAGTGTTTCTACCAATTGGGTTCAACATTCTCTTGGGCAAGAAAAATCTTGTAGTGAGAAATATTACCAACAACTTGTATAAAGTATACCAGGGAGATGTGCTCGTAAATATATGCCATGTTATGCGGATTCCGTATATGATGAGTGTTTACTATAGCATTTGATTTATGAGTACGTCTAAAAACTGACAGAGAAGTTTACAACAATTATTAACTAAAACGTGGAGCGATCAAGGGTAATGTCTAGACTCGCACATGAGCAACACAGTTTCATCGATACTGTTAATTATCGACACGTCGCATCTACTTATTTTAGGAAGGAATAAGACTTCAACAATGCAGAGGCAGTTTACATCCATATTTCCTCCATAATTTGAATGCCATACTCTCTAGTTCATTAGGTTGTTGGTTTTTGTATCTCGAATGCAAGCTGGATTATTAGTATGCACTGGTAAAAATAGTAATCATATGAAGAAGTATATAGGAACAGTTACAAAGTAACAAAGTTTACGCCGAACTGACAAGATCTTCTTGAGTTTCACGTAACCATATAATGCTTGCTGAAAAGATAACATATATACTTCAATGTCATACCAACAAAGTACGCTCAGATATTTTCATTCGCTAATTTCATAGAAAAGCATTCCAACGAATTGAGTATTCTCTAGGGTGACTGGAGGATCAAGCACCTGAAAACACAGCGAAGAAGCAAGAATCGAGCGCAAAGAAATCAGTTGGTTTATACTAGCTCGTTAAAAAGATATTGGATAGTGGACCCAGTGCGAGGCATTTCAAAACTGGTTGGTACTGGTTATGTACATCTGCGAGCTGTGTGGTCTTTCATTTGAAACAGAAAAGGTATAATAATAACTATTTTGGTGTATGCTATGTAACAGGAAAGTTATGAGCACGATGTTAGTGAAAAGCACCACAGGAAGTTTGATGAATATGAATTAAAGCATGGACGTCAGCCGTTAGTATAAATGTTATCATATTTTGGTTTAGATTTCATTTTTGTTCTATATGCTATTGTGGAAACATACAGGGACTCAAGTGCTGGATTAACCACACTCAGAATTCCCGTCATAAAACCAGTTTAAAATCTTTCTATGAATTTTATGGGGTTTGGTGAGTTTCACTTTAAAAAATATTAGACAGTAGTAGTTAGTTACATCATGTGTTAGCTTTTTGCATAATACTTCTCGAGATATTCTGATGGCATCGTACGACGTGTTTTATGGCTGCGATTTTTTTGAAGACCTTAACTTGCAACTACCTATTCGTATAAAAAGGTCCTCACTATAGTAAGGATTGCACTCACAGGGTCTGCCTTTGAAAGAAACCGTCGAATTATGAGAGCGATGGTTTGGTTTTTGGAGCATGCTCCAGATAATATGATCACGGTATTATGCTTGGGTATTCAATCAACTATCGATTAAACCGTATCATCAGTTACTAGAATTGCAAGTAGTACTTTTTCGGGATATCAACGTTGTTGCGTTCCATATAAAATTGCTCAGAGGTGCTGTAAGTATTATGCCGTTCAGGATGAGATTCTGGCTAAAATTTTTGTCAAGATGATAGATGTCCCATGCTCTGTCTACGGTTTATTACAAGTCGAGCTGGAACTTTTTGCACCATGTTCACAGTTGTGTTCATATTTCCATCAACTAGAAGTTGTGGCATTACCATACAGTGGCTTCCAAAAGCAACGGTCCACCCATCCATCAAACAAATGGCATTTTGTTTGAGTTTTTAAGTTTATTTCCACAGGTGCTTCTGTCCTACAGAAACGTACGGATATAACTCTGTATCAATAATCCTGATGTGTTTCATACCGACTATCAAACCTACTTATGATTTTGGATGGGGGGTCTATTGATACGCATTTTTGTCTGAGAGTAGACGTGCCAGTTCCTCCAGCCACCTCAAAAGCAGTGACGGCCTAACGTAGTAGCTATGTAGTATTCCAAAATGTAAAGGGTGATTTGAATACATGAGTACAATGAACTAAGATGTCAATGACAATTTTTCGGCTGACAATTTTGACAGTACTTATTGTCGCGTTTTTAAATTCTGTATTATTAAATAACGTTTAAATTCATAGTTACATTATGATTAAGCAGCATTGTTATTTATATCGATATACGCAGATTGTTTGATATTTTGATGTCTAATTAATATTGGTTGCTTGGTATTTTATAGCCCCGAAACTGTATCGACACAGCAACCAGTTCGTGGACCTAAAATATGTAAGTTTTCTTGTTAATCAATCGTGTCTCTAATACACAATCGCTAAGACTTTCGAAGTAATGAGTCCTAATATTAGAATGATGACAAAACGTTACAAACTATTTTTTGAGCTGACGATTTTATAATAGCTGTATGTGGAAGATATCATGATGCAAATGTAAGGAAAGTTCTCTCTTCATCTAAAAAGCAGTTTTATAAAGTGCTCATGCAGTCCTTTATGAGAAATCCCTTCTTACTGCATCCAAATAGTTATTTTCATAAGTGTCAGTTGGCAAAAGTACATATACTGCTTTCAAATTAGGAATTGTGACGGAGTGCAACTAAAGAAATAAAGCCCTACAATTGCTTAATACACTTCTTGGTACAGATGTACAACGGCGAAAATTGAGACATTATATCACCAGAGCGATAATAATAAGAGAGTCGGAATGATAGTAGTACCAGTGATAATTCAAGCGACCAAGCACAGTGAATACCGTCCGACGTAGAGCACAGAGTTTGCTCAATGAGTTTGAATAATATTGAACTTCAATGCAGATGATAAAAGGTGAATGTATTTTCATCTCCCTCTGGTCTTCAACCACTTGGTTCAGTCACTCAGTCAGCTATAACTACCTAACCAAGGTAGTCTACATCTACTAATATGAGTCAGTCCAGTTGTCGGTGATTTCATGGATTTGTGCCATGTTTTAGTGTGGCCGACCCTAGCTTTCTTCAAGCCTAATCCTACACCACAAAACATAGCTCGTCGCGGCAGTCGGTGGTTAGGCGTACGTAGCACACGTCCCAACCACCTCAACTGATGAAGTTTCAATGCTTCATCTATTGATTTTCCACCCTTACCTAGAACTCGTTTCCTAACGATAGCATCGCTTACTCGGTCGTCCCAGTATACACGAGCAATGCTTCAAAGACATGCATTATCGAAGGCAGGTTGGAATGATATCAAAAAGGCTGTGGAAACAGCAGTGATATCTGCTAGTAAGGTTGACCATAAGGCTAGAATGAAGCCGTGGATCTCAGTAGCATCCACCGATCTGATGGATGCCCGAAAACTCATCCCACCTGGCTCTGAACATGAAGAACGAAGTCAGCTTAGGCACAGGCTGATAAAAAGCCTGCGCAACGACTGTGAACAGTGGTGGGCGGCAAAAGCAAAAGCGGTGGAATATGCAGCGGCGATAGGCAACAGTAGACTACTTTTCCGACTTATCAAGGAAACTGGTATTAGGAATCCTAGTGTAGGCGAGACTATCTCGGAAAATGATGGGACTATCATTTATTATCAATCCAGGAGACTGGATCTATGGGCAGAACACTTTAGGGATCAGTGCAACTGGCCTCGAGCCACTCTTCGGTTACCCACGATCTCCAGTCATCCTGAATAGCAAATCGACGTAAGTCCCCCTAGGCTTTACGAAGTTGAGAAAGCGTTAGGAAATCTGAAGCGAGGGCGAGCTTCAGGTCCTGATAGACTGACCCCTGAGATATTTAAGGATGGTGGTCCAGTTTTAGCAGCTAGGTTGACTGAGATCTTAGGTAGAATATGGGAACTGGACGTAATCCCATCCGACTGGTCTCAATCACTGATTTTCCCAATCTATAAGAAAGGACAAAAGTCTTCTCATGACAATCACAGGGGAATCAGTCTAACTAATATAGTATCTAAAATTTTGGCCTCAACAATACTTCGACACTTAACGAAAGCTCGTGAAGAGCAGACTAGAGAAAACCAGGCGTACGCCATAAGTGACTCAAGGTAACAAAAGCCAATCGAGCCTTCTGTATCCGTGCTGAGATTTCGTCACTCAACAAGCCATCAGTAATGTCGAAACTCTCTAAGACCAGTGAAGCCGTCAGCATGCTCAACTACACTCCCTATTACTAATTCAGGTGCCGACGCAAGCCAATCTTGAAACAACATTTTGCGTTTCGAGGAGGAGAATCGCATCCCGAACATGCTTGCATTGTAATCACTTGATAATGACAATTTTCCGATACTAGCCTAACAGCACTGTCTGTACCACCAGTCAGTGGCTTTATGAACTGACACACCACTGATTTAGCGCAATCTAGCTTTATTCTAACCTACGGCTACCCTACTCAACCGTGCGCATCGAGGTAGGCTGTGTTCGTTTCTGTGCGACGCTATTTCTAGCCATTTTAGCCTCATCAACTGATATAATCTTGTTCTAAGACTCCAGAGATGAAAATAAGGTAAAACTCATTTGGTTCGCTGGTCGCCATGGGAAGCGATATTGGTTAGGATGTTTAACTTTCAGTTATTATGTCTCAGATTCAAACCCTACACCACCGATCTCGGTTTCTGTAACCGGGTGGTATCATTAGCTTTCGCACGTGGAACGTAGCTGAAATCCAAGTACCTGGTTGATGAATTTAAAATGGAGATATATCTAACGTAGGTCCATCAGCCTATCGGAAAGTGCATCCTGAGGCTTAGGAGCCTTAAATATCTCACTACTTCTACACGCATCAAAATTTGAACAAATTTTGAATACTTTATCCTGAGCAGGCTTATTTTCCATTGCTATATATTGCTGTCACATGTCGGATGATGTTGATCAGAATCGATTCCAGTGGCTCAGAAACATTTGCTATTCACCTTCTAGATCGACATGTTTTTTCATGGTTGCATGTTGATTATGATTGGTTTCTGCGTCGTTGTAAGATATCAGTCTTTACAACTGCCATTTTCTAAAATACTACGATGCTGTTCCTTTATTCAGGTCACAAAACTGATTCAGTCAGTAACGGTCTTTGTACGCGCAATGCAAAACGCTCATCTGATACCCTCCAATCATCACGTTACAAGTGTTCTAATGATATCTCTTCCACTCAGTTATCTAAGAAACCAAAAATCTCAAATACTTCTAATGTTCATGAGGGTGGAATGATGTTGAATATTGTAAGTAATTTCCTGAGTACAATTGTTAAGTGATAATTTTACTCAAGTGTAATTATCATTACATATTTTTATTGAAAAAAACGCTGATGATTCGTAATCCGAGATGGATTCTTATTGTATTTAGGTCATTCTTATTATGTCTGTTCTCTCGTTTTAGTTAGAGACTATTGATAAAGACTCAGCAGATGCGTGTAAACAAGAGAGGCAAAGTGAAAAGATAAGCAGCAAGAAGTCAAAAGGTAAGTCTCATATTCTATCAAGGCAGTTAGCTAAAGAATTATGCTGTAAAGGAAGCAAATCCACTCCGGACCGTCGTGATTCTAAAAAAATGAAGTCTGTACGGAAGGACCATCTCCCTGTTTATCCCGAAATGTTTGGGTGCCCATCAACTTCTCCAAAACCACTTGCAAACCAACCTATGAATGAAGGCACTAAGAAATCTGGAGAACTCCAGTGCATAGAAAAAGCGTTAATCATTTCTCAGGAACTCCAATCACTTAAAATCAAACAGGATGAACTGGAATTAATATTACGGAAAACTGAAACTGAGTTAAATTTAGTGAGTGTCAGTTACATATCTTACAACGGCTTTTTATTTTATTTTGAAGTTAGCATGTCATTCGGCGTCTATATCAATCAGTTAGCTACAACGTAGAACTGCCTACTTGTGTACATTAATTCAGGTTGCCATACCACGTTAGCACAGAGACGCAATTGCCAATTCAAATCTCATAGTGGTAAATGTTATAGAAATATTAGCGTAGTGGAGAAGATTAGGGATCGAAGATATGATTTGATGAGTATTGTCCAGTGAAATGAATTTAAGGAGAGAAAAAAAGTCACGAGGAATTCACGAGATTAGAATTTGTGAGAAGACAAATAGTGGATGCACCTGAGCCATCGCAGACCATTTTGAGCCATGCTGTTCAAGGTCTGTAACCGTCGGTTACTATTGTGTCACGAAACCTAGCCAAGGTAGTCTACATCTACTAATATGAGTCAGTCCAGTTGTCATTGACTTCGTTTACATCTGGACAATCATGTTAGTTTAATTTCACCGATAATATGTACCTTAATCACAGAGTTTTTTCTCAATTAAAGAGACCCGACCGAAGCTGCTACCTTGACGTGGTGGTCGGGCTTGCCTATCGTCATGACCCAACCGAGCTATATTGGCTGGGACTTATGTTCCTGAAGGTTCTACCATGCCAGGCTGGTCGATTGGAGAACGATGAGACTAAAAGCAGCTACCCAAGGTCTGAGGGCGAAGTCGTACTGCTGACTGCAGAGGGGTGTGACAGCAGTAAGGTGTTTCCCTCGGACAACCAGCATCTGCAGCGATGCTGCCTTCTCACAAGGAAGGAAGGGTTAGAAAAGGTCGGCCCTAAAAATGTCACACTCCCCCTAACTCACGGATTTCCGTCTCCTTGGGTAAGGGTGCCCACTAAGGGCCTTTAAGAACGGAGCTAATCCTCAAAAAACGTTTCATAAAAAGGCCGTGCGTGACCGGCCTCAAGCAGTTGTCCTTTGGACTCTGCGGTCACGCACCAACACTAATCCATCTTCCTTTTCAGGTTCCTCAAGAAACAACCTTCCACGGTGTGGGCAGCCGGGAAGTGACTACCGCCCTCATACCCGTACCAGCACGCGAGACCAAATTGGTCAAAATCAAATCCTTCCTACACCCCCTCATGTCTCTCTTATCTCTACGACTAACTGTTATTACACTCCCTTTTCTCACTGCACCGCTAATGCAGACGAAGCGAGATCACGAAAGGTCGTTCCTGGTCTCTTGAAACCCCGTTCTAGACTACATGTTGGAGCTTTTAATGTACGGACATTGTGTCAAATAGGGCAACAGGCATCATTAGCTAGGACTTTAGAATCTCGTGCCATCGATGTATGCTGCGTCTCGGAAACGCGCATACAGGATCCTAGTAAAGTCATTAACCTAATTCCACCTTGTCAAAACGAAGAAGCAGTTCGATTTACTCTTCGTGTATCCGGTAGCCCTGATGCTGCTTCCAGGGGTCTTGCTGGTGTAGGCATAGCGTTGAGTCCTAGGGCAGAATTATCTCTCCTAGACTGGATCCCAGTAGATAGTCGTTTGTGCGCTGTCCGACTAAACGGGACAGTAAGGACTCGTAAGGATAGGGACACTCGCCGTTGCCTCTTCGTCATATCTGCCTATGCCCCCACTGACTGCAGTGCAGACGAGGTTAAGGATGAGTTTTACAGAAAGCTTTCGGACCTCCTCCAAAAAGCTAAGCGCTCTGACATAGTAATAATGGCTGGTGACTTTAATGCTCAAGTAGGTAGACTAGGTGAAAAGGAAAGACATCTTGGTGGATGTTATGGTGTAGCGACTGAGAGAACAGACAATGGCGACCGTCTGTTGCAACTATGCTCAGATAACCGCCTATTCTTAGCGAACACCAACTTTAGGCATAAGGAAAAGCATCTGTTGACCTGGCGACCCCCGAAGTCGTCTCAACGTTGGACTCAACTAGATCACATCGCCATCAGCCACCGATGGAGGGGTTCGATAGAAGACTGTCGCTCGTTCTGGAGCACATGTTTGGATTCAGATCATGCTCTAGTGCGAGCTCGTATCTGCTTAAGGCTTACTGGACGTAGGAAAGACACCGTAAGAAAGCCTCTTAGGGTTTTACTTAATGATAATAAAACCAAGAAAATATTTCAGGAGCAACTAGAAAGACAGTTAGGCGACCATTTAAGCGATTCCCATCCGGAAGCAGGATGGAATGATATCAAAAAGGCTGTGGAAACAGCAGTGATATCTGCTAGTAAGGTTGACCATAAGGCTAGAATGAAACCGTGGATCTCAGTAGCATCCACCGAACTGATGGATGCTCGAAAACGCATCCCACCTGACTCTGAGCATGATGAAGAGCGTAGTCAACTTAGGCGCAGACTTATAAAAAGTCTGCGTAACGACCGCGAGCAGTGGTGGGTGGCGAAAGCAAAAGCGATGGAAAAGGCAGCGGCGATAGGCAACACTAGACAACTTTTCCGCCTTATTAAAGAAACTGGTATTAGGAATCATAGTGTAAGTGAGACTATCTTATTATCCATTCTCAATCCAGGAGACTGGATCGATGGGCAGAACACTTTAGAGATCAGTTCAACTGGCCACGAGCCACTCTTCGGTTACCCACGATCTCCAGTCATCCTGAATGGCAAATCGACGTAAGTCCCCCTAGTCTTAATGACGTTGAGAAAGCGTTAGGAAATCTGAAACGAGGACGAGCTGCAGGTCCTGATAGACTGACCCCTGAGATATTTAAGGATGGTGGTCCAGTTTTAGCAGCTAGATTGATTGAGATCTTAGGTAGAATCTGGGAACTGGACGTAATCCCATCCGACTGGTCTCAATCCTTGATTGTCCCAATCTATAAGAAAGGACAGAAGTCTTCTTGTGACAGTCACAGGGGAATCAGTCTAACTAATATAGTATCTAAAATATTGGCCTCAATAATACTTCGACGCTTAACGAAAGCTCGTGAAGAGCAGACTCGAGAAAACCAGGCTGGTTTTCGACCTGGACGTGGCTGTATAGACCACGTCTTCACACTCAGACAGGTCCTGGAACATAGACACACATTTAGGCGTCCTACAATAGTTGTTTTCCTAGACCTTAAGGCGGCATTTGACTCTGTTGATCGTAAGGTTGTGTGGCAGTGTCTGTCATTGAAAGGTGTACCACAGAAGTACATTAACCTTATACAAGCTCTTTACTCGAACACCACTGGTCGGGTGAGGGCTTATGGCGAACTGTCACCGGAATTCTCTACTTCAAGTGGTGTCCGTCAGGGATGTCCACTTTCTCCATTCTTGTTTAATTTTATCATAGACATGCTCCTGGAGTTAACATTATCCTCGTCTGAATTTTCAGGAGTAGACCTTCTACCAGGTGGCTCGCTTATTGACTTAGAATATGCCGATGACATTGTCCTACTTGGTGAAGACGCTGACAAAATGCAGTCTTCTGACCACCCTAAGCAACAATGCAAGCATGTTCGGGATGCGGTTTTCCCCCTCGAAATGCAAAATGTTGCTTCAAGACTGGGTTGCATCTACACCTGAACTAGTGATTGGGAGTGAAGTGGTTGAACGTGTAGACCGCTTCACTTATCTTGGGAGTCTCATCAGTGCCGATGTCCTGGTGACAGACGAAATCTCAGCTCGGATACAGAAGGCTCGATTGGCTTTTGCCAACCTGCGTCACTTATGGCGTAGGCGAGATATCCGTTTGCTGACTAAAGGACGAGTGTACTGCGCAGTAGTTCGCTCCGTCTTACTTTATGGCTGTGAAACATGGCCAATGAGAGTAGAAGATATTCGTAGGTTACTGGTTTTCGATCATAGGTGTCTTCGAAGCATTGCTCGTATATCGTGGGACACCCGAGTGAGCAACGCTCTTATTAGGAATCGGGTGCTAGGTAAGAATGGCAGATCAATAGATGAAGTGGTGAAACTTCATCAGTTGAGGTGGTTGGGACATGTGTTGCGTATGCCTAACCACCGGCTGCCTCGTCGAGCCTTGTTTTGTAGTGTGGGAATAGGTTGGAAGAAAGCTAGGGGCGGCCAAACCAAAACATGGCAGAAATCCATGAAGTCATTGACTAGTGGACTGAGCCATGTCGGTAATTGTCGACTACCTGGTTGGGGTCCGCGAGATGATAATAATCGATGGTTAGAGACCTTGAATGACATGGCTCAGAATCGTTCGCAATGGCGCCGGTGCATTTATTCTTTGTGTTCTCTCAAATGCTAGTCTTCTGGATTCTTCAACCCCTCTAGTTTCGACTCTCTTAACTTTTCTCACTGAATCATACTTCTTGAATAGTATCTTCTAATCCTAACCTCTCTGATTATTTCTAATTCCCTTACTACCTCTTCTACTATTGGATTTGAATTGACGATTACTTCTCTGTGCTGATGTGGTATGGCAACATGAACTGATGTACTTATGTACAAAGTTCTACGTTGCATCTGACTGACTGACTGACAATTAAAGAGAACAGTTGTCTCCTACTAACGCACTATAAAGCTCTTATTTCCATTTTAGTAGTTGAAACGTTGACCTTTGATCATATTATCTGAATCGTTTCTAATCTATAGCTTCATAAAAATGAAGTTTTAGTTTTGGTCTATTTTATTGTGAATATGATCTGAAAAGTAAATTCTGCCAAGCGAGTGTGACATAAGTGGTCCTTTTCTGAATGCTTTTAGATGAACAAAATGCATCAGCCTCTAATTTACTTACTACTCAGATTTTAATTTAGATGATAAAAGTATTTCAAGAAATCTAAGCTCCTCTATATGTTTTCTTGATTTTATTGTTTTCGCAACATAAAGTCAAATTCCATTATCTATGCAATTAAAACATTAAGAATAAGTGTGGTTCTGGATTATTCAACTCCTCTAGTTTTGACTTTCTAAACTTTTCTCACTGAATCATACTTCTTGAATAATATCTTCTAATCCTAACCTCTCCGATTACCCCTCTTCTACTATTGGATTTGAATCGACAAATATCTCTGTGCTGATGTGGTATGGCAACATAAACTGATGTACTTACGTACGAAGTTCTACGTTGCATCTGACTGACTGACTGATTAAGTGTGGAATGTTTTTTATTTTCAAAATTAAATTTACCGTCCTGTAGTATTTTATGGTTTATTCTAAGGGGATAACATTCTACTTGTTTATGTACATCATAACTTTTAAGTAAGTATCTGTCTCATAAGTTTGAATTACAACGTAATAGATTAACTTTAATCCTCACAATGTTCTGTGTAATGTGCAAGTCCTTATTTTGCTATGCGATTATACTTTGATTAATCACACCACGTTTGATAATATTTTATTAAATTACATAAAAAAGGTGGTATTAATGTGTCATGTATATTTTTTAGTCAACAAAGAATATTCTTGACTTCAATCAATAGAGATTAAGCGATCACTAATTGTCATGTATAAACATTCTGTTAAATGTTATCTATTGTATCCATTTTATTTTAGAATCTCTACATTAGTCTAATCACCAATGGCTTATAGCGATGTGATCTAGTTGGGTCCATCATTGGGTCGCCTTTGGTGGTCGCTGGGTCAAAAGGTGTTTTACCTTACGCTTAAAGTTAGTGTTTGCTAGAAATAGGCGGTTATCTGAGCATAGCTACTGCAGACGGTCGCCATCATCTGTTCTATTAGCCGCAAACCATAAGATCCACCCAGGTGTCTTTCCTTTTCACTGAATCTACTTACTTGAGCGTTAAAGTCACCAGCCATTATTACTGTATCAGAGCGCTTAACATTATGGAGAAGTTTATAGAGGTTTCTATTAAAACTTATCTTCCATGTCGTCTGAACTGTAGTCAGTGGGAGCGTAGGCAGATACGACGAAGAGGCAACATACATTGATCGCCCGGAATTCCAGAGTTCTAGCTAATGAAACCTGTTGCCCTATTTGACATAAGGTCCAAACATTAAAAGTTCCTATATGTACTTTAGTGTTGGGTTTCAAGAGACCGTTTGTTTCGGCTGCGTGAGGTGATAAACGACCGAAGGAAGGGTTAGTCGAGGTATTAAGAGGTATATAAAGGATTTGATTGTGACTAATTTGGTCTCGTGTGCTTTTATGGGTATGAAGGCGGATGTTACTTCCCGGCTGCCCACACCGTGGAAGAGTGTTTCTTGAGTGACCTGAAAAGTAAGGTAGATTAGCGTTGGTCTTAACGACCTGGGAGCATGACTGCAGAGCCCAACGGACAACTTCTTGAGGCCGGCCAAGCACGGCCTTTTTTGAAAGGTTTTTTGAGCATTAGCTCCGCTCTCATTGTTGCCCTCATTGTCACTATTCATGCATGGTTTTTAATATGAAACATAGAGGGGAATCACAATAATGAAAATGTAGCGAGAAAAATATTTAGTTATTGTTGGAAATAGGTAATGTTACAGCGATAAGCCAATAAGTTTGTTAGCAGGGCATAACTTGGATTAAAGACGTTTCAATGCAAATTCGTGTTGAAGCACTCTAATTGGCACGTTCCTAGCTAATCAACTCGAATGGATAGCTGCAGAAGACTGAAAAACATTTTCGTGTAAAAATTACAAATATATTAACGTTCCTAGTACTGTCATACCTCCACATTCTACTTAGTTGGTATATAATCACGTACAAGTCTTGTTGGCCTTTTTTTAGCGAGTTAGATTTTTGCGGGATGGGGTCACCAACCCCAATCCCAGCCATCCGCCATTATCCTGGCTTAGGACCGGCAGTATACCTGGAGGGTCTGCAAACGGGTCTACAGTCGATTAGCCTGAATTGCAAATCGATGTAAGTCGTCCGACTCTTTATGAAGTTGAGTTAGTAGCCATAGGAAATCTGAAGCGAGGGAGGGCAGCGGGTCCTAATAGACTGACTCCTGAGATTTTTAAGGATTGTAGTCTAGTTTTAACAGTTACATTGACTGAGATCTTATGTAGAATCTGGGAAGTTAGGTTAATCCTATCCAACTGGTCTCAATCACTGATTGTCCCGATCTGTAAGAAAGGAAAAAAGTCCTCTTCTGACAATCACAGGATTCAGTTTAATTTATTAGCCTCGAAAACACTTAGACGCCTAACTAGAGCTCGTAAAGAGCAGACTCGAGGTAACCAAGCTGGTTTCAGATCATGATGTGGCTATAAAGACCACCTATTCGCACTACGACAGGTCGTGGAACACAGACATACATTTAGGCGTCCGACAATAGTTGTCTTCCTGGACCTTGAAGCGACCTTTGGCTCAGTTCATTGTGAGGTTCTGTGGTAGTGTTTGTCATTAAGAGGTGTACCAAAGAAGTACATTAAATTTACAAAAGCTCTCTACTAGAACACTACAGATATGGTGAGAGCTTATGGCGTACTGTCATCGGAATTCAGTACTTCAAGAGGTGTCCGTCGGGGCAGTCCACTTTCTCCATTATTGTTTAATTTTATCATAGACATGCTTCTAGATACAACATTATCTTCGTTTGAATTTTCAGCAGTGGACCTTCTACCAGGAAATTCACTGGTTGACTTAGAATATGCAGATGACATAGTTCTGCTTGGCGAAGACGCTGAAAAAAAGCAGTCTTCTGACTATCCCAAGCAACAATGAAAGCATATTTGGGGTGCAATTATCCTCCTCGAAATGCAAAATTTCGCTTCAAGATTGGCAGATCAATAGATGAAGTATTGAAATTTAATCATTTGAGATGTTTAAGACATGTGTTGTGGATGCCCAACCACTGACTGCTTCGTCGAGCTATGTTTCGCGATGAAGGAATAGGTTGGAAGAAAGCTAGGGTCGGCCAAACCAAAACATGGCAGAAATCCGTAAAGTCACTGACAACTGGACTCAGCCATGTTGGTAGGTGTCGACTACCTGGTTGGGCTCCGCGAGATGATAGAAATCGATGGCGCAGGTGCACCCATTCCTTGTGTTTTTCTAAATCCTAACCTTCTGAATTCCTCATCAGTTTATTTTCTTCTTTTAAGTTTATTTCATCAGATTCTACTTCTTGAATAATATTTTCGAACCCTAATCTCTCCAATTACTGCTAATTCTTCTACATTCTCTGTCACTATGAGATTTGAAGTGACATTTGCATCTCTGTGCTAATGTGGTATGGCAGTTTGAACTGAAGTACGTACGTATGAAGTTCTATTTCGCTGTTGACTGACTGTTTAGCTTACATGTCTAGGCCGTGTTCTGATTTTGGAAACTAGTTGAGCTTTGTGCAGTGTTCTTAGAATACAAAGCAATGCGAATAGCTGGTTTATATAAGAGATCTCTCACAGTGCTTTTTAGCGAATATTTGAGTGTCCAATGATAAACACAGCATACTTCAGACACTGGTAATAAGTATATCTACTGAAGCAGAGTTTGTACTGTAACTCACCAACAAGCTCCAGTACACCTGATGAATTTTATGCTATCTTTGATTGTTCCATTGGTGGTATCTAGACATTAAGATAATATTGGATGCTGTGTCTATTTCAAGACATGTTGAGATGGCATTAATTAGGATAGTAACATCTTACAAATGTAGTTTGCCCTAAAAGCTGCTTGTTTATTCAAAAAATATATATGTCAGATGTGCAACAGACACGTACGTAAAGGTCATTGCCCAGCGAGTCGTACATCCCAGCCCAAAAAGAAACATAAAAGTCTTCGACATATGGTGAAATGAGTTGAATGTAAGCTACTTTGTCTAGTAGCAGCTTACACAATAGGTCGCTGAAGTTGGTCGTTTACTGAATCTTTTATTCGGTTTAACAACACTTTTGAAGACTTCCTGGTATTGACAGGAGAGTGATGCCTCTAGATTTTTCACTCTTTCTGAAATCTCCTTTCTTTAATATTTTGATGAGGTGTCCTTTCCTGTCTGTTGTTGCTTGTTCTTCATCCCAAATCTTGTTGGAGAGAATGTGAAATATTTTTGAAGTTGCTGCCACGTCTGCTTTAATCGCTTCTGCTGGAATGTTGTCTGGTCCCGCTGATTTGCGGCTCTTGATTTGTCTGATGACTATACTAATCTCTTCAATTGTTGGTGGGCCAGCATCAGTTCGGAGGTCTGTGGATGCTGTCTCGATGTTGGGTTGGTTCAGTGGGGCTGGTCTATTCAAGAGTTCCTTTAAGTGTTTCATCCACCTGTTTCTCTGTTCTTCAATGTCGCTGATTACTTCTCCTTCCTTGCTTTTCACTGGTCGTTCTGTTTTACGATAGTTCCCAGCGAGCTTCTTTGTTGTATCGTACAATTTTCCCATCTTCCCTTTTCACGCAGCCTTCTCAACCGTCATTGCTGGAGCTTCTACGTGTTTACGTTTGTCGGCTCTGATGCTCCTATTCATTCGTCTGTTTACTTCCTTGTATTCAGTTTGTGCTTTGGTTTTCTCTGCTCTTGTTCGGCTGATATCGATTGCTGCCTCCTTTTTTTCTCGAATCTTATCCAGGGTATCCACTGAAATCCATTCCTTGTGATAATGTTCCTTGTGGCCCAGGACCTCATTACATTTTCAAGTCATTTCTTCCTTAATCCCTTTCCAGTTATTCTCCATGGCGATCGCTCTTCACTGAGTAGATCGTTAAAGGCTCAGAAGTTTTTACTGAGGGTTATATTTATTAAGTTTGCTTGTATATTGCAGAAAGATTCCATTAAATTATTGCAATCCTGTGTGCCCAATCGTCCAGTGCTTTTTAAGTATAGTTTTATTTTAGCCTCCACCTTGCGGTGATGTGGGTCACATCAACTCCGCTCATTATTCTAAAGACTTCCATTGTCCATCTGAACGTTTTATTGATTCAGATGTGATGTCGTTCTCCCCGTTTTCCAGTGCTTCTTGAGTTTCAGTCTCATTTTTCCGACTAGCAAGTGGTGATCTGATGCTCTATCATCTCCTCTCTTAGTTTTCTTATCCTCCATAGTCCTTCTGAACCTTTTGTTGATGCAGATATGGTCGACTTGGTTCTGTGTAGTATGATCCAGTAAAATGCATGTCGTTTTGTGTATGCGTTTGTGTGAGAATATGGTGCTGCTTATGACTGATTTGTTGAGGGTATATAGGTTTGCAAATCCCTCACCGTTTTTGTTTCTCCCAGTTCATGTTGTCCCATGATGTCTTCATGTCCGATGTTGTCCATTCCTACCTTGACGTTTAGGCCTCTCATCATAATAGTCAAGTCCTTTGATGAGCATTTCTCAATGATTTAATGCGGCCTCTCGTATAATTGATCGTTTTCGTCTATTTAATCGTTGGTAAGCGCTTAGCATTAGATGACGTTCATTTTAATGCCCTTTTTTGTTTTGAAGGGTTCTTTAAAAATCCTGGTTCCATGAGATTCCCATCGTATCAGTGCTTTTTCTGTTTGTTTTATTAGCATAAGTGCGACTCTTTGTGTTTGTGAGACAGTTTCTTCTTCATGACCGGAGTACAACAGCATCTCATGAAGCTAGTCTGTGCCTAACCCGTATCCAATGTGTTTCGCTAATCCCAAATACCACCTGGTTGCATCTTTTCATTTCCACAGCATTTTGAATGGTTACTTCGGCCTGACACATTGTGTAAACATTCCATGTACCTATATTATTGGTTGCTTTAAATGGTTTGAATTGTTTTTATGCTCAGCGTTTTTTAGCGAGTTGATTTTCTACGGTATGGGGTCACTAGCCCAATGTCCAACCGGTAGTAACCCCAGCAGGCATCCTGGCGGAGTTGCGCTAGACCTCCTTTAATCCAATTTATGTTCGGCCAACACCCCTTTGAGCAGATACCTAAGATATGGTTTTGGGGTCCATTTGCTTCCTCATAGCCAGTCTGCTTCTTTGATTTGTTCACCGTTTAGGCAGTGAGGATAATATATTATTGTCTGCTGAGGTTATTGTTTCCAAAGGTTTTATTTCTAAGGTATTGAGCAACATATCAAGAGGTACTCTAACTCGACTCTCCTCACTGACAGTCTTTGAAAACGTTGTGATGTGAAGATTAGTTTAGGTACTTATGGTACACTTAAGTTGAATGTCTGTCAGTTTATAACTATACATGACAATGTACCGATCGTTTTATACACCTATTTTCCTGCTCTTAATCAGAACTTTTACATTTTGATTTAGGTCAAAGCTAAAAGGCGTGAGTTAAAACAAGAACGATCCAATCTACTACAAGGTATATTTTGGATTTTTTGACAGTAAACATTTTACCAATTTATTTATACGTATAACCTCTTTGGAATAGACCAGTTATTTTTATGCCTGAGTGAACAAAATGACGGCTTTTTTGCCTTTATTTTTATGACTTGTGTTATTTCTTCAGTGATCACTTAGGCAAGAAGTGTACCAGTAAAGTAGTGTCCATCTATTAGTGTATGACCTTACTTTGATCTACCATCAATCTATAAATCATTTTAATAATGCACATCTGATAAGATACCCAGACATTAGGCTTACCTCCAATCAATTATGACATTTTATCATATTTATTTTTTGTTAGTATTTTGTATGTAAGCACGGCATTTTATTTTTTGAAAACCGATTCATCTGGCTAATGATCTTGCATTTGATTTCTAATCATTTAGAGGACTTACCTCAGTTATTCATTTTCATGAGGAGCAATGATTTAGTCACATAATAACATTGCGTGTATCTATTGATTAGCATGACAGATTGAATTTTACGATCTAAAATTCGCTGATTGAATCGTGTATAAATTTGCTCTATAACACAAACGTAACTGATATCCAAATTTGCGTTTAACCATGAGGCATTCAGTGTTTGGGGCTTTATGTAAAGGATTTATGTTAGATTTTATTCGTGCATCTCCCTAGTTATATCTACCATTGAGGTGGGCTGCGACAGACATCGATAAAATTTGATGATGTTATCTACTTTTTCCTGAGGTGTCTAGTTAAATGCAGACTAAACCGTGACAACTTTAGGCGTTAGTAGAAAAAGGTTATTAGTTATATTAAGATATTATTAGGAATCGATTATAATTGCCACACTCGTTCGCTACTAATATATCTTTATTCGTCGTATGCATCTCGAAAATACTCCTATGAATGCTTCTTTTGTCGTTATTACCAGGTACAGATTTTTATATTTGGCTTCACGTCACACTCTAAGTGTGAGCGACAGTGACACCGTCCAGTCGCCCTAATTCACTAAATAAGCCTGAGTTCAAACCTATAGCTTAATGGCTGAAAGTCGAATGCTTTGCTCACTTAGCCACTGCTGTACAATCACTTATGTATCTCTGTACACTTGATATTTTTTTCTTTGTTAAGACTTTCATCGAATCAGTTATTTAGATTATAGTTATCTGAACTATTTGTCCCTCATAATCCCACTTTAATAAGTCTGATTCTCAATAAATAAAACTGCTTTCCAGTATCTTAATCACTGAAATCTTTATCTACTGCTAACTGCTAGTCATCTCAAATAATGCGGAACTGGATCGTTTTGTTCTATCATATATTCTATCCGTTTATTACAGTTCCTTACTACAATATTCACAAATGTAGTATTGATCGGATGACTTCAGTGACATTAATAGTTGTCTGAATAATAAAATTCTCTGCAGCATATAATATCAATGAAGATTGTATGGCGTAGTTTACTAGTTTCAGTTTTTCTATCGTAAGCTACGCTGTTGGAGCAAGCCATGTTGTTAGATTTTGACTACTTGGTTGGAGTCTACGCTATTTGAATAACCAGTGACTGGAGATGATAGGTAACATGACTCAGGATCCGTCCAAATGGCCCAGATCTATTCAGTCTGTTTCCTCTGAGTTTAAAAATTACGTTACACTTTTTCTATTCGACAAATTCATTTTTTCTCGAATGTTATCGTGCACATCCAATCTTCCCTAGTACCATCGATCCTGTCATTAATTATACTATGGCACCCAGTTGTTCTGGTGTGGCGTGACTATGATGTAACATCATCGTTGTCAATGTATTGTTTAGTTTCAACATTCTAACCTCAAGTAAAACTCATCTTCTATGCTACACGAATGAGTATTATGTCTATTAATGTAGCAGTTATCAATGGTTAGTATTTTATAAAAAAAGAATTTCACACGGCTTTTGCTATTGACCATAAGTTTATCACACTAACCAATAACGCCCAGACACTTCATCTAAACAACTTCATTTTCCTCCTAACTGCTGCTTTCGTTTCTAATCTTTACGGTGTTTTTTTTTACCAATAAGTCTCTAATTCTACCAACCAGATTGACTTGTATTTACAACTTAGTCGTATTTCAAATTTCACTCAGATGCTGACTAGTCATATTTACGTAGGGATTATCTTGTCTATAAAGTATTTTTTCATTGCCATTTATTTCTTGATTGTTTATCCTCTTTTATAACCTTTCTTTATTCAGGCACATTGTGGAGTTTTTCTAGCAAGTGTTTTTCTTTTTTTTCACCAAAATAGGGCTGAATCATTCGGACTCTGATATTGAGAGTCACGCGAACACTTCGTGTTCTGAGCCAGCCAATATACAACAGAATGTTACCTTACCAATTCAAAAGTCAAATGTAAAAGTTGTTGCTTCTATAGCTCCTTTGGATACACTTGATGTTGATACATGTCGTCCTACTTCTTGTTTGCTCGATTCAACAACAATAAATAAACAACAAATTGATATGCCAGCAAGTTTATCGTCTGATAAAACAAGCGATCAACAACCAGGTGAGCTTTGGCTCTATATTTGTTCGGAATTTATGAGCAACGTGAGTTAGTACGTAAACTTTATATAGTTAAGAAACTTGTCGATTGTTTTGGGTAGCTACAACTTGGTCTTTTTGTTTTCCATTCTTCTTTATTCAGATATTAAATAACTCACGTTCCTTTATCTGTTTTTCTCAATAATTAGACTTAAATCACCCTACAAATGCTGTCATATCCTCATCATCCATTCCTGAAACGGCTTCCAACCTCCCTACAGCCTCTTGTGTTCCTCAAAGTCATACTTCTGTAGCTCCACATGAAACAATATCTAATTCGTTTAATCCAATACCTACCAGTTCAAGTTCAACTGGTGTTGATTTAGAGCGTCTGGCTCTTATACGTCAGGCTCTTCAGTCACCAGACAGCTGGCAGTTCACCTTCGATGAAGTTGACCGAATGCTAAAACAAGCAGCAGCCAAAGTTTCTACCAAAGCAGTTAATAACAACGTTGAATCGCTACAACGTCCAACTCAAACAGAAGCTACTGGATATTTACCAGTGATAGTTAAAGGTATGCCAGTTATTCTTAATTGTCTTAATATTATATTAAGAATATTTTCTATGTACTTGCTCTTTCTTAAACACTTGGATAAATTGATTGCTTTACATTCTTTACTGTAGATAAAATCAGATCACTAAAGATAAAAGGTGAACCAGTCATCCACCCAACAGCAACAGTTGAAGAGCAATCAATAGATTCAAATGAAAAAAGCCGTATTGACACATTAGATTCGTCTAAAACTACCAGCCTTCCAAACACATCCATGATAACCTCTGTTCGTCATATTTCACTTACAAAACAAATGAACAGATCTATCTCTTCTTCCTCTTCGACGTCATCATCATCAGATGAAGACTGTAGTTATAAAAAAACGTATAACGACAAGAAAATCTCACTTCCTGTTAAAGCTAAAGTTGAAGCTGACACAAATAATCCTCCTGTCAAATCAGAATCCACATTATCAGACACTTTACCCATAAAGGGCAGTATTAAAGTAGGTGAATTTCATGCTTTTGGTGGCTGTGCTACAGCTGTGATTGATATGGCAGTGAACCCGACTACTCATGTGGTCTATATTGGAGGACAGAACGGTACTATCGTTGAGTGTGATTTAAAAGTACGAAACAGATTTTAAGTTTATTTTAAAAAAATGTATATTTTGAATTGCATTCTGTATTCATGTTTTATGCACTTTGTAATGAAATTCCCTTTATTTCTTGTAGTTTGATCATTTTATTATTATTTTTTATTAACTGAATTGAATATATTCTCAAATATTTGCAATCAGCTAAGACGAAATTTTAAAATATGTGAAGAACATGAGTGTGAAATAAACACTTCAGTAAAATGGATATTTATTCCGTAGTTAAATCGTTGTCACTCAATGTAAATACTGAACGTCAAACTGTTTAACTCATCACTCTTTTCTTTTGATTTGACACACACAATACACAAAGTATACATTATATCATATGCTCTATTGATGTTCGTACTTTTTTTTGAATAAAATACCAAACTAATAATTGGATTAATTATTAACGTAAGAGTTTCTTTTTTTTTCTTTGTGGATTGATATTATAACCTGCATTGGGTCAGTTTCCATCAGTTCAATGTTGTCAGCTCTTCAACTATATTAAACCTCTAAGAGTTTGATCATACGAAAGTCATTTAATTTTTCTCTACAATTAGTATCCTTACAATCAATGATTTTATTATTTTGGTTTTTTATTTCATGCTTTACAGACTCATCAGTGTGTATCTAAACTTCCACCTAGAGATGCTAGCATTACAAAATTGTGCTTAGATCCGAAGAGTGAATCCATTTTTGTTGGCTATTATGACCATTATTTTGGTGAATACAGCTTAAAAGTTAGTAGTCTTTATTTGTTTCTCTTTCAAGAATTTTTATGTCTTTTTCCCAGTTTATTGTTTTTCTTGTAAGGAATAAACAGATTAATTTGGTTATTTAGCATTCTACTGTTACTATAGAACATATGGTTAAAATGTGTACAGTGTTCATTGTTAAATATTGATATTTTATTCAATAGTATATGCTGTTCATTCTAATCTCGCACCCAGGTAGATGAATATCAAAATTTGTGCTTCAAGAATGTTAATTTATTGCTCTTTTTTCGATGGGATTGTTATTAGTTACTTTAAATTTATAATATCAGATGAATATATATTTCATTTTTTTGTTCGTAATTGTATTTTGAGAACAAACAACGAATAATTTCTATTTGACTAGTTCTATGACATAAAATCAATGTATAAGGTAGAACATCTTTCGAAGTAATGTTATATTTAATCTTTAACTGCATCGTTAACAATAGTCTATTTATTTTGAGAGATTATGCTGAATTATTGCATATGATAATTAGATAGTCTTTTACCGAAATAAAAATGAACTGATACTATTTAATAATGTCGAGATTGTGCAATATTTTAACCTCTGCTCTTAGTAACTTTTAACATAAGTCAGTAGTTGTAATCATCACTGTGCATAAATGTACATCATTCCAAGTTGTTGAACCACATCAGCATCGCAAAATAACGTAACGAAATTCAATTCTATATTATTTACAGTTGTTAGCTACGACACTGAAGGTACCGAATAATAATTTTGCATTCCTCTTTTGTTCTTTTTTTTCTATAGACCAATTTGTTAGTACATAAAAATATTTTTTCCAGTCGTATCGCAGCATTAGCGGTCGCTCCATCACCTGAAGTGCCATATATATATTTAGGTTTCTTTAATGGGGACATATTGCGTTATAATCTTGGGACACATGCAATCGGTTTTCTATGCCGGCATACAACTGGTTACCACCAATCTGATATTGTAAATGATGAAGCAACAAATAGTTTAATACAACAAAAAGAAACTTCAGATTCAACTGAATCAGCTGGTATCACTTCATTGTGTCTTGTACAGTCGGGGACCTCTTTACTTTTAATTGTTGCTAGTTTAGTAAGTTTTACAAATTTGATTAAATTCTCTTTAGTAGTTTCTTTTGTTTAATAGTTTTTAAAAAAGTCACATTAAGTTTGATGAAAAGTTAGGGAAAATTATGTATTTTATTTTTCTGGAGTGAATTTCTTACTTTTAGAATTATTGGAATAGTAAATTACTGTACTTAGTATTTGGCTTGTGGATTTTTCCCAAACCTCTGTATATCGAAACGAAATACGGGAGTTAGTTTTCTGTTACATTCCCCTATATAGTAATTTTATCTCATTTATCCTTTTTATACCACATTTCAGGACAGATCTATTTCTATCCGCTCGGCTGTCAATGGCACATTAGTGTGTTGTATTCAAAGTTCTGTCCAAAAGGGTCCACCCCAAGGTATCGCATGTTTACCCAGTGGCTCCTTTTTCTCATCCTATTCTGATCGTTCCATTCGCATATATAATTGGAAGGTAACTATAATTATCTATGAATTGAGCTTATGTTTGACTATTATTAGTTATTGTCTGTTGCTACAATTTTCATCCAATATAGCAATAATCAATTAACTAACACTCTTTGGTTTTTAACCTTTAGACTTGAAAAAAATGGACAAATTTTCTACATGTAATAATATTGTTTCTGGTCCACTTAACTTGCAGCTCCTCAATGACTGAAGCATTTATTATTTTCGATTCTTATTTACATTGGTACAAATGGAGAACCTACATATTTATGCGCCACGCAAATTAATGGATTTAGGAGTGAGCTAGGATACTACCTGGACGCTCAAATCGAAACAGGTGGTTTCCTTAAGGGGCCAGTCCCTGAGCGTTTGACCCGAAAATCGAATCTTCAGTGCAGTTGAGCAACCCAGGGAGATTCACTCGCATGACAGCCGGTGACCAACAATAGGTTTACACACCATTCGTTCTGTCAAGAACCTGGAGCTTGTGTGCACCATTAGTTTGCGATCAGTGTTTTCCATTTCCCCTAGGTGGATCCTCCATACCTGCCTACCCGGTTAAAGCTCTGGACACTCACTTTTCATCCTCTCAATTTCTTAAACAAAGTCCCGGTTTTGAAAAGGCAGTGTATAGGACTTTCCTGTCATTGGCTATTCACTCCTCGCCGTGTGAAGGGATTTCAAGAAGGGAAGTGGACTCCCCACTCTCGGTCGTAGCAGGGTATTTGGGGGCATTAATCTCACAGGACGTGAAGTAAATCAAAGATTAATGTATTTGTAACTGTAGGAAGAATTTGATTTGACCAATTTGGTCTCGCGTGCTGGTACGGGTATGAGGGCGGTTGTCACTTCCCGGCTGCCCACACCGTGGAAGGTTGTTTCTTGAGGGACCTGAAAAGGAAGATGGATTAGTGTTGGTGCGTGACCGCAGAGTCCAAGGGACAACTGCTTGAGGCCGGTCACGCACGGCCTTTTTATCAAAGGTATTTTGAGGATTAGCTCCGTTCTTAAAGGCCCTTAGTGGGCACCCTTACCCAGGGAGACGGAAATCCGTGAGTTAGGGGGAGTGTGACATTTTTAGGGCCGACCTTTTCTAACCCTTCCTTCCTTGTGAGAAGGCAGCATCGCTGCAGATGCTGGTTGTCCGAGGGAAACACCTTACTGCTGTCACACCCCTCTGCACTCAGCAGTACGACTTCGCCCTCAGACCTTGGGTAGCTGCTTTTAGTCTCATCGTTCTCCAATCGACCTGCCTGGCATGGTAGGATCTGCAGGAACATATGTTCCAGCCAGTATAGCTCGGTTGGGTCATGACGATAGGCAAGCCCGACCACCACGTCAAGGTAGCAGCTTCGGTCGGGTAGCAGCTTCGGTCGGTGGCTCGCTTATTGACTTAGAATATGCCGATGACATTGTCCTACTTGGTGAAGACGCTGACAAAATGCAGAGTCTTCTGACTACCCTAAGCAACAATGCAAGCATGTTCGGGTTGCGATTTTCCCCCTCGAAATGCAAAATGTTGCTTCAAGACTGGGTTGCATCGGCACCTGAACTAGTGATAGGGTGTGAAGTAGTCGAACGTGTAGACCGCTTCACTTATCTTGGGAGTCTCATCAGTGCCGATTGCCTGGTGACTGACGAAATCTCAGCACGGATACAGAAGGCTCGATTGGCTTTTGCCAACCTGCGTCACTTATGGCGTAGGCGAGATATCCGTTTGCTGACTAAAGGACGAGTGTACTGCGCAGTAGTTCGCTCCGTCTTACTTTATGGCTGTGAAACATGGCCAGTGAGAGTAGAAGATATTCGTAGGTTAATGGTTTTCGATCATAGGTGTCTTCGAAGCATTGCTCGTATATCGTGGGACACCCGAGTGAGCAACGCTGTTATTAGGAATCGGGTTCTAGGTAAGAATGGCAGATCAGTCGACGAAGTATTGAAACTTCACCAGTTGAGGTGGTTGGGACATGTGTTGCGTATGCCCAACCACCGGCTGCCTCGTCGAGCCTTGTTTTGTAGTGTAGGAATAGGTTGGAAGAAAGTTAGAGGC
Source organism: Schistosoma turkestanicum (assembly GCA_944470395.2). Classification (NCBI taxonomy): domain Eukaryota; kingdom Metazoa; phylum Platyhelminthes; class Trematoda; order Strigeidida; family Schistosomatidae; genus Schistosoma; species Schistosoma turkestanicum. The sequence continues at coordinate 41,662,629 of OX103971.1, forward strand.
GGCCAAACCAAAACATGGCAGAAATCCATGAAGTCATTGACGAGTGGACTTAGCCATGTTGGTAATTGTCGACTACCTGGTTGGGGTCCGCGAGATGATAATAATCGATGGTTAGAGACCTTGAATGACATGGCTCAAAATCGTTCGCAATGGCGCCGGTGCATTTATTCTCTGTGTTCTCTCAAATGCTAATCTTTTTGGATTCTTCAACACCTCTAGTTTCGACTCTCTAAACTTATCTCACTGAATCATACTTCTTGAATAATATCTTCTAATCCTAACCTCTCCGATTATTTCTAATTCCCTTACTACCTCTTCTACTATTGGATTTGAATTGACGATTACTTCTCTGTGCTGATGTGGTATGGCAACATGAACTGATGTACTTATGTACAAAGTTCTACGTTGCATCTGACTGACTGACTGATTTGTAACTGTGAGACTTCGTTCAGCCTTCCTGACCAATCGGAATCAAAAATAAGCGACCCGTAGATGATGTGTGAAATACGCTTCAGTCACCTCAATTAATGTAATTGGACAATCTAATCTTGTTCTATACTTAATCTCAAAGTATTAATAATTTTTTCATGTTCTCTGTTATAGCAAAGTTGTCAAACAGTTAGATCACAGTTACATAAACGTTACTAAAAAATTTCTATTCATTTCTGCTATATAAATCTCTACAAGATGAAACTTCGACTGTAGAGTTTTTCTAAGACTGTTATCGGACACATAGTTAATGTAATTGACCCTCGGGTGTGCAAATGAAATTCTTGTATTCAGTAAACTTTTAGGTAAAATACAGACTTTTGGACATATTGAATGATACTACAAGAATGTTGACATTTAGCTTTAATGTAAGTAAAAGTATTTGATCTTGCTAAGTGGTTCAATGATTCAGGCTTTGTGAATAAACTACTAATAAATGTTGAAATTTTCTAGGTATATACGAATGACCTATTTAACTTTTTTTAAGTGATATTCGCTACAGACAATTACAAGACAGTATGAATTTTCAATGCCTCTTCAAGTTTACAGGTGATTAAAATCTCTCAATTCTCCTCACTGTGACACCGTAGTTTTGAATGTGCCTAATATTTTAGATTAGTATAGGCAGTCTCATTAACATTGCAGCATTATCAGGAAAACCGTCAGTTAGCAACTAGTTAGTACCAACCATACACGACTTTCTATTCATTGTGATATTTTAAAGTATTGTAATGTAAGTTTTTCCGTTATTATTCATTAAAGCTGTATTATAGTCAGTCAGTCAGTCAGTCAGATGCAACGTAGAACTTCGTACGTAAGCACATCAGTTCATGTTGCCATACCACATCAGCACAGAGAAGTAATCGTCAATTCAAATCCAATAGTAGAAGAGGTAGTAAGGGAATTAGAAGTAATCGGAGAGGTTAGGATTAGAAGATACTATTCAAGAGGTATGATTCTGTGAGAAAAGTTTAGAGAGTCGAAACTAGAGGGGTTGAAGAATCCAGAAGATTAGGATTTGAGAGAACACAAAGAATAAATGCACCGGCGCCATTGCGAACGATTTTGAGCCATGTCATTCAAGGTCTCTAACCATCGGTAAGTATCATCTCGCGGACCCCAACCAGGTAGTCGACAATTACCGACATGGCTCAGTCCACTAGTCAATGACTTCATGGATTTCTGCCATGTTTTGGTTTGGCCGCCCCTAGCTTTCTTCCAACCTATTCCTACACTACAAAACAAGGCTCGACGAGGCAGTCGGTGGTTGGGCATACGCAACACATGTCCTAACCACCTCAACTGGTGAAGTTTCAATACTTCATCTATTGATCTGCCATTCTTACCTAGCACCCGATTCCTAATAAGAGCGTTGCTCACTCGGGTGTCCCACGATATACGAGCAATGCTTCTTAAACATCTATGATCGAAAACCAATAACCTACGAATATCTTCTACTCTCATTGGCCATGTTTCACAGCCATAAAGTAAGACGGAGCGAACTACTGCGCAGTACACTCGTCCTTTAGTCAGCAAACGGATATCTCGCCTACGCCATAAGTGACGCAGGTTGGCAAAAGCCAATCGAGCTTTCTGTATCCGTGCTGAGATTTCGTCAGTCACCAGGCCATCGGCACTGATGAGACTCCCAAGATAAGTGAAGCGGTCTACACGTTCGACCACTTCACTCCCTATCACTAGTTCAGGTGCCAATGCAACCCAGTCTTGAAGCAACATTTTGCATTTCGAGGGGGAAAACCGCATCCCGAACATGCTTGCATTGTTGCTTAGGGTGGTCAGAAGACTGCATTTTGTCAGTGTCTTCACCAAGTAGGACAATGTCATCGGCATAGTCTAAGTCAATAAGCGAGCCACCTGGAAGAAGGTCTACTCCTGAAAATTTAGACGAGGATAATGTTATGTCTAGGAGCATGTCTATGATAAAATTAAACAAGAATGGAGAAAGTGGACATCCCTGACGGACACCACTTGAAGTAGAGAATTCCGGTGACAGTTCGCCATAAGCTCTCACTCGACCAGTGGTGTTCGAGTAAAGAGCTTGTATAAGGTTAATGTACTTCTTTGGTACACCTTTCAATGACAGACACTACCACAGAACCTCACGATCCACTGAGTCGAATGCCGCCTTAAGATCCAGGAAAACAACTATTGTAGGACGCCTAAATGTGTGTCTATGTTCCAGGACCTGTCTGAGTGTGAAGACGTGGTCTATACAGCCACGTCCAGGTCGAAAACCAGCCTGGTTTTCTCGAGTCTGCTCTTCACGAACTTTCGTTGAGCGTCGAAGTATTATTGAGGCCAATATTTTAGATACTATATTAGTTAGACTTATTCCCCTGTGACTGTCACAAGAAGACTTCTGTCCTTTCTTATAGATTGCGACAATCAAGGATTGAGACCAGTCGGATGGGATTGCGTCCAGTTCCCAGATTCTACCTAAGATCTCAGTCAATCTAGCTGCTAAAACTGGACCACCATCCTTAAATATCTCAGGGGTCAGTCTATCAGGACCTGCAGCTCGTCCTCGTTTCAGATTTCCTAACGCTTTCTCAACGTCATTAAGACTAGGGGGACTTACGTCGATTTGCCATTCAGGATGACTGGAGATCGTGGGTAACCGAAGAGTGGCTCGTGGCCAGTTGAACTGATCCCTAAAGTGTTCTGCCCATCGATCCAGTCTCCTGCATTGAGAATGGATAATAAGACCATCCTTTTCTGAAATAGTTTCACTCACAGTTGGGTTCCTAATACCAGTTTCCTTGATGAGTCTAAATAGTTGCCTACTGTTGCCTATCGCCGCTGCCTTTTCCATCGCTTTTGCTTTCGCCACCCACCACTGTTCACGGTCGTTACGTAGGCTTTTTATAAGTCTGCGCCTAAGTTGACTACGCTCTTCATCATGTTCAGAGCCAGGTGGGATGAGTTTTCGGGCATCCATCAGATCGGTGGATGCTACTGAGATCCACGGCTTCATTCTAGCCTTATGGTCAACCTTGCTAGCAGATATCACTGCTGTTTCTACAGCCTTTTTGATATCATACCAACCTGCTTCTGGATGGGAATCGCTTAAATGGTTGCTTAACTGTCTTTCTAGTTGCTCCTGAAATATTTTCTTGGTTTTATTATCATTAAGTAAAACCCTAAGAGGCTTTCTTACGGTGTCTTTCCTACGTCCAGTAAGCCTTAAACAGATACGAGCTCGCACTAGAGCATGATCTGAATCCAAACATGTGCTCCAGAACGAGCGACAGTCTTCTATCGAACCCCTCCATCGGTGGCTGATGGCGATGTGATCTAGTTGAGTCCAACGTTGAGACGACTTCGGGGGTCGCCAGGTCAACAGATGCTTTTCCTTATGCCTAAAGTTGGTGTTCGCTAAGAATAGGCGGTTGTCTGAGCATAGTTGCAACAGACGGTCGCCATTGTCTGTTCTCTCAGTCGCTACACCATAACATCCACCTAGATGTCTTTCCTTTTCACCTAGTCTACCTACTTGAGCATTAAAGTCACCAGCCATTACCACTATATCAGAGCGCCTAGCTTTTTGGAGGAGGTCCGAAAGCTTTCTGTAAAATTCATCTTTAACCTCATCTGCACTGCAGTCAGTGGGGGCATAGGCAGATATGACGAATAGGCAACGGCGAGTGTCCCTATCCTTACGAGTCCTTACTGTCCCGTTTTAGTCGGACAGCGCACAAACGACTATCTACTGGGATCCAGTCTAGGAGAGATAATTCTGCCCTAGGACTCAACGCTATGCCTACGCCAGCAAGACCCCTGGAAGCAGCATCAGGGCTACCGGATACACGAAGAGTGAATCGAGCTGCTTCTTCATTTTGACAAGGTGGAATCAGGTTAATGACTTTACTAGGATCCTGTATGCGCGTTTCCGAGACGCAGCATACATCGATGGCACGAGATTCTAAAGTCCTAGCTAATGATGCCTGTTGCCCTATTTGACACAATGTCCGTACATTAAAAGCTCCAACATGTAGTCTAGAACGGGGTTTCAAGAGACCAGGAACGACGTTTCGTGATCTCGCTTCGTTTGCATTAGCGGTGCAGTGAGAAAAGGGAGTGTGAGTAGAGTTAGTCGTAGAAATAAGAGAGACATTAGAGGGTGTAGGAAGGATTTGATTTTGACCAATTCGGTCTCGCGTGCTGTTACGGGTATGAGGGCGGTTGTCACTTCCCGGCTGCCCACACCGTGGAAGGTTGTTTCTTGAGGGACCTGAAAAGGAAGATGGATTAGTGTTGGTGCGTGACCGCAGAGCCCAATGGACAACTGCTTGAGGCCGGTCACGCACGGCCTTTTTATGTAAGGTATTTAGAGGATTAGCTCCGTTCTTAAAGGCCCTTAGTGGGCACCCTTACCCAGGGAGACGGAAATCCGTGAGTTAGGGGAGGTGTGACATTTTTAGGGCCGACCTTTTCTAACCCTTCCTTCCTTGTGAGAAGGCAGCATCGCTGCAGATGCTGGTTGTCCGAGGGAAACACCTTACTGCTGTCACACCCCTCTGCAGTCAGCAGTACGACTTCGCCCTCAGACCTTGGGTAGCTGCTTTTAGTCTCATCGTTCTCCAATCGACCTGCCTGGCATGGTAGGACCTGCAGGAACATGTGTTCCAGCCAGTTTAGCTCGGTTGGGTCATCACGATAGGCAAGCCGGACCACCACGTCAAGGTAGCAGCTTCGGTCGGGGTATTATAGTAGTTAAAGTAATCGACTTTCAGCAACTCAGATTTGGTTTCAAACTCGACTCTGCTTACTTTGTAATGGCCATAAAATATTGTCAGTTTCCATACTATTAAAAGTATGGCTGATAGCTCACAAAATGTGTGTACCTGATCACTAAATTATGTTCTAATTATTAGTTAACTCACGTCTTACCTGCTCACTGAGTTATGTGTAGTCTTGTCGTAAATCGTCTTGTTTTTATTTGATGATTTCCTTTTCATTTATTTTTTATATGAAGACTGGATCTTCCGAATCAACTTTCCATGTTCATAAAGTAGCTAGTTCTTGTGTAATGCAACGCTATATTGCTGTGGGTGACTCAGAAGGTGCAGTTCGTGTTTACAAGTTTCAAGTAAGTGAAGACAATGAGATTAGGTTTAATATAATGATGTGTATTAAATAGTGTATTTTTCCTGTCTATAAATAATTTTAAATCTCAGTATTTTCCGTTTTTCTTACCAATACCAAACTTTAAAAGGTAGATTAGCTTTTTGATTTGTTCATTGTGACTTATTTCGTTATGTAAAATTAATATTCAAGGTAGACTACTTTTCCATTCCAAAACACAGTAAAAGTAAATTTTATCCACAAAGATATCTGGTTGTTGTTGGGTCAGCCTTCAGTATTCATATTATTAGTGTTAGGAAATGTATCTCCATTAATTTTTACTTACTGGTGATATGGAGGTTGATTTTCGTGTTTTTTTTATAAAGAATAGATTGCTTGATTTCTCTGTACATTTTCATTTCTAATGGGCACAAAACAGAAAAGATTAACCATTTCGATTCGCAATGCAAACGTTAGATTTCATACTATGATAGTTCGTTGTCGGAAATCAACCAATATAGGTGATATATTTTGAAATACTGGCAGATGACATCAAACAATTCACATGAGATGTGATTCTAAACTAAGCAAAGGCATTTACCGTCAATTATCTTAACTGTATGCTTTTTTCCTAATATTCTCCACTTCATTTATAGTCAAATGGATTGCCTGTTACACGACCGATAAAAGTCTACTTCATATCTACTCGAGGAGCAGTCACTTCACTGACATCTGTGGGCGACACTGTAAGTTGATTGTAAGAAATTTACTTGTTTATTATTTTGACTGCAGTGCTTATTGGTTGAACAACATAAGTTTCAGCCACCAGCTAAAAAATCCTTCAAACTTAATGTGGTGTGTGAATCGAAGTCGAATGTATTAACTTGGTAGATGATTTATGTAAAATTGTTATTTATTAACGGCGGCTAAGCTTGTAAAATTTTTGAAGCCGTTTTGTTAAATAATTGTCCATGTAATTATTTTTTTTTTGATGCTTGTTCGGAAGATAACTGATATCTAGTGGTTTTTAACGAGTAGAATATGCAGTCGCAGGTACATATTGTTGGTGATTAATGTTTAGTTGTAACTATGACAGATGTTCATGTTCCTTAGTTGAATTGCATAACCATTTATGTAGGAGGCATATCGAATTACTGTAAACACCATCTGGCTTTTACATATAACTTTTTCTATTGTATTTAGCTAATCGCAGGCAGCTTAGATGGATCTGTTACCGTTATCTTAGTCAATGAACCAGCTTCCAACTATGTTTGCCTGGTGAGTTTTGACAAAATATCTCCGTTATTTCACTAAACAACGGTATATTTGTATTGGTAATTTTTATACTTCACAGATGCACTAGGTTTGCTATGTTGACTGGGTTTATGAAGTGATGAACTGTTAATTTGAAAATTATCATGGGTTGCATGCTTCTTGGTTTGAGTCCGTAGAATGATTGTAACCAATCGCTAGCAGTTAAAAAACTGATTCGCAGAAACACTCATCATTTAATTTCCCTTAAATCGTAACTTCACACTGTTCATCTACTTTATATCTATGTTCTGTACGTTTCTTTTTAATTCCTATTAATATTATTATTCCATCTGAGTTTTTGTTCTCACAGTTGATACTTGTTGTGATGTGGTACAGCTCTTTGGCAGTGAACCAATAACCAGTCATTCGTGAAACACTTTATAAGTATAGTCTTCTAAAAAGATTTAGTTTATGCGAGACAGTATAATTACTTAATACATGCACATATTATGATCACAAATCTGACAAGTTTTGCAAAAATAGAATAAGTGCATCTAAGGATAAATAGGATTAAAAAATAAGTTTGTCATAGTACCAACAGTAAATTAAGTATTAAAATCATAGATACATAGCAAATATCAGTAGTTTCTGAACCCGTGTAGCGTTAGTTTGAGGATCTATAGAACTTCAACAAACCTAAGTAAACAGTTATTGACACATTTTAACTGAAATACATAGGATTGTTTCATGTTTAACTATAAACTGGACAAATCATGTATGGGATCAAAGGACCTAAATATATTATGCTCAAATATCTCATATTTGTCACAAATCTGATCTTGTAATTTATACTATAAAAACACGGGGTAGGTTGTCTTGGTTTGGCTGCTGTTTACTCAGTCATCCAGTAGTGGCTAGTGATTATTTGAAGTTTATCAAATAACTGGCAGATAAATGTTTTATTCTTCCAACAGTCTTTTAAAAAATAATCCGACCATTCCAACTTTAAAAATTCGTGGCGTTAGGATTTTTTGTCTCGTCTTTGCATAAGTTCTTTCTACATTGTCAAAGCGTATTAACCAAACCTTTTGAGCAAGCCCATATCTGATATGTTCATTTCGCTGATATTATCCAACTTTTTCATTTCTATTTATATATAATCATTTGGGCTATTACTTTTCTGAATATTTTGCTGTCCATATTAAAACTTTAAAATCTGATCAATTTCATATGAATGTAGCGTATATTTTTGCGGTTACTTTTTAAAAAATTTTCAAGTATGGAAAAAAATATGGAGAAAATTGTGGTATTGGCTTCATGGATCGTCATGACCTTATTCACCATGTGCTTAACGAACACATTAAATTTGAAAATAATAAAACAGTAATGTGCGGGTGGAGTTCGGGTCGTTGCAGGGTTCGATTCACTGAAACACAAACTATGAAGGTAAGTACATACTGTGATATATAAATTTCACTCTCAATCCATAAATTAGTCACATAGTTACGAACTCCGATGACATCCATTTTTAGACGTATCGACAGTACTGTTTTCTGACAAATACATTTATCGTTACCATTCTCATCGAATGTATCTCTTGAAGGGATATAACTTATTAACATTCGAAAAAACGTCTGCTACTTAGCACACCAGTATAGTCACTAACATTTACGACACATCACAGGTTCCACTGAGGAATCATTGTCACTTTACTTGTAGCGTCAATGTGTTGTACGCTAATTTTTTTAGATACGAATTAATAAAGTGTTGAGGATACTTTCTCATTTTCGTAACGAGTTTAAAATGGTTGTTCTTAGTAACACTTGAAATTAACAAGAGTCTTTTATCGGTAACTAAAACAAGTCCCATATTTCCATTGAAATTGTTTCGGCGTACTACATCATCTTTTAAATGTTGTAACTGTTTCAGAGATTGTCATTGGTATCCATTGCTTAATGTGTTGTGAAAATATATCGTAACTTGATATAACTACGATTTTGTGTTTTTTGGAGAGTTTCTGGATTAACTTAGGTAGTCTGACGATACGTCACTAATTTCTTTGTATGTATACCTTACCTAAAAATTCATAAAGTGGGACAGTCAATATATATTGTAAAACCGAATTCGCAACTTATTTGTATAGATCGAACTAGTTCTCGTCAGCTATATACATCCTTCGTTGTCTTACTTTTATAATTTCAAACATTTTTCTATGTTTTCAGTCCATAAGCGATCATCTGTTGACTCACATACCTGATTAATTGATTGTATTCAAAAAGAAAAAGCTTGGCAAATTCAGATGATTTTTTATTGTGGATCTATATGTACAGCCAGTGATTATTAGATTTGTTTTTATGTATATTCACAATAAAAAAATTAACATTTTGTACATTACTGACGGATTCTTTTTGATACGCATTTTCACGTTCTATTGTCCAAAGTTTGCCATACGAGATAAGATGTCTTGTTCGAATGTTTCGAAGTTAGACTTCTAAAAAAATAGAGAAATAAATACAGAGTCGTTTATTATGCAAAATACTACTTGTGTAAGTGCCCTTCTCTTACAACCAGTCATACACTAACTGATCACCAAGCAGTGGCCAATATCTTGTTTATGTGATTCCTAGTGGTGACTGAATTTTATCAATTAAATATCAATCAAGGCACTAGTTTTAGTAACTCGTTGTGTGCACTATATCTTGACGTTAGGTGCTTTAAAATAGTTGTCAGAAAACTCGGAACCTGAGTTCTGTACTAATCGATACTTATCAGCAGGATGCATCTGTAAGTATGGGAGAACTACATTAATTTTAAGTACATCAAGACGGACTATAATGCTCAACTAAAATGTCTGCAAAAGCCATACCATTCCCTATTCTATTGCACTACATTTATTTCAATCCACTTTTTCGTATCTGACGTCTCCCGTTAAACATTTACACTGAGAAAATGTATCTAATCATATAGAAAAATTATTTATACAGACATTTGTCAAGAGGATCTGATGTTTTCTCGGTAATCTGTGGGGTCGCACTATTAATAAACGAGATTGGAAAAAATCGGCATTGTGATCTTTACTTGATAGTAACACGAATATTAATCAGTTTTCAGTCAGTCAGTTGCACGGTAGAACTTCATACGCACGTATATATATCAGTTTAAGCTGCCATACCACGTTGGCATAGAGATCGAATCTTCAATTTAAGTCCTACAGTAGTATAGGTAGTGTTGGGGATGTTAGATCCCCAAAACTCGCTTGATAAATGCCTTATTTCGGATTTCACGTTTGCGAGCATGGGCTGATTTTTTGACCTTGAGGTTTCATTTCCCACCAGGAAAATCCATGGCTGTGATTGGCTCCTGTGTATTTTAGTGTGTTATTTTCGTAACTGTCCCAAGGACGTTTCTATGATGTGTAAATAAACGACAGTTGTGTGCTTGATTGTATTGTGATTGCTGGGTGTTTGTAGAATATACCTTCTACGCTTACAAAGCCTTCTATCTTCAGCTTGGGATTCAAGGTAGCCTATCTAGACGCTGGTAATTGTCTCGTTCGCGTTTATCGACTAAGGTGAACTCGTAATAGCTTCAAGCGTACCTAGTGACGAACCCTACAAGTAGTAGGAGTATTAGAAGCAACGGAGAAATTAGGGATCGAAGATATTACTCAAGAAGCATAATTCAGTTAAATAAATTCAAGAAATAGAAAAAAAAGGTCGTGAGTTTGAGAAAATTCAGTACATCGAAATGTCAAATCATACGATACTTAATTAATTTGTGCAACAAACGCCTAAACATGAAGATGTCTACTTTATTAGTGTTTGAAATCGCACAACTAACACTGGATATTGGGAAGGCGGAACTACTCACTCTACGGGCATGAAAACCTTGACCAAATCGACAACCCGTAGCATTATTTTCTTTTAGCATTCCATCACGACCCCGTTTATTATACTAGTAATTATTTTTACATATACTACCTCCACTTTATTAGTTTACTAGATATGATTCGATGGCAGTGAGTTAGTATACAGACAACGTAATCTACTTAACATTACGTATTTCCAAAAAAACAACCAGTGGTTAGATGTGTGTACTAGTGCATGGTTCATCAGTGTATAAATGAATGAATACTGTGCAAAAACTTTCATCAGTTTAAAATATTTTGCGCTTTATATATGTATGTTACAAAAAGATTGAACTATTAGTATGCATATAACGATTTCAATTTTCATACATTCAGTATCTTAATTTATCAACGTCAGTGTTTCTATACATTGCTTCTCAATGAAATTTATGGGTTTAAAGTAATTTATTTCGCTAGATTTTCTACAGATTTATTCAATTCCCATATAAAACCTACAACGTATGAATCCTAGATGCTACTTATTTTTGTTCTGTATTGGTTTTCGTTTAATTTATACTTATGTATTGTTATGTTAATAGTTACTTTACCATACCATCCATGTGCTTGTTACTCTGTTGTTGGTAAAAGTCACAGCTTATTAGTTTCGAGACATCTCTACACTGGCATAACTGGGTCTAATAAGGAACTAGGTGTCTAATATACTCAATACAGTGGTTACATTCTGTGAATATGAGTAACAGAGATATAAGCAACGTGAAATCTTATACCAATTAAAGGGTAATGAAGACGGCCATACCTTATTATTTAGTGTTGGTTCATACATTGATTTGTCTTCTTCTACTTTTTGATGTTTTACTTTGTCTGAATCAGTGACTATATCTGTGTTATTTGTTGATAACCACGATAAATGAAGGGGTAAACTTGGTAGGCCAATTTTCCCACATGCAGATGCCTTTATTGCTTTTTCCTATAAAGAAAAACAGTTTTTAAAATATTAGCTGATATTCGAATGAGTTAGCTTCCATTTCATCGATGGAATAAACAAGAATTCACGTAAAATTAACAAAAAACCTTTGTATCGTTTTTAATCCAATATTTTAGAGCATGAAAATCATTTTTATCGCTTATCGAGTTACTGATGAGAAAGTTTCTTTTTATGACAAACTAAATTAACTATTTCAGTTGGTGTACGCATAGAAGTAGTTACAATATTTCATTACAGTAGAGACTGAAATGATCCGATGTTTGTTGACAGTTTTTGGGACGGCATTTCTTACATATTTCTTATGATATAAACCATAGCGAAAAGCATACTAACTGCAGATAGGAAAGTTTAGATGAAAAGCCTTCTAATCGGGGTAACTAGGTTTTGAACTATGTTTGTTGGAACAAAAATACTTTTAACAAGCCTATGAGTTTACTGACAGCCAATCGGAAACTGAATAGCGTTCATGTGATGATAAATATAAGCTTCTGGAAACTTTGGATGATACAATTTGGAGAAAAACAGTGCCATTAAGTGGTACTTCTGTACGTTTTTGCATAGCTTCATGCTTGAAACATTTATGTACCATCTACTTTATTCTACTTCATGATTTACTTTACAAATCTTGTGTAAATTACTTAACGTAACAATTACATCTTTTACTGTAAAATAATTGTATAAAAAAATTCTTTGAAACTAAACTTACTGCTTCACTATAGGTTGAAAACTCAGCAATAGCATTTCCACGTTTAGCTACGACCAAAGCTATCACGTTACCAAACTATAACAAAAAGCGATTAGGAAAAAAACTAACTAACAGGTATTTCATCCTTCCCAGGAAAATAATAATAATTATCTTGCGATGAAATCAGTCATTCATTATTGAACAATACTGTGAAGTTAACTAAAAAACTATTAGTAAATAAAACATACCTATATTGATAAACAGATCAACTAAATAGAAGTAAATCTAATAAACTAAAAATTCGCTTACGAAGATATTTACAGTATATATTAAACAATTGTGCTTAACTTCGTCAAAATTTTGGATGTAACGTTTTAATTCGACAAGGAAGATAGCAGCCATACAGTGCGATACGTCATTGATAAGAGTACGTATGTGCTCTACATACAAAAGGAAATAAATTGAGCGACCATATTGTATTTAGCGATCTGTCATTTGACCAGCAAGTGACAGGGAAGTACCCCAAAATTTTACTACGGGCGTGTGTCAAATGAGATAATTTCTTTCGAAGCATTTTTACAAAGATTGCACACTAAATATTGAGAAATAATACATCCTGTTTTGTATGCAAGGACTCAACTTTGAAACAAATTTTTATAGAAGGATTCTAGACATTCTTCATTCAATATACGGCTTACATTAAAGCCGACGTGTATATATCTTCAACCGTGATAGCAAACGTAAGCAACATCCGTCTCATACCCGTAAAAGCACATGAGACCAAATTAGTCTCAATCGGATCCTTCTTACACCTATTAAATCTTATTTCCAAAACCGACCCTTCTCACGTTCCTTTATCACCACGCACCGCTAATGCCAACGATTCAAATACATGAAATGTTATTCCTGGTCTCCTGAAACCCCGCTCAAAACTATGTTAGAGCTTTTAATGTCCAGACTTTGTGCCAAATAGGACAAATAGCTTCCTTAGCTACGACCTTAGAATCTCGCGCCATCAATGTATCCTGCGTCTCTGAAACGTGCATATTCGAACCGAGTACAGTGATAAAAATTGACTTCACCTTACCTAAATAAAGAACCAACTCGGTTTACGCTCCGTGTATCTGGAAGCCGCACTGCCGCTTCCCGTGGCCTCGCCGGTGTAGGTATAGCATTGAGTCCTAGAGCAGAACTAGCTCTCTTAGACTGGATCCCAGTACATAGTCGTTTGCGCGCCGTCCGACTAAATGGGACAGTAAGGACTCGCAAAGTTAAGAACACTCGCCGTCGCCTCTGCGTCGTACTTGCCTACGTTCCCATTGACTGCAACTCGGACGATATGAAAGATGAGTTTTGCAGAAACCGCTCTAAATTTCTTCAAAATGTTGGGCGCTCTGATATAGTAATAATGGCTGATAACTTCAATGCTCAAGTAGGTGGACTAAGCGAAAAGTAAAGACACGTGGGTGGATCTTACGGTGTCGCAGCTGAGAGAACAGATAATCGCGACCGTCTGCAGTAGCTATGCTCACATAACCGCGTATATCTAGTAAACACTAACTTTAAGCATAAGGATGTAGGAACGACACTTTAAGAAACCCCATAGGGTCCTACTTGATTATAACAAAACTAAGAATATATTTCAGGAATAATTAAAAAAGCAGTTAGGTAGAGATGTCAGTGATGCCCACCTTGAGGCGGTTTGGAACAATATCCAAAAAGCCGCAAAAACAGTAGTGAGATATGCTGGTTGGGGTAAACTACAAGGTTGAGGAGAAGCGGTTTACTTCAGTAACATCTACCGAATTGATGGATGGTCGAAAACTCATTCCATCTGACTCTGAACACGACGAAAAGCGGACCCAACTTAGGCGCAGGCTGGTAACAATCCTACGCAACGATCACGAACAGTGGTCAGTAGCGAAAGCGACAGAGATGGAAAATGCAGCGGTGATAGGTAACAGTAGACAACTGTTCCTACTTTTCAAGGAAACGAGTCCATTTGTTAGCGAGACTATCTCCGAAAAGGATGGGGATATTATTCATTTTCAACCTAGGAGATTGGATTGATGAGCAGAATACATTAGGGAACAGTTCAACTGACCTTCAGCCACACTTCGTTTTCCTACGATCTTGGGTCAACCTGATTGGACAATCGATGTAATTCCTGTGACTCTAAATGAGCTAGAGAAACCTATAAGTTAATCTGAAGCGAGAGAGAGCAGTAGGTCCTCATAGAATAAACTAGGAGAGTTTTAAGGATTGTGGTAGAATGTGGGAACTGGGCGTAATCTCATCTGACTGGTCTCAATCCCTGATTGTCCCAATTGATGAGAAAGGACAGAAGTCCTGTGACAATCGCAGAGGAATCAGTCTAACTAATATAGTGCTTGAATTGTTAGCCTCGATAACGCTTAGACGCCTGACTAGAGCTCTTGGAGAGCAAACTAGAGAAAACCAAGCTGGTTTCAGACTTGGACGTGGCTGTATAGACCACCTATTCGCACTATGACAGGTCTTCGGACATACACAAATATTCAGTCGTCCGGCAGAAGTTGTATTGATGGACATTTAAGGGGCATTAGACTATGTTGATCGTGAGGTTCTGTGGCAGTGTCTGTCATAAAAAGGAGTGCAATAATCTTATTATACGAGCTTTCTACTCCAACACCACTGGTCGAGTGAGAGCTTATGGCGAACTGTTAACGGAATTCATTACTTCAAGTAGTGTCCGTCAAGGTTGTCCAGTCTCTCCATTCTTGTTTGATTTTGTCAAGGACTTGCTTTTAGATATAACATTATTTTCGTCTGACTTTTCAGGAGACTCGCTTGTTGACACTGACAAAATGTAGTCTTCTTACCACTTTTAGCAACAATCCGAGCACGTTCGAGATGTGGTTCTCCTTCTCGAAATGCAGATTGTTGCTTCAGGATTAGCCTGCATGAGCAACTGAACTAGTGATAGAGAGTGAAGCAGTTAAGGGTGTTGACCAGTTCACTTACCTTGAGAGTCTCATCAGTCCTGATAGAGTGGTGACTGACGAAATCTCAGCACGGATACATAAGGCTCGGCTGGCTTTAGTCAACTTTCGTCACTTATGGCATAGGAGGTACATCCGTTTGCTAACCAAAGGACGAAAGTACTGCGCAGCAGTTCGCTCCGTTCTATTTTATGGCTGCAAAACGACTAGTAAGCACTGGGGATCTTCGCAGGCTATTAGTGTTCGATCATTAGTGTTTTCGAATCATTGCTCGTTTATCTTAGAACAATTGAGTAAACAGTGCTGTTGTTAGGTAACGGTTGTTAGATAAGGATGAAAATCAATGGATGTAGTATTGAATGTTTATCAGTTCAGGTGGTTGGGACATGTATTACGAATGCCCAACCACCAGTCGGCTCGACTAGCCATGTTTTGCGATGTACGAATAGGTTGAAAGAAAGCTAGGGCGGCAAGACCTAAACATGGCAGAAACCCATGAAGTCACAGACAACTGGATTGAGTTACATTGGTAGGTGTCGACTGCCCGGTTGGGGCCCGCGAGATGATAGTAATCGATGGTTTGAGACCTTGAACGAGATATCTCAAAACCGTTTGCAATGGCGCAAGTGCATCCATTCCATGTCTTTTACTAAAATCCTAGCCTCTGAATTCTTCCTCACCTTTTTCTTTTTATTTTCAAGTTTATTTCACTAGATTCTAATTCTTGAATAATATCCTAGAAATCTACTCTCTCCGATTACTGCTACTACTTCTACTACTATGGGATTTGAATTGGGGATTGCGTCTCTGCGCTAACGTGGTATGGCAACTTGAACTGATGTACGTACGTACGGAGTTCTGTGTTGTAGCTGACTGATATATGTACATATAAATGAGCACATATTGAATGACATAAATGATTTCAATGCTGCTTAACCTTATATGCACGCAAACTGTTAGGATGATGGTATTGATTGCCTCTATGTATTATGAAATTAGCCAAATAACTGTCTTTGTCAAGAATCCTTAAAACCAACGATAACCGTGTTTTCGAAGATGACACAAAATCGCCGTTTTTTGATTAACAGTAGTCAGTTAGTTGGAAAAAGCAATGCAGAGCCTGGTACATATATGAATCGGTTCAATTTTTCATGAACAATTAGTGAGGTAAAATTATCACAACTAAATATCACACCTCATGACTTCGGCGACCAAATTATAATTCTTGGTCTAGAAACTTAGAGCCACATGAAATAATATTTATGAATCTATAAATTATGATAAACTTGATGGCTCTTCAAAAGTTATTAACTTTTAAAAATATACCTCTGATAAGCATGTTCTTAGGAACGATTCTGTGTAGCAAGCGTTGGCCTGAATGTCTTCTCCATAGGCCCATTTTATCTGTTTGAATAAACAATAATAATAATAATAATTAGTTACCAAAAAAATACAAAGGCATGAAAGTAAGGATATTTTCAAAAATATGTGATTTTTCTTAAGAAAATGAACCACAATTGCTCCTTACGCAGTTTCATGAGTACCTTAAACATACTGAACTTTAACAAGTGCATACGAGTCTTAAACAAATGTACTGTAATAATTATGTAATGCTTGTTTAATATCAGTAATTCATCTTTTATAATGGCTTTCATTTTTCACCGGTTTATCAACATATAACATTTATTTCATTGATGTTTAAAATCAATATGGACTCAATAGTATTGAAATGACTACATTTTCTGCATACTATAAGCACTATGCATTACGCTACCCAGTCATGGTTTAATAGCTGAGGTTTTCAACAATCAGTGATCAATGAGTAAAAAATCAGAATAATCGAAAGTAAAAATAATTTCTATTAACCACATATGTTTAGAAATCCCGAAAATTCATAATAATTATCTGAGATACATATACGCGGTTATGTGGGCATAGCTACTGCAGACGGTTGCGATTATCTGTTCTCTCAGCTGCGACACCGTAAGATCCACCCACGTGTCTTTACTTTTCGCCTAGTCCACCTACTTGAGCACTGAAGTTATCAGCCATTATTACTATATCAGAGCGCCCAACATTTTGAAGAAATTTAGAGCGGTTTCTGCAAAACTCATCTTTCATATCGTCCGAGTTGCAGTCAATGGGAACGTAGGCAAGTACGACGCAGAGGCGACGGCGAGTGTTCTTAACTTTGCGAGTCCTTACTGTCCCATTTAGTCGGACGGCGCGCAAACGACTATGTACTGGGATCCAGTCTAAGAGAGCTAGTTCTGCTCTAGGACTCAATGCTATACCTACACCAGCAGGCCACGGGAAGCGGCAGTGCGGCTTCCAGATACACGGAGCGTAAACCGAGTTGGTTCTTTATTTAGGTAAGGTGAAGTCAATTTTTATCACTGTACTCGGTTCGAATATGCACGTTTCAGAGACGCAGGATACATTGATGGCGCGAGATTCTAAGGTCGTAGCTAAGGAAGCTATTTGTCCTATTTGGCACAAAGTCTGGACATTAAAAGCTCTAACATAGTTTTGAGCGGGGTTTCAGGAGACCAGGAATAACATTTCATGTATTTGAATCGTTGGCATTAGCGGTGCGTGGTGATAAAGGAACGTGAGAAGGGTCGGTTTTGGAAATAAGATTTAATAGGTGTAAGAAGGATCCGATTGAGACTAATTTGGTCTCATGTGCTTTTACGGGTATGAGACGGATGTTGCTTACGTTTGCTATCACGGTTGAAGATATATACACGTCGGCTTTAATGTAAGCCGTATATTGAATGAAGAATGTCTAGAATCCTTCTATAAAAATTTGTTTCAAAGTTGAGTCCTTGCATACAAAGCAGGATGTATTATTTCTCAATATTTAGTGTGCAATCTTTGTAAAAATGCTTCGAAAGAAATTATCTCATTTGACACACGCCCGTAGTAAAATTTTGGGGTACTTCCCTGTCACTTGCTGGTCAAATGACAGATCGCTAAATACAATATGGTCGCTCAATTTATTTCCTTTTGTACGTAGAGCACATACGTACTCTTATCAATGACGTATCGCACTGTATGGCTGCTATCTTCCTTGTCGAATTAAAACGTTACATCCAAAATTTTGACGAAGTTAAGCACAATTGTTTAATATATACTGTAAATATCTTCGTAAGCGAATTTTTAGTTTATTAGATTTACTTCTATTTAGTTGATCTGTTTATCAATATAGGTATGTTTTATTTACTAATAGTTTTTTAGTTAACTTCACAGTATTGTTCAATAATGAATGACTGATTTCATCGCAAGATAATTATTATTATTTTCCTGGGAAGGATGAAATACCTGTTAGTTAGTTTTTTTCCTAATCGCTTTTTGTTATAGTTTGGTAACGTGATAGCTTTGGTCGTAGCTAAACGTGGAAATGCTATTGCTGAGTTTTCAACCTATAGTGAAGCAGTAAGTTTAGTTTCAAAGAATTTTTTTATACAATTATTTTACAGTAAAAGATGTAATTGTTACGTTAAGTAATTTACACAAGATTTGTAAAGTAAATCATGAAGTAGAATAAAGTAGATGGTACATAAATGTTTCAAGCATGAAGCTATGCAAAAACGTACAGAAGTACCACTTAATGGCACTGTTTTTCTCCAAATTGTATCATCCAAAGTTTCCAGAAGCTTATATTTATCATCACATGAACGCTATTCAGTTTCCGATTGGCTGTCAGTAAACTCATAGGCTTGTTAAAAGTATTTTTGTTCCAACAAACATAGTTCAAAACCTAGTTACCCCGATTGGAAGGCTTTTCATCTATCTTCCAACAACTAATGGATACAATCCTGTCAGATATCCCAGGGGTTGCAGCTTATCTCGATGATATCTTGATTGTTGCGAAGACGTTAGAACAGCTACGGGAACGCACGACATTGGTACTACAACGCATCAGTGACAATGGTTTCCGGTTACGCCCAGAAAAATGCCAGTTTCTATTGCAGTCGGTAAAGTATTTGGGATTTATCTTTGATGCCGACGGTCGCAGACCGGATCCTGAAAACATCCGAGCTATCAAACTGATGCCTACTCCCACTAATGTTTCCGAATTACGATCTTTTCTCGGTTTGATCAGTTATTATTCAGCTTTTGTTCCCTCGATGCATGATATTCGCGCTCCATTGAATTGTCTACTGCAGAAGCATAGCACATGGAACTGGAATAAAGAGTGTGACGCGGCTTTTGGTAAACTCAAGTCTATAATTAGCTCGGAATTGTTATTAACACACTACGATCCATCCATGCCGATCATCGTAGCAGCAGACGCTTCAGCATATGGCCTAGGTGCTGTTATTTCACATCAGTTTCCAGACGCGTCAGAAAAAGCCGTTATGCATGCATCCCGTACACTGACCCCAGCAGAAAAGAAGTATAGCCAGATAGAGAAAGAAGCTCTTGCCCTTGTGTTTGCTGTTCGCCGTTTCCATAAGTTTCTGTACGGTCGGAGATTCACGCTCCTCACAGATCACAAGCCTCTGTTAGCAATATTTGGTTCAAAGTCTGGCATTCCAGCCCATTCTGCAAATCGTCTCCAGCGATGGGCCTTGGTACTTTTGGGGTATGATTTCGAAATCCAATATCGACGCACTCTACAATTCGGTCAAGCAGACGCTTTGTCACGACTCATTAATGATCAAGTGGCGGCTGAGGAAAACATGGTGATCGCATCTCTGTCAGTAGAAGACCACGCAGAATGTGATCTGACAACCGCAGTTCGCGCATTACCGGTGTCTGCAACAGACATACAAAATGCTTCTAGAAACGACCCCATCATCAAGATGACGATGAAATATGTCACTAAAGGTTGGCCGTCGAAAAAGTTTGAAGGTGACATCAAGCAACTGTATCAGCGGCGGAATTCACTATGCATCGTGAACGATTGTCTCATGTTTGGTGAAAGAGTAGTGGTTCCAGCATCCCTTCGTGCAAAAGTGCTGAGACAGTTCCATCTTGGTCATCCTGGGATTAAACGAATGAAGTCCATAGCCAGGAGTTATGCATACTGGCCTCACATGGATCAACATGTCACAGCGTTGGTTGAAAAATGCATCCGGTGTCAGCAGGCGGCAAAGATGAATGCCAAAATTCCGCCGGTTTCATGGCCCAAACCTGAGCATCCTTGGTCCAGGATACATGTCGACTTCGCTGGCCCAATAAATGGAACTATGTATTTAATTGTCGTCGACGCCTTTTCTAAATGGCCGGAAATCAGCCCCGTTATGCCGCCCACTACAACTAAGACTATACAGCTCCTAACTGAAATTTTCTCACGAAATGGCATACCAGATGTGATCGTATCCGACAATGGCTCTCAATTCACCTCTTCCCAATTCCAGAATTTCTGTCAACGGCTAGCTATTAAACACTTACGCTCGCCACCATACCACCCGCAATCGAATGGGCAGGCGGAAAGGTTTGTGGATACGTTTAAAAGAGCACTGCTCAAGTCAAAAGGGGAGGGGACGCCAGCCGAAACGTTACAAAATTTCTTGTACGTCTATCGGACAACACCAAATGAATTGTTACCGGAGCAAAAGTCCCCAGCTGAAATCCTGATGGGAAGAAGATTGAAAACGATCCACAGCCTGATGCATCCGACTAATGCACCCTCATCAGTAAAGACAAAGCAGCAAAGACAATCCGCTTACGAAGTAGGATGCCCTGTGTTTGCCCGCGACTACAGAACGAACCATGGTCCTTGGGTAGAAGCGAGAGTGGTCAGAAGGGTTGGTCGAGTTATGTACGAAGTAGAGGTAGGAGGTGATAAATGGTCACGTCATCGCAATCAGATACGCAGACGGCTAGCCCCAGATCGCCCATCAAGAGCAGAAAGCCTTCCCCTTGACATCTTGCTTGATACCTTCAACCTACCGAGAGCCCCGCCACGAGAAGAAACTCAGCAGCAAGCTGTTCTTCGTTCCCGAAGGTATCCCCTCAGACAGCGGCGAACAATAGTCAAGATGCAAGTCAACCACAGGAGAACACGCTATTAAAAAGGGGAGGAGTGTTGGGGATGTTAGATCCCCAAAATTCGCTTGATAATGCCGTATTTCGGTTTTCACGTTCGCCAGCAGGGGCTGATCAAATGACCTTGAGATTTCAATTCCCACCAGGAAAATCAATGGCTGTGATTGGCTACAGTGTATTTTAGTATGCTATTTTCTTAACTGTCTCAAGGACGTTGTTATGTTGTATAAATAAACGAGAGTTGTATGCTTGATTGTACTGGATTGCTGGGTGTTTGTAGAATATACTTTCTACGCTTACCAAGACTTCTGTTTTACCGTTTGGATTCAAGGTAGCCTTCCTGGAAGCTGGTAAAAGTATCGTTCGCGTTTATCGACTAAGGTAAACTCGTAATAGCATCAAGCATACTAAGTGACGAACATATCAGTGGCGACGGGGCTCACAATTCACAATGTCAATTAACCTTGAACAGTTAGAATCTTTACTGGAACGTCAAGGTAAACGATATGAACAGTTCCAGGAACGTATGTTGGAGCTGTTAATGAAACAAATGAATTTGAACCCACGAGATTGTTCGTTTTCTGAGACTGTTCAGACTTTAAGCCAACACTTTGGAGACAACTCGTCACTATTTAATACTCGTTATCGATGTTTGAAGCTTATTATGAACGAAGATGATGATTTTCTTACGCACGTGGGCATCGTCAACCGTGAATGCGAACGCTTTCGGTTGAAGTCTTTGTCGGAAGACCAGTTCAAAGCCCTCATTCTCATCTGCAGCCTCCAGTCGAGTAAGTTCAGTGACATTAGAACAAGGCTACTAAGTCGGTTGGAGCAAGATCCAAAGCTTACGCTTAATGATATGGCTCATGAGTACCAACGTCTCACTGACCTACAACGAGACTCGACTATAGTTCAGAGTGGTAGTTCAAGCCGATCTGAAATTCATTTGGTACAGCAGCCACCTAATCATTATAAGTCTGCCCATGCTACACCCAGTTCACCCCGCTCCAATTCGGCCCAAAAACCCAAAATGAATCCACCTTCTGCTTGCTGGCACTGCGGTTCATGGCACTATGTACGGAACTGCCCATTTAGGCAGCATAGATGCAGGAAGTGTAAAGTCATCGGTCATAAAGATGGCTTTTGCCTACAGAAAAAGCCAAAGCGATCCAGAAGTGCTAAGAAGCCTGTTCCTAGATCCAGTACCAATGCATTGAGCCTAATATCTTCCTGCCAAAGCTCATCACCAGGTGAGAGGAAATTTATTACTCTTAATATTAACGGTTATTTGTGTAGAATGCAAATAGATACTGCATCTGATGTCACTATCCTCTCACGCAAAAATTGGACCAAGTTGGGCAGCCCAAGCCTGCAGCACACAACACAAAAGCCTCGCACAGCATGTGGTAATTATCTTCGTCTGTTAGGACAATTGGAATGTAAAGTTGCTTTCCGGGATTCGTCGTTTACTGGGGTATGCTATATAACGCCAGCTGATCTAAATTTACTTGGTTTAGATTGGTTCGACCAGCTAAAATTGGCTGATGTCCCGCTAAATACCATATGCAACCTGGTATCACAACGACATGACCCAGAAGCGTATACGAAGAAGCTGATGACAGAGTTTTCAACCATTTTTGAACCTGGATTAGGTCGGTGCACTGCTATGAAAGCAACACTTCGGTTGAAACATGGGGCTAAGCCTGCTTTTCGTCCAAAGAGACCTGTACCGTATGCTACATTAGCAACAGTAGATGAAGAGCTGGATCGCCTTCAACGACAAGGAGTTATTACTCCCGTTTCTTACTCCAGTTGGGCAGCACCTATAGTCGTTATCAAGAAGGCCAACGGAACGATACGTATATGTGCTGACTTCTCTACAGGTCTCAACGCAGCTCTAGAACAGCATCATTATCCTCTGCCAGTTCCAGCAGATCTGTTCACTATGCTGAATGGAGGAAAGTTCTTCGCAAAGCTTGACCTAGCTGATGCTTATTTGCAAGTGGAAGTCGATGAAGCATCTAAAGAGCTGCTTACTATCAACACTCATCGCGGTTTGTTTCAGTATAACCGTCTACCTTTTGGAGTTAAGACTGCGCCGTCTATCTTCCAACAACTAATGGATACAATCCTGTCAGATATCCCAGGGGTTGCAGCTTATCTCGATGATATCTTGATTGTTGCGAAGACGTTAGAACAGCTACGGGAACGCACGACATTGGTACTACAACGCATCAGTGACAATGGTTTCCGGTTACGCCCAGAAAAATGCCAGTTTCTATTGCAGTCGGTAAAGTATTTGGGATTTATCTTTGATGCCGACGGTCGCAGACCGGATCCTGAAAACATCCGAGCTATCAAACTGATGCCTACTCCCACTAATGTTTCCGAATTACGATCTTTTCTCGGTTTGATCAGTTATTATTCAGCTTTTGTTCCCTCGATGCATGATATTCGCGCTCCATTGAATTGTCTACTGCAGAAGCATAGCACATGGAACTGGACTAAAGAGTGTGACGCGGCTTTTGGTAAACTCAAGTCTATAATTAGCTCGGAATTGTTATTAACACACTACGATCCATCCATGCCGATCATCGTAGCAGCAGACGCTTCAGCATATGGCCTAGGTGCTGTTATTTCACATCAGTTTCCAGACGCGTCAGAAAAAGCCGTTATGCATGCATCCCGTACACTGACCCCAGCAGAAAAGAAGTATAGCCAGATAGAGAAAGAAGCTCTTGCCCTTGTGTTTGCTGTTCGCCGTTTCCATAAGTTTCTGTACGGTCGGAGATTCACGCTCCTCACAGATCACAAGCCTCTGTTAGCAATATTTGGTTCAAAGTCTGGCATTCCAGCCTATTCTGCAAATCGTCTCCAGCGATGGGCCTTGGTACTTTTGGGGTATGATTTCGAAATCCAATATCGACGCACTCTACAATTCGGTCAAGCAGACGCTTTGTCACGACTCATTAATGATCAAGTGGCGGCTGAGGAAAACATGGTGATCGCATCTCTGTCAGTAGAAGACCACGCAGAATGTGATCTGACAACCGCAGTTCGCGCATTACCGGTGTCTGCAACAGACATACAAAATGCTTCTAGAAACGACCCCATCATCAAGATGACGATGAAATATGTCACTAACGGTTGGCCGTCGAAAAAGTTTGAAGGTGACATCAAGCAACTGTATCAGCGGCGGAATTCACTATGCATCGTGAACGATTGTCTCATGTTTGGTGAAAGAGTAGTGGTTCCAGCATCCCTTCGTGCAAAAGTGCTGAGACAGTTCCATCTTGGTCATCCTGGGATTAAACGAATGAAGTCCATAGCCAGGAGTTATGCATACTGGCCTCACATGGATCAACATGTCACAGCGTTGGTTGAAAAATGCATCCGGTGTCAGCAGGCGGCAAAGATGAATGCCAAAATTCCGCCGGTTTCATGGCCCAAACCTGAGCATCCTTGGTCCAGGATACATGTCGACTTCGCTGGCCCAATAAATGGAACTATGTATTTAATTGTCGTCGACGCCTTTTCTAAATGGCCGGAAATCAGCCCCGTTATGCCGCCCACTACAACTAAGACTATACAGCTCCTAACTGAAATTTTCTCACGAAATGGCATACCAGATGTGATCGTATCCGACAATGGCTCTCAATTCACCTCTTCCCAATTCCAGAATTTCTGTCAACGGCTAGCTATTAAACACTTACGCTCGCCACCATACCACCCGCAATCGAATGGGCAGGCGGAAAGGTTTGTGGATACGTTTAAAAGAGCACTGCTCAAGTCAAAAGGGGAGGGGACGCCAGCCGAAACGTTACAAAATTTCTTGTACGTCTATCGGACAACACCAAATGAATTGTTACCGGAGCAAAAGTCCCCAGCTGAAATCCTGATGGGAAGAAGATTGAAAACGATCCACAGCCTGATGCATCCGACAATGCACCCTCATCAGTAGAGACAAAGCAGCAAAGACAATCCGCTTACGAAGTAGGATGCCCTGTGTTTGCCCGCGACTACAGAACGAACCATGGTCCTTGGGTAGAAGCGAGAGTGGTCAGAAGGGTTGGTCGAGTTATGTACGAAGTAGAGGTAGGAGGTGATAAATGGTCACGTCATCGCAATCAGATACGCAGACGGCTAGCCCCAGATCGCCCATCAAGAGCAGAAAGCCTTCCCCTTGACATCTTGCTTGATACCTTCAACCTACCGAGAGCCCCGCCACGAGAAGAAACTCAGCAGCAAGCTGTTCTTCGTTCCCGAAGGTATCCCCTCAGACAGCGGCGAACAATAGTCAAGATGCAAGTCGAGCCCAGGAGAACACGCTATTAAAAAAGGGGACGAGTGTTGGGGATGTTAGATCCCCAAAATTCGCTTGATAATGCCGTATTTCGGTTTTCACGTTCGCCAGCAGGGGCTGATCAAATGACCTTGAGATTTCAATTCCCACCAGGAAAATCAATGGCTGTGATTGGCACTGTGTATTTTAGTATGCTATTTTCTTAACTGTCTCAAGGACGTTGTTATGTTGTATAAATAAACGAGAGTTGTATGCTTGATTGTACTGGATTGCTGGGTGTTTGTAGAATATACTTTCTACGCTTACCAAGACTTCTGTTTTACCGTTGGATTCAAGGTAGCCTTCCTGGAAGCTGGTAAAAGTATCGTTCGCGTTTATCGACTAAGGTAAACTCGTAATAGCATCAAGCATCCTAAGTGACGAACATATCAACTACCTATACTACTGTAGGACTTAAATTGAAGATTCGATCTCTATGCCAACGTGGTATGGCAGCTTAAACTGATATATATACGTGCGTATGAAGTTCTACCGTGCAACTGACTGACTGAAAACTGTCCTATTTGGCACAAAGTCTGGACATTAAAAGCTCTAACATAGTTTTGAGCGGGGTTTCAGGAGACCAGGAATAACATTTCATGTATTTAAATCGTTGAGCACAGTCACTGACTTACTTGCTTACGCTTGTTACCCCTAATGGAGCATAGGCCGCCCACCAGTTTTCTCCACACAGTCACTGAGGCATAGGAAAAATGCGTCAACAAACATGAAAGATGATATTTGGTGAGTAAGCAAAGCATGGTCATACATGGTCAGAGTCAATGTGAGGGTGGGCGTTTAACACTATCAATGATGGGCTCCTTTATCGACCACAACTTACAGTGAGACTACCCAAAATTTTCTGCCGTTTGTTTAAACAGGGTATAACTAAAATACTTATCACACACGTAACTATTGTATTCAAACGGTATGCTTTAAAAAACCTATGTTTGATAAACTTATTTTATCATGAGCTTAGTAATTGTACTTGGTAAAAAAAGTGACATTGGTAATAACGTACCGACTACAGAAACTTAGTCATGACTGCTACATATTCTCATAATTTTGAATTGCAAGTACCAGGATTCGGCAATCAAACCGAGCAAAAAGATTATCTTGAAGTATCCGTACTGAAACATTTAATGTGATGAAGATCCGTAGGAATAAAGGTGAAATCTAGTGGTTTAATATTAGGATAAAATCAATCAATACCGATCAATAAATGGGTCAACACTTACTCTCACTATGGCTTGATCGGATCTAGTTGGTTTGAACTCCATATTATTAGTTTCGCCATCCGCCAACTTTCGTTTCCTTTCAGCCTGCCATTTCATTTCCTCAGTATGACGTTCCCAATCCCTGCGAATCTGGTCAGCTGCCCGTTGTTTAGCTACAGTCTCAAACTGCCTCTTTCTTATAGCCATAGCAGCCGCTTCTTTAGCTTCGAGCTCTTAATTCGGATTACATAAGGACATTTTGAATAAATAAAAATTACGTTAAGATAGAGAGAGACTTGGTGTTACAATAATGAATGCCAATTAATTATCTGTCTAAGAATACTTGTTCACATATTCAATTACACACAACTGCTTCATTTATGCTTTGAAAAATCTATCATGCTATATGACTATCAAAGCAACAGTATAGCAACTACTTTGTACACACTTCAAGGTACATCTACTCTGGAAAATTTAGATGAGCGGCAAGCAACCAAATGAATGTATTCATACAAATCAAAATCGGAAGACAGGTCTTTATGACTTACCTTCTTTAAGTTTTTTTCGTGACGAATCCATAGCTTCCATCCTTTTAATAGCCTCTCTTTTGGCCTTCCACTTTCGATCATATTCTTTCTAAACCATATTAAGCATTTAAAAATTTTGAAGAAGTATTACGAACTAATGAAAACGACTATCATCAACAGAAATGTGTGAAATGAATTGAATTTACAAAACAGAGAAGACAAATAGTTTAGGTGCATAAGTGCGTTGGACAAAATTGGTGTTAAATGATAATTCCGAAGGGAGTTAAGTACGTAACCCCTTACTTTGAATTACAAAACGCATAACTATATCTAGAAAGTGATTTTTGAAATGGTGTCTTCAATATATCAGTTTTTAAAACTAGTTATAATTCACAATATACCATTTGTTGCTTTATGGGTAATATGCATCTTCAGAAGTGTGGTATACGTTTTCCAGAGCATCGCTGATAAGAAAGATAAAAGCTAAATTTACGACTGATATGTAAGATTCCTCTTAATGGGAACATAAAATTGACAGCGTAACTAGACGAACTGCATTCACGAAATAGAAAGACTCGTAGTTTGTATGCTACTCAACGATAGTGGTCCACTGAAATTTAGTGCCGTAAACAAATTCAAAGTGGTGGTTTATGCACAGTACCTCAGGTGCTGACTATATCACGTGTGAAACTCCTGCGTTCACAACTAACAAACAAGCATATATCCAAATGTTTTTTTGGTCAAGAGATATAATATATCAAGGCAATTGTCCAATAAATGAGATACGTACTCGAAACTACTTCACAAAATGCTAGATAATATACTTCGGACGATAAAATACCTGTAAATCGTATTAACGCAGAAATCTAACTCAGTTTTCATTTATTCTGCCTTAACAGATTATGTAAACATATGCACATGGACTATGAGATATGTTCAAACTCCACCTGTAGCGAATTCGAGCGAACACAAAGAATGAATGCACGTGCGCCATTGCAAACGGTCATTCAGGATATCTAACCATCGATTATTATCATCTCGCGGGCTCCAACCAGGTAGTTTACATCTACCAACATGACACAGTCCAGTTGTCAGTGAAACTTGTCACGTTCTTTTATCACCTTGCTCCGCTAATGCCAACGATTCAAATACATGAAATGTTATTCCTGGTCTCCTGAAACCCCGCTCAAAACTATGTTAGAGCTTTTAATGTCCAGACTTTGTGCCAAATAGGACAAATAGCTTCCTCCAGTCAGTCAGTCAGTCAGTTGCAACGTAGAACTTCGTACGTAAGTACATCAGTTCATGTCGCCATACCACATCAGCACAGAGATGTAATTGTCAATTCAAATCCAATAGTAGTAGAGGTAGTAAAGGTATTAGGAGTAATCGGAGAGGTTAGGATTAGAAGATATTATTCAAGAAGTATGGTTCAGTGAGAAAAGTTTAGAAAGTCAAAACTAGAGGTGTTAAAGAATCCATAAGATTAGGATTTAAGAGAACACAAAGAATAAATGCACCGGCGCCATTGCGAACGATTTTGAGCCATGTCATTCAAGGTCTCTAACCATCGCTTATTATCATCTCGCGGACCCCAACCCGGTAGTCGACAATTACCGACATGGCTAAGTCCATTCGTCAATGACTTCATGGATTTCTGCCATGTTTTGGTTTGGCCGCCCCGAACTTTCTTCCAACCTATTCTTCACTACAGAACAAAGCTCGACGAGGCAGTCGGTGGTTGGGCATACGCAACACATGTCCCAACCACCTCAACTGATGAAGTTTCAGCACTTCATCTATTGATCTGCCATTCTTACCTAGCACCCGATTCCTAATAACAGCGTTGCTAACTCGGGTGTCCCACGATATACGAGCAATACTTCGAAGACACCTATGATCGAAAATTAGTAACCTACGAATCTCCTCTACTCTCACTGGCCATGTTTCACAGCCATAAAGTAAGACGGAGCGAACTACTGCACAGTACACTCGTCCTTTAGTCAGCAAACGGATATCTCGCCTACGCCATAAGTGACGCAGGTTGGCAAAAGCCAATCGAGATTTCTGTATCCGTACTGAGATTTCGTCAGTCACCAGGCCATCGGCACTGATGAGACTCCCAAGATAAGTGAAGCGGTCTACACGCTCAACTACTTCACTCCCTATCACTAGTTCACATGCCGATGCAACCCAGTCTTGAAGCAACATTTTGCATTTCGAGGGGGAAAACCGCATCCCGAACATGTTTGCATTGTTTCTTAGGGGAGTCAGAAGACTCTGCATTTTGTCAGCGTCTTCACCAAGTAGGACTATGTCATCGGCATATTCTAAGTAGATAAGTGAGTTTCCTGGTAGAAGGTCTACTTCTGAAAATTCGGACGAGGATAGGGTTATATCTAGGAGCATGTCTATGATAAAATTAAACAAGAATGGAGAAAGTGGACATCCCTGACGGACACCACTTGAAGTAAGGAATTCCTGTGACAGTTCGCCATAAGCTCTCACTCGACCAGTGGTGTTTGAGCAGAGAGCTTGTATGAGGTTAATGTACTTATTTGGTACACCTTTCAATGACAGACACTGCCACAGAACCTCACGATCCACAGAGTCAAATGCCGCCTTAAGGTCCAGGAAAACAACTATTGTAGGACGCCTAAATGTGTGTCTGTGTTCCAGGACCTGTCGTAGTGTGAAAATGTGGTCTATACAACCACGTCCAGGTCGAAAACCAGATTGGTTTTCTCTAGTCTGCTCTTCACGAGCTTTCGTTAAGCGTCGAAGTATTATTGAGGCCAGTATTTTAGATACTATATTAGTTAGACTGATTCCCCTGTGATTGTCACAAGAAGACTTTTGTCCTTTCTTATAGATTGGGACAATCAGTGATTGAGACCAGTCGGATGGGATTACGTCCAGTTCCCAGATTCTACCTAAGATCTCGGCCAACCTAGTTGCTAAAAATGGACCACCATCCTTAAATATCTCAGGGGTCAGTCTATCAGGACCTGCAGCTCGCCCTCGCTTCAGATTTCCTAACGCTTTTTCAACTTCATTAAGACTAGGCGGACTTAGGTCGATTCGCCATTCAGGATGACTGGAGATCGTGGGTAACCGAAGAGTGGCTCGAGGCCAGTTGAACTGGTCCCTAAAGTGTTCTGTCCATCGATCCAGTCTCCTGGCTTGAGAATTAATAATAGTCCCGTCATTTTCTGAGACAAATAGCTTCCTTAGCTACGACCTTAGAATCTCGCGCCATCAATGTATCCTGCGTCTCTGAAACGTGCATATTCGAACCGAGTACAGTGATAAAAATTGACTTCACCTTACCTAAATAAAGAACCAACTCGGTTTACGCTCCGTGTATCTGGAAGCCGCACTGCCGCTTCCCGTGGCCTCGCCGGTGTAGGTATAGCATTGAGTCCTAGAGCAGAACTAGCTCTCTTAGACTGGATCCCAGTACATAGTCGTTTGCGCGCCGTCCGACTAAATGGGACAGTAAGGACTCGCAAAGTTAAGAACACTCGCCGTCGCCTCTGCGTCGTACTTGCCTACGTTCCCATTGACTGCAACTCGGACGATATGAAAGATGAGTTTTGCAGAAACCGCTCTAAATTTCTTCAAAATGTTGGGCGCTCTGATATAGTAATAATGGCTGATAACTTCAATGCTCAAGTAGGTGGACTAGGCGAAAAGTAAAGACACGTGGGTGGATCTTACGGTGTCGCAGCTGAGAGAACAGATAATCGCGACCGTCTGCAGTAGCTATGCTCACATAACCGCGTATATATACCAAACATTAGGTTAAAGCACAAGGGAAAACATCTTTTGACCTGGCAACCCTCGAAATCGACACAACGCTGGACCGAACTAGATCACATCACTACCAGCCACCATTGTGGGGGTTCAAAATCGACAGTCTCACGTTCTGTAGCACATGTTTAGATTCAAATCATGATCTGGACGTAGGAAAGGGACCGCAAGAAAACATATTACGGTTCTATTTAATGATAGCTTAGCTAAAGATATATATTGCAGGAGCAACTAGAAAAACAGTTCAACGGCCATGTCAGTGATTACAATCCCGAGGCAGATTGAAATGATATACAGGAGGATGTGGAAACAACAATGATATATGCTCGTAAAGTAAACCATAAGGTTAGAAAGAAGCAATAGATCTCAGTTGCATGCACAGAACTGATAGATGTTCGAAAACTCATCGCACCTGTCTCTAAACATGACGAAAAGCGAAGTCAGCTCAAGCGTAGGCTGATAAAAAGCATATGTGATTGTCCCGAACAATGGTGGGTAGCAAAAACGGGAGAGATGGGAAAGGCAGCGGCGATAGGTAACAGTATACAACAGTCACTATTTATCAAGGAAACCAATCCATCTGTTAGCGATACTATCTCAGAAAAGAGTGGTTGTATCATTCATTTTCAACCTAGGATATTGGACCGATGGACGGAACACTACAGGAATCAATTCAATTTAAAGCCTCGACAACACTTCGACGACTAACTAGAGCTTGTGAAGAGCAGACCCAAGAAAACCAGGCTGGTTTCAGACGTGATTGTATAGACCACATGGTCACTCTTCGTAAGGTTCTAGAATGCAGACACATATCGGCGTCCGACAATAGTTGTCTTCACGGACCTTAAAGCGGCTGGTCGAATAAGAACTCATGGTAGACTGTCATCAGAATTTTTTTACATCGAGTGGTATTCGTCAAGGTTGTCCACGTTCTCCATTCGCATCTAACTTTGTCATTGATGTGCTTTTAGTTAGAACACTCCTCATCCGACTCTTCGGAAGTTGAACTTTTACCAGACGATTCACTTGTCGACCTAAGATATCCCCATGACGTAGTTCTATTCGGTGAAGACACATAAAAAATGCTGTTTTCTGAACATCCTAAGCCACAACGCAAGCACGCTCCACGAAATGCAAAATGTTGCTTAAGGAATCACAACGTAGAACTTCGTACGTACGCCAGTACATGTTGCCATACCACATTAGCACAGAGATATAATTGTCAATTCAAATCCCATAGTAGTAGAGGTAGTAAAGGTATCAGCAGTGATCGGAGCGATTAGGGTTAAAAGATATTATTCAATAAGTAGAATCTAGTGAAATAGACTTAAAAAAGAAAAAACCAGAAAGATATAGGTGATGAGGAATTCATAGGATCGAGATTTGAAAGAAGCTAAAGAATGGATGCACTTGCACCATTGCAAATAATCTTGAGCCATGTTATTCAAGGTCTATAAACACCGATTACTATCATTTCGCGGAGCCCAACCAGGTAGTCGACACCTACTGACATGACTCAGTCCACTTGTCAGTGACTTCACGGATTGGTGCCATATTTTGATCTGGCCGCCCCTAGCTTTCGTCCAACCTATTTCTACACCGCAAAATATAGCTCTACGAGGCAGTCGGTGGTTAGGGATACATAACACATGTCCCAGCCACCTCAACTGATGAGATTTCAATACTTCATCTATTGACCTGCTATCTTTTCGTAGCACCCGTTTCCTAACGACAGCACTGCTTACTCGGTTGTCCCACGATACACGATTAGTGTTTCGGAGACACTCCTGCACAGTACACCCGTCCTTCAGTTAGCGAATAGATATCTCGCCTACGCCATAGGTGACGCAAGTTGGCAAAAGCCAATCGAGCTTTCTGTATCCGTGCTGAGATTTAGTTACAAACCAAGCCACCGATGAGACTCCCGAGATAGGTGAAGCGGTCTGCACGCTCAACTGCTTTACTCCCTATCACTAGTTCGGGTGCCGATGCAACCCAATCCTGAAGCAACATTTTGCATTTCGAGGGGGAAAACTGCATTGCGAACATGTTTGTAAATGCTTGAGGAATGGTTTTCGTCGGCAGCTGAACTAGTGATAGGGAGTGAAGCAGTTGAGCGTGTAGACCGCTTCACTTATCTGAGGAGTCTCATCAGTGCTGATGACCTGGTGGCTGAAGAAACCTCAGCACGGATACAGAAGGCTTGATCGGCCTTAACCTACTTGCGTCACTTATGGCGTAGGATAGATATCCATTCGCTAACCAAAGGACGAGTCCACTGTGTAGCAGTTCGCTCCGTTCTACTTTATGACTCTGAAACATGGCCAGTTGGAGTCTAAGATATTCGTAGATTACATGGTACAAATCCATGAAGTCACCAACAACTGGATTCAGTCATGTTGGTAGGTATAGATTGCCTGGTTGGAGTCCGCGAGACGATAATAACCTAAGGTTAGAAACTTTGAATGACATGGCTCAAAATGGTTAGCAATGGCTTAGGTGCATCCACTCTTTGTCGTCTCTCAAGTTCTAATCTTCTGAATTCCTAATCATGTCCTTCTCTTTTTATATTTATTTCACTGAATTAGTCTTTTGAAATGATATGTTCAAACACTAATCCCCTGATTACTGCTAAAAATGCTACTGCTTTCACTACTATGGGATTTGAATTGGAAATTGCTTCTCTGGGTTAATGCGGTAACGCAGCTTGATGTACATATGTACGAAGTTCCGTGTTGTAAATGACTGGTAGTGTGATGGTGAATATTCAGTTCAGTTTTGAGTTACAGTGTGTATGATCTTCAGTCTATATCGAACTGAGATTTTCCCTTTTAATCTAGACATTCAGAAGTATGGAAGACAATATGCAGTGGTTAGATAAAGGAAAACAAAAATTGATCTCATTATTTGTAGCCAGATATTCATAAACAGAAAATGTTTCTGATATGTTTTAGAGAGACAAAACGTAATCTCATCTCCTTAGTACAATTAACATAAATTATTGTTCTAAATTTTATAAACCTACGTTTTAACATCTGCTATATGCAACCACCACAAAAACAAACAAAGTAATCCAAAGCACGGTGTCCTAGAGACTAGATTATATCGCTTTATGGAAACTATTATGCGAAATTATAAAGTGAATAGTTAAGACAATCCAGTTACGAAAGCCACACTAACTGGGGTACCTACATATTGTTTAGAAGAAAATAAGACGAGGTGATAAAACCACCGATTATGCGTACTTTCTCGGAACTAATTTCTTCCAATTAAAAAATCAATTCATGAATTTTAGGTTGACTCACAAAAAGTGATTTCAATTTATGTGAAATTATGTATATAAAGACGATAAAACCAAAAATAAGACCAAAATTGTCGTACCCTTTTAACTGGATCATGCAAAATTTCAAAATACATGGCTAGCTGCTGAAATGATTCCTCTGAGGAAATTATTATCACGTATAATTACATACTTGCCAACGGGTTGTCTTGATTCTTATCCGGATGTGCCTCCCTTGCCTTTTTTTTATACGCTTTCTGCACATCCTTTGTGGTACAATCATCCTTGAGACCAAAGTATGCATACAGATCAACATCCATGACAGAAGGTTGCTTTTTGTGACTCAGTGACACCGCAGCAACCTAGCTTACTATTGTTGCGCACCATGCGAGTTTCCCGCTGTAATCCAAAATAACATTTCATATTGTTTCAAATAGTTGCAGCTGAAATAAAGCAGGATTCCGCCTAAAAACCATCTTTATGTGGCGAGAATGGATTACTCGTGATTACAAGTAGCCACTTAGTCATAATGCAATATCCAATATTTTTTCCATGAACTAGTATAAACAATTTCATTTATTTGCTCTCCATTCTCGTTATTTTTGCACGGTTCCTGGTGTTTCGTTGCATGCGATGGATGAGATTCTAGATACTTGACTGTATTAATTCTATTCAGTTTAGCAGTTGTCTGCTTCAGGGCTGTAGGATATCTGTATACCAAGAGCTATCTTGTTACCAGGCCGGAGATCAGTTAGTTGCAATGTGGAGAATAAGAAGGAAATATTATCTAGCTAATAATAAGATTTAAGAACCAAGTAAATATACTGGTAGTTTAGTTTATTAATTGGTAGTGAAAATTAGGCGAAAGGACTGAAATGAATGCAAGGGAGATTACCTCGAAATTGGTGATGATGCTTCGGCAGTCAGCTTACTCTAGGATTGTTTGGCAGGATGGAGTAAATTTGTAGCGCAGGTAGATGATTGTGACAGCGTTTAGTTCTCTGCGCTGGATGTTTTGGTTTTGGAGCTTTCACTGTTCTTCTGAACAACATCATCAGCACAAGCTTCAGATAGAAGTGAAGTATTCGAATTTCTCCACGTATCTTGTTCTCTTAACCTCGATCTTGATTGTTTGCTGTCAACCTTAAGTCAGTCGTTCTTTGTACCTTTGTTTTGATTGCATCTCCCTTTGGTCTGTTTCTTGAACCTATGCCGCATATGGTTTTACTGATTGATTGATAAATTGGGTCAACGTCGATGTGTTTGTTAACTGCTGATTAACCTGAGTACCAAGTTTCTAAAAATACTCTGGTTTTCTTTGTGCTCTCCCTATCCAGTATTTCCACATTGTTCTAATCGCATATATTTTCATAATTGTCCGTATGTATTGGTGTAAGTGGAACTGTCGTGTCGTTTGACTGCTGTTACGTAAACAAAGCTGAAGAGGCCGTCCACTTTGTCCTATGAAGTGTTTTTCACAGTCTGAGCAATTTATTTTGCAAATGATGTTTGGCTTTTCTTTCTTTGTCCTTTGGTCTAAATAGGATTGATTGAGGTGGGTCGGAAACCAGTCTTGAAGCAACCGTTTGTATTTCAACGGGGAGAATCGCATCTCGAACATCCTTGCATTGTTGTTTAGTTAGAAGACAGAATTTTGTCAGCGTCTTCAACAAGTAGTACCATGCCAGTGGCATATTCTAAGTCAGAAAGCGTGTCTCCTGGCAAAAGGTCAACTCCTAAAAGGACAGAAGAAAAGATGTTTACTCAAAAAGTAAGTCAATGAAAAAGTTAAATGCGAATGGATAAAGTGGACAACCTTGACGAATACCACTCGATGTAAAAAAATTCTGATGACAGTCTACCATGAGTTCTTATTCGACCAGCCGCTTTAAGGTCCGTGAAGACAACTATTGTCGGACGCCGATATGTGTCTGCATTCTAGAACCTTACGAAGAGTGACCATGTGGTCTATACAATCACGTCTGAAACCAGCCTGGTTTTCTTGGGTCTGCTCTTCACAAGCTCTAGTTAGTCGTCGAAGTGTTGTCGAGGCTTTAAATTGAATTGATTCCTGTAGTGTTCCGTCCATCGGTCCAATATCCTAGGTTGAAAATGAATGATACAACCACTCTTTTCTGAGATAGTTTCGCTAACAGATGGATTGGTTTCCTTGATAAATAGTGACTGTTGTATACTGTTACCTATCGCCGCTGCCTCTTCCAATCGACCTACGACTCAATGCTATTTCTGCACCAGCGATGCCACGGGAGCCAGAAATGTGGCTTCGAAATATGCAATGCGTAAATCAATTTTATTATATTTCTGGACAAGATGAAGTCAAAAGAGTGATTCTGCTGGGGTCCTGCTTACGCGTTACGGAGACGCGTACGACATTCGATGCCACTTTCTACTGCCTACACCATAGAAGGGTCCCTCTTGAGTAACCTGAAAAAGAAGTTAGATTAGCTTTGATCCTAGAGTTCCTGAAGCCTGACCACAGAAGCCAACGGACAACCACTTAGGGCTGTTCACCCCCCATTTTTTTCGAAGTGTTAGCTCCACTCTTCAAATGGCCTTACCTTCAAATACTGAAATCCGTGGGGGCAGATGAGTTGTGACATTGTCTTAGATTGACCTCTTCTTAGCCCTTCCATCTTTTTGAGAAGGCAGCATCGTCGAAGTTACTGGATGTCAGAGATGATCACCTTATTGCTGTCACAGCCCTCAACAGTCAGCAGTACGACTTCGCCCTCAGACCTTGAGTAGCTGCTTTTAGTCTCATCGTTCTCCAGTCGACCTGCTTGGCATGGTAGCACATTCAGGAACATATTTTCCAGCCAATATAGCTTGGTTGGGCCATCCGATATGCAACTTAATTCACCATGTCAGGGTAGCAACTGTGGTCGAGCGTAGCCCCTGGAAAACACCTGCTTCGGCTTTGGCACCAGGAAGGTATTCAAGCCGAAACGCAAACCCTCTAATTTGTTTATTGCATAAATATTGAGTGAACTTTTGAACCAGTGATTGTGTTTTAATGAGGACTAAAAGACATCGAGATTTTTTGAAAGTACACTTGCGCAGAGGTCGTGAGCAAGGCTCCAGGTGAAATAGGCGATTTAGTGAATATCACAAATCCAGTATACAGTAACTTTGCCATGAATTAGTCTAAAATAACTGATTTCTTTGCGCTCGATTGTAGTCCTATCGTTACGGTCCTAAGTGTTTGGCAGTGCCCTGTGAATGAGGATCCAGCCACTCGACTGCCCTGTTCAAGTCAGCTGATAGTTTTTTGTGAGTTTGCATGTCTCGCAATTTTTCGGCGATTACCACAAAGGAAGTGGTGATGATGCTTCGGTAAAAGGCTAACGCTAGGATGGTTTTGCGTACTTAATATGTTGTACACCATGATCAAATCACCCATGATTCACTTGTAATTTAGGGGGAATAATCCTGAGTGCTGGGGTTTATCTTTGTGGGTTTTATTTTTCAACCCTATCTACCGTTTCGTTGCTCGTCTTTTCACTCGATCCAAGAGATTTAGGCCTCTTTTAATCAGAGGGGATGTGACGACGTTGGGAACCACAATGTGTGGGCGAGCTTATGTCTTGAAAAATGCTAAGAATAATTCTGAGGTGATACCAAGAGGTTGTCTTCGCATAAAGTGCAGGTGTGCATTTGCCTTGGCTGCGTCCCCACTGTAGTTTGACCTGTTGTGGAGGCTTTTAGTGGTTATTAAACCGAGATCGCTCTCTGAGTAGACATTAGAAGGCGGACTTCCGTTGAGGATGTAAATTCTGTGTAATATGAGCACAGAATGTAAATAGAGTTTTAGACCGTTTTTCACTGCGCATTTCTCAGTGCATGTAAGGTCCTTTCGAAGCTCAGTTGAATCTTCTTCGCTTCTAATGGACCTCGAAATATTTACCGATGAGCTTAATTGTCTAAAAGATCGTTAAGGAATATCAGGTAGAGGTGACCTAAAATGGTCTCCTGTGAAACTGTCGATGTCGAGACTCGCCAACTAGCTTGCACACTATTCGCCTTGGTACGAAACCTTTTATTCTTAATGTAGTTTCTAAGGCAAGATAGGAGTGGGTCAGTGATGCCCACTACTCAGTCAGGACATAGATAAATCGAGAATATGGAAAATTATACGTTGTTATACGGATTATATTGGTTTGCCTTTGACTACACGCAAAATCCCTAGATCAGTCAGAGTTAGACATTAACACCGTTGGATGCCGGCCCAGTGGTCCGATGGTTGGGTATTTGCGTTCGTCCCAGGTTCAAATCCTTCGAGGAGCAGGAGTCGTAGATACGCATTGCTGATGAGTCCCATACCAGGACGAAACGGCCGTCCGGTGCTTCCAGGTTTCCCATGGTGGTCTGACAATGATTAATTGATGATTTCAAATGTAAAAACACAAACCTTCAAAACTCTGTCCCAAAATCCTTTATTTTTCTCGCTATAGGCTGATTTTGAAGCCACTTATGTACATATCCCTTACCCTTTGATTGATGACCCGATATACGAGGCAAATAGAAAACCACGTTCATCAATTGTAGGACACATTTGAAAGGTGGCATAAGATTGACATCAATGCAATCTATAATAATAATAATAATAATAATAATAATTTATTATCAAATAAGAAACATGTTACAAGAGACATGCCAATTTACAGGCAAGATCAAAATGTTAAGATTAGCAACATATTTCTTTTAAAACTGTATACAGTTACTGAAACATTTCACGAGATTCATTGGATTCCTATAGATGGAATGTACAATGCGAATAGTTGGCGCGAGTTACGACTATCATCTTATGGACTGCGAAACGATTCATGATAGAGACAGGTTTACATATAACAAGAATTGATGCGGTAAATGTACAAAGGTCTGGTTGATATTCGTCAGCTAATGATTTCACATGTTCCTGAGTAGGGTAACCAAGTTTATGGCAAATATCCAGACTAATATATGAGGATTGGAATAAGGTTCTGAAAAAAAGAGTAATAAAGAAAACGGGACGAGGAGCGGAACAGAAAGTATTCTTGTTTAAAGCCGAACAACGGCTTCGCACATACGTATATAGATAAAACAAAGGTATGTTTACTCAGACTTTTTTTAATATCAGAACACTAACTGTACACCTGCACTTATGTAGGTTAATAAAGACAATTCAGTAGTGAGATAACTAATGAGAAGTTAGTCGTATGAATAGAGGAAATTCAGAAGAACCAAGTTGTTAGTAATAATGTTGATTTACAAAATATAATAATGAGGCACAGTAATAAAAAGTTTTCGGTGGTATTTTATTTATTCTGTTTCTTTTTACCTCTGTAGCTCAAGAAGTCATAAGTGAGCTTTTTTTTAGTATAGTTGTCCCGACCAGCTTGTAAGGAAGTAGGAAATAAAAACCAGTGCAAGGTTACAGACATGAGTTGTAGACTAGGTTAACAAGGAGCCGTAAGCAAACAAAATGTTCTGCCACACAGACTTGTGTAGATTGAGGTCATCGCCCCACCGTCATGAATGCTGGTCACATACACCACCCTCTCTGCTTTTTTGATGTTAGGCTCTCTTACATTTAATGGTTGATTGTAAATAATGGTCTCTAGTCTACTCTCTGTTTTTTTGTACAACTTGTCGGAATTAACTTTCTATACTAGTTCCATATTTCAAGCCATCCAAAAATTTTTCCCAGACAAAATATCCACGTAGCATATCACACCGATTTTAAGTAAACTAACGGTATAAATCGTTGGATATGTGTCAGTTAATAGGTAGTTTGGAAATAGGAAGGACAGGGAGCTTGAACGAGGAGAAAGTGAAAAAACAGAGTAGAAATAATATTAAAAATTAATGAGTAAAGCGATAAGTTGGTAAGCAGGCAAGGTGTTTGGATGTCAATGAATTGGGGAAATGAAAATCGGTTAAATTTTTGATACTTAAACAAGAAGAAACTCACAATGATACACGGAGTTAGAGTTCCTTTTAATTGACAGTAGGTGATCAGAATCTACAGGCTTTTCAATTTGTCTGTCTACTAGAAATAAAAACTAAAATTTTTTTTAGATATGAAAATAATGATTGGGATTAAAATTTAGAGAAAAGTCACAGGTAACACCTCAAAGACGTAACCTATTACTGTTAGTAGAAGCAGGGGGATTTGCCTATCATTTCGTGATGCATGTATGGGTGGTAATGAGGACACAATATGTTTAAAGTCTATAATTCGTCTCTGAGGTTTATCTCAATATTTGGTGGACCATGAAAGAGTGCCTGGGGACTTGGTGTGAGTCCCGAGAATAGTGGATATATCTCTTTAGAGTCTAGCAACAGCATGACTAGTTTCTTGAACTTAGTGATTGTT
Organism: Schistosoma turkestanicum; assembly: GCA_944470395.2. Taxonomy (NCBI): domain Eukaryota; kingdom Metazoa; phylum Platyhelminthes; class Trematoda; order Strigeidida; family Schistosomatidae; genus Schistosoma; species Schistosoma turkestanicum. The sequence continues at coordinate 41,703,534 of OX103971.1, forward strand.
TCACAGATACGGTTAGTAATTGGTAACCCGTTCCAGAATAGACTCTATCGTATTACAAAGAAATTACAACGCAATGATTTTTTGCGTGTAGTGGAACGCTTCTACGAAGCGAATGCGATTTGTGAAAAATAAAAATTATTGTACATCTTTTGTTTAACTGTACCAAAAACACTTCTACGACTTCTTGCGCGCAACGTTCTCTTCGCGTTGCTGCCATCTTTATCTATTTGCTGCTCCCCATGTAATGCCAACGTTTTCCTTCAATAAAACCATGGAAAATAGATTTATTTTGTTTTTCTATGAATAAAGACGGGACATTATGGAACGTTTAGTGGTGAGCATAGTCAATCTGGTATCTGGATTCGTTCACAACATGTGTTTTGCCGTCAATAGTGCATATGCGTTGTTTCTAAGTCAGCAAGCAGTGTCGTGGTTCATAATTTGGCGGTATTTAACGAACGAAAGACCATTTATTAGTTTATAGAGGAGCATTAGGTTTTTTTCAGACGAGGCCATAGAGGTTCTAGGGTAAAATGCTTGCATCTTTTTGAGTAGTCGAGGTTATGGCTCAATCCGAACAGGCGCCGGGTGAAGCTTCTTTGTACATTTTCTACTCGCATTTTGTCAATGATATTTATGTTTGAAAAGATGAGTGAACAATATTCAAGTGAGGGCCTTATACAGATTTGGAAGAGTGTAAGCTTAGCCTCACTAGTCAAGAAGTTCTTGTTTATAAAACCAATTAGCCGTCTGGAAATAGAGACAATATTTGAGGCATTTTCTTTGAATTTTAGGCTTCTAGAGTAACTAATACCCAGGTCACGCGCTGATATAAATGTCTGAACCCTACATTTTTGTAAGTAGAGTGGTGTATCAGGGTGACGCTGACTAAAATGCGTTATGCCACATTTGTTGTGGTTAAACGGTAGGTAGTTAAGTTATCAAGACCACTCTGAATCTTAGTTACATTTTCGTCCAGATCTTCAGGCTTATAGCTGTATACTATTTTCAGATCATCAGCATATAAGTATGCTGTTCCAAATTTTATAACATTACATATATCGTTCATGTACATCAGAAACAAGAGTGGACCTAAGACACTTCCCTAGACAACTTCACTGGTTATTGGTCTTGGTGATGAAAGACATTCGTTGTAATTAACCATTTGTTGTCGTCCATTTAGGAATGAAGCAAACCATGAGTATAGTGGGTTAATGATTACGAATGACTTTAGTTTAAGTAGAAGCATTTTGTGTGGGACTTTATCAAAAGCCTTTTTAAAATCGAAGAAAAGGACTGATATTTGAAGCCCTTTGTCTTGTTTATGTGTGAAATCATTGAAATAATCTAACAGACATGTATCACACGACCTGGACCTCAAGAACCTATACTGTGAGGTCGATATCGGATTGTTACTAGGTAGATGTTGTAGTAACTCTGCCTTAACTACTTTCTCCATAACCCTAGATACTACCGAAGTTATGTTTATGGGTCGGTAATTTTCAACGTTCGCTGTAGGCCCAGATTTAATTGTGGGGATGATATGTGTAGTCTTCCAGTTATTAGGGTAACACTTTGTGGAGAGTGATATAGTAAATAGTTTGAGAAGAATAACGCACAGATCATTGCTACCATTTTTCAGCATGCTGGCTGGGATACCATCTGGTCCTTCAATGGAAGAGTGCTTCAGTGTACTAATCGCCTTAGAAATGTTCTCTACACTAAATTCAACACTAGCGATTTCGCAGGAAGGAGTTTGGGTCAGGTGTGACTCATTTGTTGAGTTTTCGTTTGTTACTGTGGCACAAAAATGTTCGCTAAACAACTCTGCGATACTTTTAGGGTCTTCATACACTTGATTGTCCCTAATAAATATGCTCCATCCTTTCATTTTGGAGCATTTAAGTTTATTCCGAAGGAGTTTTGTAAGTTCAGAGGATTCATTGTTTAGCTGAACAGTACGCTTTTCTTTGCGATCGCCTTTTCAGTACGTGTTATTTCTGCCTCCACACATATTTCAGTCATCGTTACTAATGAGGAGAAGTCATTACAGTTATGAAATCTGGAAGCATGTCTTCGAAGACGTTTACGTATATGACCAGGCATATATAAGTCCTTAGGAATTCTGGGTCTCCAAGATTCTAAGGGTGCAAATTTATTGAAAATGCTATTTGTGTTATGATAAAATACATTCATTAGTTCATCGATATTGTGTGCGGTAAAGTTGTTAGTCCAGTCAATGCTTCTGAGGCAGTTACGGAAGTTTTACCAATCAATCCTACGACAGTCCCTACGAAGTGTAGTGGATTTACATTTTATAGTTGTAGCTCCTATATCAAGGCTGCATATGACCATATTATGATCGCTACCTGGGAAGTTTTTTCCAACATATACAGTATGAGGAATGAGATTGCTGGTGAAAACTAAATCCAATGTATTTGCATTTCTGGTTGGAGCTTTAACATGTTGAGTCAACTCTCCAAGCTCTAAGCATTCAATAAGTGATTCGAATCGTCTAGGTGCTTTGACTGGGAACCAAGAGATTTCAGGCATGTTGAAGTCCCCACAAATAGCCTTGCTTGTGAACGGTAGGGATGAAACAAACGTGAATACTTCTGACAGTAATGCTAGATCTCCTGTTGGTACATTAGGCTGTCGGTAGACACAGCCGAACAGTAAGGAAACTGCATTTGACGGTTTCAGAACGATCCACACAGAATCTGGCAATCTGTTTTATTCCGATATATTACTTGAGAATGAGTTTAGGCTAGAGTGGGCATATATGAGGCATCCTCCACCTCTTTCTTGTAACCTATCACTTCGAAACAGATCATAGTTTTCAAGAGATATGGTAAGATCAGAAATATTACTACAAGTCCATGCCTCAGTTATCTTAATAAGTGACGGTTGGCAGATAGTAGTAAACATGACTAGATCTGTCTTTTTATTACACATTGAACGAGCATTAATAGGAAATATATTAAACGAATGTCCCGCTGATCTAAAATAGTTTAGGGTATCTTGAGTAAAGGAGTTACTATGACCTACGTGAGTGTGGTATGAGGAATTAGGGGGGAAATGTTAAGTAAGGTACTGGAATTGATAGAAGGGGTTGTTAGCCCGGGAGAAAGGGGGAGAATGTTGTCTGTTTGAGATTGTGCGACGAGAGTGCTTTCATATTCTGTATGTGATATGAAATGACCTGAGCTATATGTCGCGCAAGGGGTACCACAAGTGGCTGTATCCCAAAAAATTATGATTCGGCTTGCATTGCAGTTCACCACCGTTTCTAGTAATATCTTGATGATAACTCGTTACTAAGGTTAAATTTATACGAAATGGTTTTAACTTGGGGAGGGTTTGCCGTGTACAAGTGCCAGTTGTTAAGGCCTTTTCGCCATACCCTAGTAATAAGTGATTTACTTTAAGGAAATGTTTTCTGGGACTATAGGTGAGGCGCATGTTAAGAAAGGCGGACATATTATTCCCTCCTGACCTGATTTGTTTGTATAGGGGAGTGCTTGGACAACTATCCCTTTTTGTGTGAAAAATACTGCATGGGATTCTTGCTGTTTCGTTGGTGGTAAAAGAGAAGTTGTCTAGTGCACCAGTAAATACATAAGTAGGAAGGAGAACAACCATCAAGAACCTTTCGATTGTGGAGTGGTGGATAGGCTATCATTATTTACACCGGTCGTTACATGCTATGCTGTTTAGCCAAGCTCGATAGGATATGATCTAGCTAGTCATAGAGAACTGCGATTTCATCACTAGTTTACAGAAAAAGTCAAACATGGCTTCAGACGTTGCCGGCTCCGAAATAGTTGAGGTAACTGTTGCTTTCTTGACCGGCGGCACAGATGGCTCATGATGCTTCGCGTTATGGGTTACTCTAAGCACTTGTAACACATGCAAACAGCGCTCGCTGTAATGAGGAATCTATTTGAGAAAGCAGATTATGATGTGGCAATACAGTGGTTAACCCTAGTTAGAATTAATTTGCTCTGTCATGACACAAAACACAAGTAAGTATTGAAGGTCCATAATCGTCTCTAATTCTTGCATTGCGTGTTATAGTTTTATTATTAATAATCATGTTGATATCCACTAAGATTCGCTAGCATAGTTCCATGAATGTAATTTTTAACATTTCGGCACTTATAACATTCTGAACTTACCTGTTAGATAAAATAACTTATGCTATTTGAAACTAAACTGCCATTAACTATACCTACAGTTCGACCTATTAAAATGACTGAATGGCTTTAGCATGTACTGCCAAGAGATGGGCCTAAAATGGAAGGGATACACAAATTCTTAGGCACTTAAAACATTTAATTTACCATTCTTGCCTCTGTCAATGAACAGGTTGACCATTTGCCGACATTCATGTGCTTCAGTTTATTTGACAATCTTACCACCTCTAAAAAAGTCCTTAAAAAGTCTCCTCATGGAATTTCCTTGATAATGGATCGTTCTGAAAAACTCAGACGTAATTTAAATCTTTTTCCGCGTTTCTTAGTATGACCGTGATGACAAGGGTCATTCATGTTACTTATATAATCAAACTAGGGTATTGCGAGAAGGCTGATTAATTATTTCATGGGACTAAAAATCGACTCATTTCTGTGACTCTAACCGTTTCGTAACTCATAGTATCAGTCAAGCTCTCTAGCAGTTTCTGCAATTATTTTCCCATTCTAGAGACATTTTAGCTTCGTTGAACCCCGTGATTGGAATTTTCCAGTCTTATGCTTGTCCTGTTTCGCCTCCACATTTAGTTCTATCAAAGTTGAGTGAAGTCTGCCATGACCCCTCGAATACATACCTTGTACCATCGGAGAACAGACTTTAAAGTAAATGTTCTTCTACCGTACAATCAATCCGTCTTCGTGCCCCTGGTTGCAGCTAGTACCACGTGATGTTTATTATAACTGTTGGTTGGGTTTCGTAGTTGGTATAATAACCAATGAGAGGATAAACTATATTCATGCTTATTATTATCATTTCGTACAAAAGCCAACACTGTTGTAAAGCTACCATCATTATGACAGTGGCTGAGAAGCATTTTTAGTTGATGAATTATCAGCTTTTTGTGTTCACATTCGTTCGTTTTTTCTAATCTGATAATTAGTAGCAGCTAATCACTTTAGTTTTCGTTCTAAATTTGAAGTGAATAGTACAGTTAAGGTGCCTCGATAAATTGTTTGTGTTTGCTTGCCCCAATTCATAAGTAACCTATATCTTTAAATAATTTTCTTTAGGTCATATCATTTTCCTTGACAACTTTTTTAATCATGAAAATATACACTTCGACTCAGGCATGGATGAATGGTCGAGTATATGAATAAATAAATCTTCCTTTCTATTTCCATATATAATAATAATAATTTATTCTCAAATAACTACGTTACAAGAGTCACGCCAGTTTACAGGCTAGATCAAATTGTCACAAATGCTTTCACAATTACTGTAAAAGTTATAGCAGTTAAAATAAGTATAAGAGTCAGTTTCTGATTGCATATTTACACCATGTCACTGACAGAAACAGTATTGTACAGCCTCATTTTCAATAGTAGAGTACAAATAAGGAAGGTGCACAATAGGTTCTTTTGGCGATTTGCCGAGTTCAATAGTGAATTTGTTGGGTAAGGTCATATGGAACGCGCTTGATACGAGCTGTGATCCAGACAGTCGTGTACATAGGGTGCATGTTCCCTAGAGTAGCCAAGGATTTCCCACCGTGAATAGGGTTCTGAAAAGGAGAAGAGAGAGAGAGAGAGAAAAAGGCAGCAGTGTGGCAAGTGTATATATATAACCAAAGCACTACTTAACCTGTCATGTTGAAGTAGTCAATACAGTAGTAAGCCAAGATAAAATTCATACTGACCACTTAAATTAAAGTAAATTCTGGGAATATAAGAATATAACGCACAGATAAAGGAGTACAGCAAAAAGAAGGGAGAGTTGTGCAGTGTCAGGTGGACAGAAGAGAAGTCGAAGTAAGAAGCTGGATTAATGTACGTTGAAATCGAAATTCTAGTTGAAAGAGTAGAGTTTGTAAAAATAAAAATTTGACGAATAAAATCTCGCACTGTCTAACTGTTTTTTTTCATTATTATTGAATGCCAACCTCTAAGTCATACTGTTAGCGCCTGAGTAAGAATGTTGCAGGTGTCTCGACAGAATAGCGACCTCAGCATAGTTTTGGAAACATGAACCACAGAAGTAGCAAGCGTATAAGAGCAACCTCAGTGTTACTGATTAGTCGTCTCATCAATCTAAAGAGCCGAAAGCAAACAAAATGTTCTGCCCCACAAACATGGGTGGTTTGAAGTTATCGCCCACACCATCAATGTTTGCTGGTCAGTAACTCCACCCTCCCTCCTTTTGTGTTGTTAGGCTCATGTTAAATGTTTAAAAGAAGCTATTGAGTTCTACTTGGTGTTCTATGTCTCGCATCCTGTTGAGAAACACTATTTCTGCAAGTTCCTTTCACAAACTCGTCTGGCTATTACAACTTATGAACTATTGGTTAGGCATCAATGCTATACAGTTAACAGTTATGGAGAAATAGTAAGAATTTTCAAACAAGATATAAGCATTTTGAATGTAGTGGGGAAGATGTACTTAACTAGCTAAGCAGGAGATATAAAGAGTATCGCGGTTAAAAGCGGAGCAATAGATAACACTAAGGGGCCAAGGTAAGTCAATAGCGTGTAAGTGAGAACAGTATAATTGATAATAGGCAATGTGAAACTCACACAGTTGTAAGTGTTGATAAGGTTGCGCCCAGGAGAGTAGAGTGCATTCTAATCAACCAGTTTACAGTTGAACAGTGTCGATCGACCCAGTTAGTAGAGTAACCTGTCTATTTCAAATAAAAACTAAAGAGATTTATATTCAACTAGAAAAATTAGTGCTACTTGGGAGTGTAAAAATAACTAAATAAGACGCAGCACTGAGTTCATTGTGTTTAAAGTGTATGCAGAGCTATTAATATGAAAGCAGGGTGCGAGTGAGTTCACGAGCGCAGAAGAGTCAGTGCAACTGAGAGCATCATTAAGAAGTTGAACAAACTCATGTAACCCACTTGCCATGCGTATTTTTGAGGGAAGCCTATTCCATATAAGTGCATACTTAGAGAGGAAGAAGTTTTCTCGAGTTTTGGATCTATACTTCTCAAGTTTGACCGTAGATACTTTATCTCGAAGGTTATGTGTACAAGGGCCATGGATAAGGACTAAACTGCAGGAGGAATATGTGAGCTTGTGCAGGAGTTTAAAGTAAAGGATCAGATTGGACTTAAGCCTTCTTTTCCATAATGGATCGAGCCCGAGTTCAATACATCGGGTTGGATAGTCAATGGGTGAGCTATGATTTAGGACTTTACGAGTAAATTTCCTTTGTATTCCTTCAAGCTTCAACATATCAGACAGGCGTACGTTAGAAAATAAGAAAGAGCAGTATTCAGCAATAGGTCTTACGCATGTTTTATAGAGAATTGTTCTGGATTCTCTATGAAGGAAGTTACGAAAGATGAAACCAAGCATTCTTCTCATTCGAGAAACTTTATTGGAGATATGTTCGGAGAAGTTAAGGTTGTGCGAATAATGCACTCCAAGATCAGTTACGGATGTGAGTTTGGGCAATACATTCCTGTTGAGAATGAGATCTAATTTGGGAGCAGTGTCTCCGAAACACATCCAGCCACACTTCTCAGTATTAAGTTCAAGGTTCCATTGCTTACACCAGACATCTACAGTATTGAGTTCGTGCTGGATTGTGTGCAACAAGTTTCCTAAGTCAGATTTGCTAGTTTGATAAATCACTTTTAGGTCATCCGCATAGAGGTAGGTTTTACCAGTGTTGAAACAACTGCATATGCTGTTGATGTAGATTATGAAAAGTAGTGGACCCAAAACACTGCCCTGCACAACACCACTGGTAATTGGTCGAGGTGTAGATGTATGTGAGTTGATTTTGGTAATCTGATATCTATCTGTGAGGAACGACCTAATCCATTGCAACAGGTGGCCACTAATACCGACGGACTGAAGTCTGTTGATTAAAAGACTGTGAGGTACCTTATCGAAAGCCTTTTTGATATCAAAATACAACACGATTACTAGTTGCTTTTGATCGCGTATGCTGGTAACCTCATTAAAGAAATCTAAAAGACATGTGGTGCATGACCTAGTTCTAATGAAGCCATGTTGAGAGGGGTCAATGTGACCTTCCCTGAGTAAGTGATCAGATAGTTGATCTTTTATCACTTTCTCCATCACACGTGATATAACAGGAGTGATATTAACCGGTCTGTAGTTTTGGACTAAGTCTTTCGGTCCAGATTTATGTACTGGGACAATATGAGTCAACTTCCACGATTCGGGGTATGTACCAGACTCAAGGGATAAGGTAAAAATTTTAAGCAACAGCGCTGAAAGGTTCGGTCCTGCCATTTTAAAAAGTATGGAAGGTATCTCATCCGCACCACAGCTGCCATTGGGTTTAAGGGTTCTAATTGCCGCTTGAATATTATTAAGATCAAATTTGATGGTACAAAGATTATGCATGCTGCTACAGTTAGTGTTAGTATCAGGGGTAGGAGATGTGTTCAGATTGAGGGAGAACCATGTACTAAACAGTTCGCAAATAACAGCTTCGTCATAATAAGTCTGTCCATCATGTAGTATATAATGAATTTTTCGATCTGAGTCCTTTTTTATGCGTTTGTTAAGCAAACGACAGAGGTTTTGGGACTTACACTCAGTAGCGAGAGCATTATTTTCTTCGATTTGCCTACGCACTTCATGTTGATGTTTAACACCGTCAAGTAAAGCGTAAATTTGGTACAGGATGCTGAAGTCCTTAGATTTGCAATACGCCCGTTTTAGTTGACGTAGTTTAGCCCTAGCTTTGTAGGTGATATAAGGAGTAACTGTTTTGAAAGACGTTTTGAGTGGGATAGTCGTGTCTAGAGCAGATTTGATGGTGACGTTGAATATATGTAATGCATCAGAAAGTTCAAGACAAGAAAAAAACTCAGTCCAGTCGGAGTGCTGAATTAGAAACCGAAAGCTGTCCCAGTCAGCATGTTTATAGTCTCTGTATTGAAAACGGTTTACTGTTTTAGATTTGTCACATTTAGCAAAAAACGGAAGGGTGCAGAGGACAATTTTATGGTCACTGTTGTGAAACGTTTCGCAGACAGACACAGATGTCGGGGTGACATCGTGACAAAATACCAAATCGAGGATGTTGTGGTTCCTAGTAGGCAGGTGCACATGTTGTTGCCAACCGTGTGTGTCTAGGGGACCAAGTAAGCTATCAAATCGTAGTGGACCGGAATGTGTCCGCCAGTTGATTCCAGGGAGGTTGAAGTCACCACAAATAATTTTGCAGGTGAATTTAAGACAGGCAGCCCTGGCAAACGACTCACCAATAGCAACGTCAACCGATCGACGAGTGTTTGGAGCTCGATATATGCATCCAACCAGTATTTTACATTCATGGGCGTGCACAGTCAGCCATATCGAATCAGGCACTTGATTAAGAACAGTATCATAAAACATTTCTGCTTTGATGTCTCTAGATACATAGATGAGGCAACCACCACCCTTTTTAGATCCTCGGTCACCGCGAAAGAGTTCATAAGAGTCTATTAGAAGGTATGAGTCAGGGACATCGGAGGACAACCAGCTTTCAGTAATCAGGACAATGGAAGGATTGTTTAGAAGTACTAGAGAGCGTAAGTGGGTAATCTTATTGATAACAGATCGGGAATTAATTAGCATTAGTGTAACATAGGACGAATACTCATCTTTCAGGGATGCACGATGGGCATCTGGAGGGTTGTATGGTGTGTGTTCTAAAGAAGGGCTGGAAGTAGGAATATAGGCTTGATTGTAATGATCAGTTAGTTTGGGAGCGATATAGTTAGAGGGAGAAAGGTATTCAGAGACAGGCATGGTGAGAGAAACATGTGAGGTAGGAAATGATAAGTGTTGTTCGTCAGAGTTAACTGATGACTCCCAAAGAACAGATGAGGAAGTCGCTAGGGGGCATAAGGGTGGATCGTTTCGTAAGTCCATTGGATAAGGTATAGTGGAGTTAGTCAAATCTTTGGACAATGTGAAAGGTGGTTTGACAAAAGGACCAGACATAAAGGTATTACAGCTAGAAGGGGAAGACAGCGTCAAAGATCGATTGTCATCCATTACATCACAGAATGCAAAGCATGACTTGAAGGAGGGGGAAATATCGCCCTCAACAGCTGGAGGTAGAAAAACAACTCTGTTGAGGGGGTGAGCGTTAAAAAAGGGTTAGGTACATTTTTTGGAGAGACTGAAGAATTGCAAAAGGAATTTCGGCTAGGGTGGTGTCTAGGAACATTAGGCGGATGCCCAAGCAGGCTAGTGTTACGAGTTATCTCAGCAACTCTAGGCATCCTAGTCTTTTTGTACGCAATCAAGGGTAAAGGCTTTGGGTTGGAAACGGGGAGGCGCCTACGGTTAGAGTTTAGGGAGGTATTTATGGTATGAGTGTCCGTATTCTCAGGAGTCCTAGGGTTCAATTTTAGAAGTATAGTAGCGTCCCGAGTAGGAGAGGTAGGGGGCAGGCATTGTTGTTTATTAGGTATGTTAAGTACTGCAGACTGACGGTTAGGGCGAGTAGCACGTCTCTTGTGGGAATTTCGAACCACTAGGTCTGTCCCTTTATCTTTAGGACAATGTTTATGTATTACAAAAGTGCGATTGACCTGTGGTTTACATGTAGATGGGCTTTTGACTACGGGACAAGTTGCAGCACTTTTGTTCAGGGGACAGGTCTTCGGACTAATAGTCACTTTGGATCTGTTCTCCGTTTTAGGAGGGGTGGAGTTAGGTATAGTAGGGTTAATGTGACATTCGTGATTGACGCTGCTACTAGTACACGAATCGACCGGCATAGTTGAAAGGCCATTGGTGATACGGCGCTGTATAGTAGTTCTATCCCTGATAATTCTAATCTTCTTAAACAAAGGAATGTGTCTAAGCAGTGACTGACTGTTAATAAAGTGATTGGCTTCGATGACAGTACTAAATTGAAGAAGAATGGGACAGGAATATTTAGTCTGAATTTTACGAAGCCTGCGTGCTACGCACCAAGAGCCGGACAATCCACACTCTTTAAGGAGAGTGTTTTTAACAGGATTGCGGCTAGCACTGTCAGGTACGTTATAAACAATCGCATTCTGCATGCACTGAAGTCTTTTTAACACTTCAGAGGATATGTGGTCAATTACTATTTCCGTTTTTTTAATGATATCGAGATCAGGATTTTCTGGAACAATGGAGCAATGTTCTTACGTTTGATTTTATCGAATTTAGTAGCTGATTTGGATCTTTTACAGATGCTATATTCGACAGGTGAAATCATGTGTTTTTTAGATAAACGTGACATCTTTGTGGAATTATTTGTAAGCAGAGTTGTGTTACTATAGGCACAATGTCTGTTTGGAATTATGAAGCCAAAAACTACAGCGAAAATTACTATAATAAGAATAACCGAGGAGAAGTTGTAAGAGATGAGTTAATATGTACCGTTGAACTAGAGCAAAAAGATCGGAAAACGAAAAAGATAATACACGTGAAAAAAGGTACAACCTTCAAAGTACGCGCCAATTTGTCATAGGCAAAACCCCATTTGTTGGACGGTAGTAATAAAAAACCAAATACATTTTTGCGGATAAATTTATTTCATGCAACAAGTAGGCAGACAGACATGAGAATAAACAGCGTACAAGCTAAGACAGGTGCATCTGAGCTGAAGCACGATCAAGTATTTGCAATGAGGTAATAATAGGCTAGACAAGTAATAAATGAGTAAGCATACACAAACAATTCGCATTTACAATGGTCGATACTGTTGTCGAGTTGTTGAAAATATAATAAATGGTCGATGTCATCAGTGAATAATCTTAACCGCTAATCATTAAGGTTAGTACGATGAATCTATAATGAGGTGCTACGACTGGTCCTCAGGCATTATCAGGTTGAGACAAGTGTCTCGGTGATAAAGGTAATGAGATAAGTTCAATTTTAGGCCGTTTAGATACACTTGAAATCCTACTAAGTACATGAATCGCGGGCAGTGATTGAGAATGATGTACACGAGAGATGGCTAAATATATAATATTCAGTGCCTATTAATAGTTCAAGAGAAAGCTAGATTTCATGGAAATAAATGTATATCTAGAGTAAATAACAGTGAATACAAACATTTAAAATATGTGTTTGACACCAGTTCGACAGAACTGTTCACTTCATTTAGTTTGGAAGTGCATCCCTGTGATACTGATCATACAAGGAAAGCAGGCGCGATAACACAGGCACTTCAGGTTTTGCGAGATGAGACCGGTGGAATACACTGCAAAGTGTGATACTTCGAAAGCAGTGTTAACGGCTGAATAGTAACCTAATAGTAGATATGAACCATATAATTTTAAAAGAGGTCCTTCCACACCAGCATCTAGTTGCATATATTTAGTTCAATCTGATGTAATATCTACTACATTCTCGTGAAAGTTCTTCTGATTCTGACAGCTAAACTTAAAATTTTTCAAATGCTACATGTGAAGTGGTGAACATTTAGATCAAAAGACTGTTCAGTATGGAAGCTCATGAGCAAATGACTTGAACTGCGGGCAAACCTAATCCATTCCCGCCATAGATTGATGGTCGTATAAGATCCGTAATCGATGGACGGAAGTAATAGTGCAGAATTAAGAAGTAAAATCCTGGCAAAAATAATCAGTCAATGTATGGGATCAGAATTTACTGAACTCTTTCACCATTAACATCCTTTCATTTTAAATATTAGTATTCACTTCAAATTCCGGATTTTATGTTTCTCATTGCCATTATTACTGTTCATTTTTGGGATAGGAATTGCTTAAATCATTATGATGCTGGTTATTAAAACTCTGATGGCAACAAAATGACCTATCTTCAATCATATAAACCTTCGAAAGTCTATTGGAACCAAAGAAACAGCTATCATTGACTATCTTAATTAATTTAAATGGAAGTTTCTAAAGATCCGTAACCGTCCCTCAATATCGAGTCTCAAAGTAAAGCAATTCATCGATTATTATAAACTAGTCAGAATGTCATTAAATAGACTCACACCCCATAGTAAATAAAACAGAATCGACAATTCAAATATTATTTACTTGACGAGTTAAGTTGTAGATACATTTTCACAAACCATCTGCTGAAATATTTTCTACAGTATGTTGGCAATAAGGTCAAGTCAAGCGATGTTTCAAATATTTAGTCGACCTTGAGGTGGAGTCTAAGTGAGTTTCTGAGATTTGGTCCTGATTGTTCTCTTGGTAGACTTCAGAACGTTATAAAAATATTCAGTGTAGAGATCGTTATTTTTTCATTAATTATAGCTCTGGATAAAATTTTAGTGGTAGTTTGTGTGTCGCAACCTAACCTACAATAAACCTTGTGCATAATCTCCAACTTCAAAAGATGCTAATTAGTCTGTAGTGATATATCAAGGCTGATGGTATATTTTCCCGCAAATTATGATCATTTAGATACTGTAGTTCACAGACTAAGTCCTACACGTTTAAATCCCGATCATGTAGCTCTCACCACAAATGTACAGAAGTACGTTAACCGTATACGGGCTCTCTACAGAAACGTGACTGGTTGACTTCGAGCTTATAGAGAACTGTCATTGGAATTCGTTGCTTCGACTGGTGTCCGCCAGGGCTTTCCACTCTTCCTCTTGTTTAGCTTTATCATGGACGTGCTTTTAGAGATAACATATTCTTCGTCCGATTTTTCAGGAATTGACCCTCTACCAGGTGAATCACTTGTTGATTTAGAATATGCCGATGATGTAGTTCTACCTAGCGAAAACGCTGACAAAATGCAGAGTATTTTGACAACCATAAGCAACAATGCAAGCATGTTCGGGATGCGGTTTTCCCCATCGAAATACAAAGTTTTGCTTCAGGATTGGCTGGTATCGGCACCTAAACTAGCGATAGGGAGTGAAGTAGTCGAACGTGTAGACCGCTTCACTTATCTTGGGAGTCTCATCAGTGCCGATGGCCTGGTGACTGACGAAATCTCAGTACGGATACAGAAGGCTCGATTGGCTTTTGCCAACCTGCGTCACTTATGGCGTAGGCGAGATATCCGTTTGCTGACTAAAGGACAGGTGTACTGCGCAGAAGTGTCTCCAAAACACTAATCGTGTATCGTGGGACAGCCGAGTAAGCAGTGCTGTCGTTAGGAAATGGGTGCTACGAAAAGATGGCAGGTCAATAGATGAAGTATTGAAATCTCATCAGTTGAGGTGGCTGGGACATGTGTTATGTATCCCTAACCACCGACTGCCTCGTAGAGCTATATTTTGCGGTGTAGAAATAGGTTGGACGAAAGCTAGGGGCGGCCAGATCAAAATATGGCACCAATCCGTGAAGTCACTGACAAGTGGACTGAGTCATGTCAGTAGGTGTCGACTACCTGGTTGGGCTCCGCGAAATGATAGTAATCGGTGTTTATAGACCTTGAATGACATGGCTCAAGATTATTTGCAATGGTGCAAGTGCATCCATTCTTTAGCTTCTTTCAAATCTCGATCCTATGAATTCCTCATCACCTCTGTCTGTTTTTTTTGTACGTACGCACAAAGTTCTATGTTGTAACTGACTGACTGAATGAACCACAAACTTACAGAGATCACTTGGTGGAAGCAAACTAAAGTTGTAGTAGATCACATAAAAATTAATATATATATATATATATATATATATATATATATATATATATATATATATATATATATATATAGTCTTAGGGAAAAGGTAGATTCCCATTGTAAGGATTTCAAACGGATGAGACAAAACGTTCATCATGAAGTATGTTTCTGAAAAGATCTCCCAGTTTCCTGCAAGTAATCTTCCTTGAATATTCTTTATTAAGGATAAATTTATTGTTTTGCACATCGTTTTTTTTAAAATCCAAGATGTTTATATAACCAACTCTGCTCTAACGCGAATTATCTGAACCATTATTCAAAAGTCTAGATAAGAGGTCAAGGGATCTATGTTAATCTTCACGATTTATAGCAACGTGAAGATCCTGTTCTAGTTTTTATGTATCGATATGGTATGCTGTTACTTTAAGTTCTGATACAGATTTCCACAAAGTTGATGAGGCAAACGGGAATCTAGGCAAACGATTTGATCTCAGTTTTTGAAATTTATGAGATTCTCCTCACACGATGAACAGTCTTAGATCAATGGAAAAGTATCAAACATTATTATTAGAGGGATTGCTCAGTATACGATATGCTGGTATTAGACCACTTTGTAAC
This sequence comes from Schistosoma turkestanicum, assembly GCA_944470395.2. Lineage (NCBI taxonomy): Eukaryota > Metazoa > Platyhelminthes > Trematoda > Strigeidida > Schistosomatidae > Schistosoma > Schistosoma turkestanicum. The sequence continues at coordinate 41,718,918 of OX103971.1, forward strand.
GTACGATAAGACAGAATAGGTTGTGGGGTCTGTTTGTTTTCCTAATTGAGGTCAGTCGGTTAGTCACTCTGAGTAGGACAGTACATACCACATTAATACAGAAAGACAGTTTCATATAGCTTTCTCACTATTGAATCCGTTCAGACAGACAGATAGACAGATACAACTCAGAACTTCGTACATAAGTACATCAATTCAGGTTGCCATACCACGTCAGCACAGAGACGTAACTGTCAGTTCAAATCCAAGAGTGATAGCGATAGTAGAATTATTAGCAGCAATGGAGAAGATTAGGGAGCAAAGATATGATTCAAAAAGCATCATTCAGTGAGATAAATTTAGAAGGAGAAAGATAGAGAGTATGCGGAATTCAGAAGGTTAGAATTAAAAAGCACACAGAGAGTGGATGCACCTGCGCCATTGTAAACGATTCTGAGCCATTTTGTTCAAGGTCTCTAACCATTGGTGACTTTCGTCTCGCGGACTCCAACCAGATAGCCTACATCTACCAACATGACTCAGTCCACTTGTCAGTGACTTCATGGATTTCTGCCATGTTTTGGTTTGACCGCCCCCAACTTTCTTCCAACCTACTCCTACACCACAAAACAGCTCGTCGCGGCAGTCGGTGGTTAGGCATACGTAACACATGTCCCAACCACCTCAACTGATGAGGTTTCAATGCTTCATTTATTGATTTGCCATCCTTACCTAGAACTCGTTTCCTAACAATGGTATTGATTACTCGGTCGTCCCAGGATACACGAGCAATGCTTCGGATACACCTATGATCGAAGACTAGTAACCTACGAATCTCCTCTACTCTTAACGGTCATGTTTCGCATCCGTATAGTAGGACAAAGCGAACTGCAGCACAGTACACTCGTCCTTTGGTTAACAAGCGGATATCTCGCCTGCGCTATAAGTGACGCAGGTTGGCAAAAGCTAATCGAGATTTCTGTATCCGAGCTGAGATTTCGTCAGTCACCAGGCCATCGGCACTGATGAGACTCCCAAGATAAGTGAAGCGGTCTACACGCTCAACTACTTCACTCCCTATCACTAGTTCACATGCCGATGCAACCCATTCTTGAAGCAACATTTTGCATTTCGATGGGGAAAACCGCATCCCGAACATGCTTGCATTGTTGCTTATGGTAGTCAGAAGACTCTACATCTTGTCAGCGTCTTCACCAAGTAGGACTATGTCATCGGCATATTCTAAGTAGATAAGTGAGTTTCCTGGTAGAAGGTCTACTTCTGAAAATTCGGACGAGGATAAGGTTATATCTAGGAGCATGTCTATGATAAAATTAAACAAAAATGGAGAAAGTGGACATCCCTGACGGACACCACTTGAAGTAAGGAATTCCTGTGACAGTTCGCCATAAGCTCTCACTCGACCAGTGGTGTTTGAGTAGAGAGCTTGTATGAGGTTAATGTACTTATTTGGTACACCTTTCAATGACAGACACTGCCACAGAACCTCACGATCCACAGAGTCAAATGCCGCCTTAAGGTCCAGGAAAACAACTATTGTAGGACGCCTAAATGTGTGTCTGTGTTCCAGGACCTGTCGTAGTGTGAAAATGTGGTCTATACAACCACGTCCAGGTCGAAAACCAGATTGGTTTTCTCTAGTCTGCTCTTCACGAGCTTTCGTTAAGCGTCGAAGTATTATTGAGGCCAGTATTTTAGATACTATATTAGTTAGACTTATTCCCCTGTGATTGTCACAAGAAGACTTTTGTCCTTTCTTATAGATTGGGACAATCAGTGATTGAGACCAGTCGGATGGGATTACGTCCAGTTCCCAGATTCTACCTAAGATCTCGGCCAACCTAGTTGCTAAAAATGGACCACCATCCTTAAATATCTCAAGGGTCAGTCTATCAGGACCTGCAGCTCGCCCTCGCTTCAGATTTCCTAACGCTTTCTCAACTTCATAAAGACTAGGGGGACTTACGTCGATTTACCATCCTAGGAGAGCTAGTTCTACCCTACAACTCAATACTATACCTACACCAGCGAGACCCCGGGAAGCAGCATCAGGGTTACCGGATACACGAAGAGTAAATCGAGCTGCTTCTTTATTTTGACAAGGCGAAATCAGATTAATGATTTTACTAGGATCCTGTATGCGCGTTTCCGAGACGCAGCACACATCAATCGAACGAGATCCTAAAGTCCTAGCTAAGGAAGCCTGTTGCCCTATTTGACATAATGTCCGTACATCAAATGCTTCAACATGTAGTTTAGAACGGGGTTTAAGGAAACCAGGAACGACATTTCGTAAACCCGCATCGTTTGCGTTAGCGGTGCAGTGAGCGGAAGGAATGCGACTAGTTAGTCGTAGAGATAAGAGAGATATTAGGGGTGTAAGAAGGATTTGATTTTGACCAATTTGGTCTCGTGTGCTGTTACGAGTATGAGGGCGGTTGTCACTTCCCGGCTGCCCACACCATGGAAGGGCGTTTCTTGAGGGACCTGAAAAGGAAGATAGATTAGTGTTGATCTTAGAGACCTGGGTGCGTGACCGCAGAGCCCAAAAGACAACTGCTTGAGGCAGTTGTTTTGATGAAAGGTTTTTTGAGTATTAGCTCCGTTCTTAAAAGCCCTCATTGAGCACCCTTACCGACGGGGACGGAAACCCGTGAGGTAGAGTGAGGTGTGACATTTTTAGGATCGACCTTTTCTGACCCTTCCTTCCTTGTGAGAAGGCAGCATCGCTGCAGATGCTGGTTGTCCGAGGGAAACACCTTACTGCTGTCACACCCATCTGCAGTCAGCAGTACGACTTCGCCCTCAGACCTTAAGTAGCTGCTTTTAGTCTCATCGTTCTCCAGTCGACCTTCCTGGCATGGTAGAACCTTCAGGAACATAAGTTCCAGCCAATATAGCTCGGTTGGGTCATGACGATAGGCAAGCCCGACCACCACGTCAAGGTAGCAGCTACGGTCGGGATTGAATCCGTTCTGGCGAATACTGATCAAACTTGATACAAAGATTTGCTATTTATATCTCCTGTTCTAAATTTGGCACCGCAAACGTCGAACTTACTGCCCTAAACATTTCGTCTAAATAAAAGTTACCTGGAAACCTTTGGCAGCCCTTGGTTCGTATTCCTGAGATGTCATCGGAAAAGTTGGATAGACGAGCTTGCGATACGTGGTAAACTATTTACGTAAAGTAGGAAAAGAAGAGGCATATGAATATTCCTTCGGCGAACTCCACTCTCTTCACAGATTCCCGTGGTGACAATGTGCTGTTCACCCTTATTTTTCATCTCCCATCATTGAGAAAGTCAATTATGCACCCTTTGACTATTGTTGAATCCGAAGTTTTCCAGTTTTAATTTGACGCTTTATCGAAGGCCTTACTTATACCTATAAGAATCACATCTGTCGAAATATTTCTATCTTCTGCTACAGTGCAGTCTTCTCTTGAAGTGAGGTTAGTTAAACATGAGAGACCTTTGCTAAAACCATGTTTTTTCCTTTCTAAAATATTATTATCTCCCAAATCAAAATAAAAATACGAAAAATCTTTTCCTTCTGTTTAACTATTAACCCACCAACAGTTCACCTCTCCTGCTTGATTAGAAGTTGGAAGCACAAATAAATCTTTTATTCACTAGTGCTTGAAAGTAAAACAATGCTGACATTTTGGTAAGACTTAACATATAACCAGTGGAGTGAATGAAAAGGAAGACAGCTGTAGCTGAACTAACGACCCTTCAACAAAGTGGTGAAGAAAACCTTCATCTGGTATACTTTTGTGTACTCATGTCTTTGAAGTGAATGCTACTAAAAACTGTATGGATGGGTCGACCGCCTAAAGAATCCTATACACAAATGCTCGTGGTCTATAAAATGAATTCCTTGACTAATGCCACTCATCATAATTCCTGAATCATTTTTAGCAGTTTACATTTCAAAGGAATAGGGTCTAATAATTAGTCCAGTCAACCGAATGGAGTGTATAAAGAGTCACATTCACAATAAACTAATATGAGATCCGTAAAACTACCGGGAAATAACGACAAAGTTACACAATATCTTTGTAGATGCAAGAAGCAACCAAAAATGCGATAAACTGCAAAACAAATTCTACAAGACTGGTCTCTAATCGAGATAATTCAAGTCAAAGATACACAAATATGCTCTTGGCGCTATAAATACGCAAAAGCGAAGTCAAAGCACAAAGATTTTAAATCTCTACTGTTTTAAAACCGAATAAATCATTAATAACGTGCACGAAAAACTGAGTTAGTTTAGTATAACCTACCACCTAATTAAATAACCTCCCTGTTAGTCGTCTTACCCGATAAACAGACCGGTAAGTACTAAATATCATGTGATGTTTATTAAGTAGCATGATAAAACGTGTACAATAATGTGTAATGTATTAACATTATAGGTACGGTTCAGTATGAACGCAGACGCAAATTAGTTAAAATTTGAAACCGTGGTACTTCTCTCAGAATTTAAAAATGTTTGTGATAATGAATTATTGCTGACCTTTGAAACTACTTAGATATAAAATAGTATATACGGCATAGGCACAAACTTATCAATGGACAAAAGCATTGTTCCATATTTGTTTAATTTTGGATGTTCGACGATACCTACTCACTTATGCTCTAGGCTTTTTCAGTCTCTGGCAAACACGTTAAATACTATTAGTGATAACCTGTCTCTAACATCATAATCTTACGTCACGCATTATCATCGAGATCAGTTTTACTGTAGGCTTATCTGTTGAGACTACGGAATGAAAATATCAGATGTTTATCTTCAAGAAAAACTTTCCTTGTAATGCCAACTTTTCATCATTAATTGAGATTACTAATTTATCAAGTACAGGTTTATGTACTTGTTTTTGAGGTTGCATATAATGAAGTAGCTAAAGGAACGTAAGAATCTACAACGTCTTAATGGATGGTTTTCTGTTATACGAATTCTTAATAGGAACACATCACTAACGTAAAGAGCAGTAAAACTATTTAAGTTTTGTAATTATTATTATAATTTCTGGACAGAGATAATCCATCATCATTCAGTTGCAAGTTTAATGTAATCCAAAGCCATCCAGTCAAATTCATGATGTTGTAAATTACTGGATCGGTGAAACTTGGTTTGATATTAATACAAACACTTCGAACGTTTTGAAGTAGCTTTAGTATAAAATATCAGAAAGACCCAATATGCAGTCAGTAATACATGTAACAATATTGGAACATATTATTTTTCAAGTAAAATGTAGGTGAAATTTTGATGTGGATGATGGTAAATTCTGACAGACCAATCAGGGAACCTAATTATACATTTGGTCTTTAGTTTTGAAATTGAGTTTAGTTCTACATCTTGTGTTTTGTCATGTTAGTTTTCCCTAGTGAACGGTTTCCGTAAACATTCCAACTAATCCTTACTTTTCTTCTTGGATTATGGTTTTTTAGTTTTAATATATCTCAGCCAACACCGCTCAAATCCATTTGATTTTCAATTGAATCCCCGATGAATCCCTGACAAATGACAATTCAATATGGTTAGAGTCGACCACTCCCATTAATTGAAAGTTGGAATGCTTAGTTAATTTTGGCGCTAAGGACCTTCTTTCAGAACACACTTGAATCGCTTTGGCAAAATCTCAATAGCATTATGCTAAGCAAAGTCATAACTCGTGCTCCCAACTTTTTGAAGAGTCACTTGATATACTCCCACTGTTCCTTACTAAATCTCTTGATAGAAAAGACAGTCTTTGCTGGCATTAGATTTAAAGGATCTAACCGTTTTCTTTCATGTACCACAAGTGAAGAGTTGAGTCCTGTCGTCAGAACCACAAATCAGTATGCCAAAAATAGTACTACCCATCTAAGTACTATTGAAGATTTACAAAATTTTGTGTCACATGTAAGTTACTTTTAATATATATAACGATTATTCATACAAAGGGGCACATGCATATTTATGCACTACACAAATTGATAAATTTGTCTGTTGGCAGGGATACTATTCAAGTGCCCATACCAAAGAAGATGGTCTTAGGTCCTTTTCTGAGCCATGTAGAGACACTGAGTGACATGGCTCGAAACCGTTCGCAATGACACAGGTGCATTTATTCTTTGTGTTCTATGAAATTCTAACCTGAATTCCTCATCACCTCTATCTTTCTCTTTCTAAATTTACCCCACCGAATCATACTTCTCGAATAACATATTCGAACTCTAATCTCTCCGATTACTTCTAATACTTTTACTACCTCCACTACTATGGGATTTTAACTGACAATTATATCTTTATGCTTATGTGGTATGGCAACTTGAACTGCTGTACTTAAGTGCAAAGTTCTACGTTGCTGTTGACGAAGAGTTTCTGAGCCATGGACTCAAAGGTTTAATCCAAAAGGTAGTGAAACTGTCAATAACTGCAGTCCCTTTGTAGCGGTGAACGACAACAGGTACATAAAGCGCTTGTTCTATCAGTAAACTGGAGCTTAGATTAATTCTCCGTATCCACTAAACTGGTTTAAACTCCGAATATCCTCTTTTCGTCCACCGCTGCGAGAAGGCAATGAGTAGGGCTTCGCTATCAGTGGCTCTATATGTGTGGCCATATGAGAGTATTTCGAGAGGCAGAGTAGACTCTTCCCATTCTTGGGCATGCCAGAACATTTTAGAGCATACATATTTTTTGGAGTAGGTAGAGTAGTGCTGAAACTTGATATCTAGTGGTTAAAAGCAGAGTGAGTCAGTCAATAAGGTACCTCTCTATAGATGTTCATTTCATTGGACACCAATTTATTATCCAGTTATATATTCGGCCCCATAGGTTATAATCGCATTCAGATATCATAATCTTCACACTTCATGGTAACTGATAACGAGGATTACGAGCTGGTCCCTCTACATACCAGTCACCATTAATTATGATCATACAAACTTAAAGTTATTCTATTGTCTACACCACTTTACTTTCACACGATTTATACTCTTCCTTACAACAATTTTAATGTTAAACTCAGCAACTCATTTATGTCAAGTAGTCATAGTTTTCTTCCGTCAGTTATCAACAAATGTAGTATTTGTAACTGTCTCATACCCCGACACGGTCGAACTCCACTATTTATATCTTCTCCGTACAACTCTTGGAACTGGGCATCATAAAGAAGGTCCTGGGTTTAATTACCTATGGCTGGGTCGTGAATGCATACTTCCAAGAAGTCCCTTACTAGGACGAAACAGTTGTCCGGTACTTCCTGGTTTTTAGTGACAGTTTAGCCAAAGTAGCTCTTAGTTAAAACTAAAGATCGTGTAGTCTTTTCAAATTCTCTCTCCATGCATCATTGAAAGTCCCATCTCTGGTGGATCGCCGATTGACGAAATCTCGACTGACAACATAACGTTTATTCGCTAGTTTATGACACCTGTGCTTCAGGGGAAATTTTCACCTACTTATCCGAAATATTTATATTCTCCATGAAAAACGTCTTCCTGTTGATCTACCAATGTGATTAAGTAGGTAAGTTACGATGTAGAACTTCGTACGTACGTACATAAGTTCAGGTTACCATGCCACATTAGCACAGAGACGCAATTGTCAGTTCAAATCCCATACTGGTAGAGATAATGAACGTATTACGAATGTAAAATACAGGGATGAAGTAAAAGATATAAAAGTAAGATTTATAAGTGCTAGACATAGAATGTTATCCGAAGCATTGTATGAGTTTGGCAGAGAAACGATACTGGTGATAATTATGTAGTGTTGATAATATTTTAACCTGCATTGATTCAGATAATCGTGACATGTGTTACGTAACTGCAGCTCCTGTGTACCTTGGTATAATCTGTTGATTAATAAATGACCAAAGATGAATAAACTAGGACATAATGTCAATGTGTAAAATCATTCTTCATCAATATGAGATGTTCAAGGGAATGTAGGCTACCTAGTTAACACTTTTGAGTCCATTTTCAAGAAGGTTGGTTGCAGTGATGCTTATGTATACCTATTTTCATACATTTTGTTCTTTGTTTTGTTTTTTATTTCGTTATTCTCAACTTCTTGTTATTCCTTTCGTTAGTCACTTCTCTTTTGGATGCTTTACGGTATGATAAGTTAGACGTGAACATGTAATAGATCGTACGTGGCTATTGTCTATTTATTATACATATTTCTCCCTATCCTAGAATATGCAAACTGTTAGGCTTTTAATTAACAATCGTCATCTTGTTTTTCTACTGACAGACTATTTACTGTATAATTAAGCGCCAGAGTTTACCTTTTTTATTTTGAAAAATAAACATTTATCTTGTCTAGCCTAATACAACGGTCAACGATATTTTGGATATTGATATACGTTTGCTACCTTCTGAAGCATGTATGATGTGTTTAGAAGCTTTACTAAGAATTCAAAATCGACCTAATGATTTGTTAATTCGAAATATTCAAAATGATTTGAGGAATTCTATTGCAACTGATGGTGATTGGCCTTCACATTATATAAAATTGGAGCATATAACAAGATGGCACCAATTTGATATAGGAATTAATTCATTTCATAATAATGTTGATCATGACTATTCTTGGATGGATTCCGAAAAATTCGATCTTTTGTTATTAACAACTGCGGCTTGTGCTGAAAGTTTACCTACTGAATCCTTGTTAAAGCTATCTGGATATTTTCAGTATTTTTGGAATAAATATGAACCAAAAGTGTACGCATCAGTACTACGTCATCTCAATAATCAGGTAAAATTTTGACGTTTTTCTGTAACTATTTTATTACTTGTAATTATAATTATTTTCCGGAAAAATATTTTAAACTAGACCATGGTTTATAACTAGCCAGCAAACAGAGTAAATATTACTCAGTAAAATGCACATGTCTATGTGATTGGATCATTATATAAATGCTAAATGGTGATTGATGCATTAGAATTCCAATAAAATTAACCTTGCATCATAAATTCAAGTGTGATGCTAAATTCAGTATATTAAATGAAAGAATAAGTCTGAAAATTTAATACTACTGTATATCATGATATTCTGTGTTGTGTTTCAAGTAAAGTTTTACGTTGACTCACGAGCAGTTTGCCGGTTTTTTAATGATTTTTCTTCACTTTAGTTGATGGTCAACAAGCTCAACAGAAACAGTAAAAATTTCTATCGATTCTCTCTCTCTCTCTCTCTCTCTCTATATATATATATATATATATATATATATAAACCATAGTTTCAAACCCTACCCCACGATTGAGGTTTAGGCAACCGTGTAGAGTACCATTAGCCTTCACACAAAACTTATACCTAAATGACTTCATAAATATATACTTGATATGAGTTAATTATTCTATTACATTTACTTCTGTTCTTATTTATTTCAATTAGATTAATGAATTATCATGTATACAGTTGGCTCAATTGGCGCATATATTATCTGATTTGGATGATCATCGACTTCCTATAATCACTGGGGAATTACATACTGAGATTGACTTATTGAGATCAGCAATTTCTATTCATTTATTGGCAAAAAAAGAGATATTAAGTTCCATAGATCCTACAGTGGCAATTCGTATGATATACGATTTAAGACAGGCACTTTCACATGATCAAAGATTGATTTTATTTGATCCTATTTATCATAATCTTATATTGAATGGTGTACAGTGGAATTTGTATACAGTTGTTTTTCTACTGCTTCATGCATGTAAACTAAAGATCTGTAAATTGTCAATAATAAAAAGGTTAATTCAATGCATTTTAATGGTTAATTTGCTTTTTAAACTTGTTTATGTCAATATTTTATTGAACTGGTTCTTTTGCTTCTCTTAAAGCTACATTTGAACCTTTCCAGCACTTCTGGTTATTATAATCACATTATTTGATTAGTCGTCCTTGTTTAATTTCCAAATTGTTTTTCTATTTTAAACTATATACATAAAATCATATTATCTGGTGGAATATAGTTTAAAATTAATCTGTTTATACTTGAAAAGAAGACTTATCTATGTGTATCTATGTATGTCAACTTGAAATCTTGTTGAAAATGGCAACTATAAATGATGAATATTTTCAATTAATTATTCTTAATATTAAGTAAATATTTCTAAATTACATTGACATTGAATTGGTTTTGTTCATAATTTTTCTAATATTTCTCTCTTTTTCTTTGTACTAATGCGTCTAAATTCTGTTCAGATCTAAATAATTGAATTTTATTAAAAAAGTATTGAGTAAAGAAAATCGCTAAGAATGTCTATCTTAATTACTATCTATTATTCAAAAGTTAAATCATGTTGTAGATGAAACACTGACGAATGAATTTAAAACATGAATGAAATCCACATCTCGGTTATTGCCATTATTTAATCCCTAAATAATCAAAATTAGCATCTGACAGAAACAATTTGAGCAATATCATTGAATTATTAGTTTGGATTATACATTGTACTTATTATGATTTTTGTTTCTTTTTTTTTTTCAAATTTTTTTTTTTTAGTTGCCTAAGCAAAATACCACGTAAACTACGAATATCAAATTATCATCCTAGTATAAATCAATCTCAGTGGATTAATGCTATTCTTGCTGCTTTAGCCAATTATACAGTTAGTTTTCATGGTATAAGTGAAAATTGTGAAGAAGAATTACTACATTTCATTGAACCACCATATCGTAGACACATCAATGATACAAGACCAATATGTAGTAATTTATTTAGTGCTTACGAAATATTTACTTCAAGTTGGGTTAAAAAATTATTCGATAATATATCTCAGCATATTACAAGTCAACAAATAGTAGATTATAATTCTTTAAAGTGTTTAGCACAGATTACTTATTCTTTGTCTTTGTTTGGTTACAAGGCTGATTCACTTATTGAACATTTTAATGTTGCATTAAAAAGACTTCACAATGATATTTCTCCTACTATGTCAACAACATTAACAAATGACTTTAATCAGCTATCTTTATATATCAGCATGGCTAAATGTATACTTAATCCACTTTCTAAAAATAGCAGTGAAACTGAAAGTAAGTTCAATTTGTTTTGATTTAACTTCGGTAAAGAGCGAAGTTGAATAAGTTGAAAAAAAAATCATACTCAACTTTTCAGTGAATTGTATTTCCCATTAAATTAAAAAGAATTATTACAAAAGAGAGGGTGTTAAGTGTCTGAGATATTTTTATCGTTGTAATTTCTATGTACTGTATTAATATAATTTTTTTTAATTGCCCTAAGAGAAATCGCATGCAATTTATAAGTATCTTGTTTGCTTACTGTACTTTTCAACACTATTTTCATTACATAATAAAATACTATTGCAATTGAATTAACTTCCGATGTAAACTATGTATATTCAGGCATGATTTTGCTTGATCGAAACTCTTATCCCTGAAACATTTATTCTGAATCGACTATATCGATTTTTTTCGGCAAAATCAATCCCTGTAATGTTGATATTGATATGATCGCTAAATGATATGCTTGAATGCTATTACGAGTTTACTTAATTCGGTAAACAGAACGAAGCGCAGTGACTCAGTGACACGATAGGCTATTCTGATCTGATTGTCCCCGGCCCTGCTAACTAGATCAAGAAGTCTTGATAAGGAGTAGATAATGTACTCTACAAGCACCCAGAAAATTCGAGGTTGCTAAGCACACAAATCAAGCTTATTTATACAATGGTAGAAACGCTCTTGGGAGAGCCACAAAATAGCGCACTAAAAAAACCCGTGAACCAATGACGGTAAAGGATTTCCGAGTGGGGAATGTCAGCTAAAGGTCAACTTAGTACCTCTGGCGCGAAAGCATAGGAATTCAAAATTTCAGAAATAAATTATAAAGTTAGGACCTTTTCCAAGTGAGTTGTGGGGATCTAATGTCCCCAACAAATATACAGTCAAAACTAAAAGTCTTATTTACTGTTTTTGATGTCTTTTACTGGTTACTGAATGTATATTAAGTCAGTCTTGTTTGATTGTTTGTTTACTTTGTTGTATAGAACTGTCTATTTCGTCATTACCCCTTGATTATTGGAGATTCTATTATCAGTGTGGTCTTGGACTTTTAAAAAGGTTTGTTTGACTATTAAATAAAAATTAATGTGATTGTTGGAAAAATTTGCGCAGTTAATTTTGATTTCATAATGATATAAAGCTTATAAAGAAATGCGATATATAATGTTCACATGCACTTTAAAGTTAGCTAATTAGTCATCAATACCGTTGTATTTTCTTATATCATTATCAGATTGTTTCATTTCATATGATACAACAACTGTCACATTTCAGTGATAGTCGTTAATTTTAAAGTTTATACCATATTTTCCTTAACATCACTCAAAGTAATTATGATTCGTTTGATTTGAATTTTCAGTTCGACCTAAATGAGCATTATCGTTGTTTGTGAAATGTTTGCTTTTTCACATAATGCCTTGAGTTCAATCTTGTTTAGATGTTTTGTGGAAGACCTGCAACTTTTGAAGTTGAAGAGGCAAGGTCATATGAAATGAAGGAGAGAATCAGGTTAAAATAGATTGGCCTCGGAAATCTTTAAGGATGTTGGTCCAGTTTCAGAAGTTGTGTTGACAGAGGTCTGACTAGAATCTTACAATTCGACGTAATCCCACCTGAATGGCGTCGACGCTGATCGTCTCAGTCTGTAGGAAGGAACAAACATCCTGCTGTGACAGTCATAGAAGAATCACTTTGACTATAATAATACATAGTATCGACCTTATTAATAACTTGACGCTTATATAGCTCTCGTGAAGAGCAAACTTGACTAACCAGTTTGGTTTCAAACCTGGACTTGAATGTATTGACCAAGTATTATCCATCCGTTAGGTTTTGGAGCATAAAAATATTTTTGATATCCGGTTACAACTGTAAAGCAGCACCCGACTTTGCTGGTCAAGAGATTATATGGCAATGCTTGTCATTGAAAGTGCATGAACCTTGTAATGCTCTCTGATCGAATACGACTAGTCAAGTCCAGAGCCTATGGTGAATTGTCATCAAAATTGGTTATTTGTAGTGATGCTCGTCAGAATCACTCGGTTTCCCCATTTTTATTTAATTCCATCATAGACATTCTTGCAAAACTAACTCTATCATCGTCTGAGTGTTCAGGAGTTGGTCTGTTACCAGGAAATAAACATATAGAATTAGAATGCGCAAATGGTATAATCCTATTTTATGAAGATGCTGACAACGTTCTACATCATGTGAGCCGCCTTAAGCAGCAGTATTAACATGTTTGGTATGTTTTCTTATTTCTCCAAATACTAAATTTCATCTTAGTTCTGGCCTACATCAGCATATGATTTAATGGTAGCGAGTGAAGGAGTTGATTGTGCCGATCGCTTCACTGATCGCGAGAGTCATATCAGCTCTTGTGTGCTGGTCCGTGATGAAATCTCGGAACGGATTCAGAAGATTTGATCAACTTTTGCCAACTTAAGTCACTTGTGGAGTAGACAAGATGTCTATCTCTCAACTTAAAGACAAGTTTACTGTGCAGAAGTTCGCTTCATTCTGCTTTTTGGTTATGAAACATGGTAATTATGACTAGAGGGTACTCTTAGCTTATTAGTATTCGATCATAAGTGTCTTCGAAGCACTACTTGTGTATTCTGGGATCACGAAATAAGCAAAGTTTGGGTTAGGGACATGACTCTAGGTAAGGACGCTAAGTCTATTGATGAGGTGTTTCAGAGACATGTGTCACGTTTACCCAACTACAGCCTTCCTAAACGAGCAGTGTTGTCTGAAAGCTAGGAGTGGTCTAACCAAGACATAGTACTGGTTCATAAAGCCACTGATCATTGGGTTGAGCTATGATAATAAGTGTAGACCAACACAATGGTGTCCGGATAGCTATCGTAACCGGTAGTTAAAGGTAATTCATTCCTTTTCCTTTAGAATATGATTCTCAAAGTCTTCTCATACCTTTGTTTTTTCGTTTTTTCTGCCTAAACTTTTCAACTACTACTATCACTGTTACTTCTCCTAATATTGTAATTTTTCTTGAAATAATTTCATATCGCTGCACTAATATGGTATTGTAACCTAAACGTATGCACATTTGTCTGGTTCTACACTATGTATGACCTATTGTCTGAGATTTGACTAGGTTCTTAGGATCTTTTTCATTAGTTGAATATTTTTTTTGTATATTTTAACACAATTATTGGTAAATAGGGACACATAAATATATATGCGCCAGAAAAATCGGTGAATTTGCATATGAACTGGAATATTGCTTGAGTACCCATATCGAAGCTGGTAGTTTTCTTAGGAGCTCACTTCCTAAGTCATGGACTCAAAGGTCTAATCCCCTATGCAGTGGAACTACGTCAAGAGATGGAGTCCCATGATGGTGGTGGTCGACAATAGGTTCATAAGCCGTTTGTTCTGTCAAGATCCTGGAGCATATTTACACCACTGGTTTGGAATCAAGGTTTTACAACTCCCCCAGGTGGGTCCGCAAATATTCAACCCAGGAAGCAAGTTTCTCCTGGTCGCTTTCAGTGCCTATCATGAATATATAGAATTCTAACTCACCCATTAATCTTCTTTAATGATATTGACGATTCATTTTTAATTAGTCTCGGGAAGGTGTGAAGCATTTGTTTTCAGTAGATATGTACCTGTGAAATAGATAATTACGTAATTTTCACGCACAGAAAAGTAAGCATAATGCCTTCTTTGTTATTGGTTTGCGGATAGATGGGAAGCTTATAAACAGAATTAAAAGTAATTTTTGTTTATAACCAAATGAAAACTAAACTATGAAGTTTGACTTTTAGTTGTTTTTTAATATTATACTTTTTGAAATAAAGTCAGTTGGCTTGGGCTCTTCTTGGTAATCTAAAAAACAGTCATTCAGTTATTCACTCTCCGGAGTTAATTTTGACATAGGGACTGGTTACCAAATTGAGTTTGTAACATATCTGTAGTATGGTTGACTTTATCAGACACTTAGGGTGCTTCATACTAACCAATATCACGTGCCGAGTCACTAGTCGGAAGTCTAATTTTGTCTATTTCACGACTCCTACTTACTCTAATGGCTTAATGTCCCACGTGATCTATAACGTGCTCAACCCAGAATTTGTGGCTAGGTTCTTATTGACCAGTTATTTACAAGCTTCGCCTAATTGCCTTGGTTTGAGTCCAGAAGTCATCAACTATGTTTTACTATATTTATGTTACAAATAGATTTTCTATATAAACAATTGTACATTAAAAAGGCACAGGTTGCTTTGAATAGAAGGAGACTGTGAGAAATAGATTGGCAACAAAATAAAAATAAATTGTTAAAAAGTAGTTTATAAGTTAACTAAATGTTTATGATGAATGCAATACATAGATATAGTTATCTAGTTTCTTATTGATTATTCAGCAAGAACATCTGTATAATAATTCATAAATTGGTTTTGATAGTTATTATTTCTTAAACAATCGTTCTCACACATTAAGTTGCTACCACTGTAAATTTTCATTTTTAATAATCTCTGTACACTATAAATTTTTTAAATTATATTTTAGCAATGAAATAAACGATCCAATGATTTCTCATGACTTGGTAGTTAGAAACAAAATCACAAGGGAACTATACTATGCATTCCTTAATAATAAGGATCAGTTCAAAAAATTAACTATGGATGTATTTCAGTGTGTACAGTATCCTAATAGTGATAACAGTAATGTATACTTTGCAGGTTAGTAAACCATGTCACACTTTTCTTCATTGTCATTATATTATGATGCAGTAATTTTCATCAGCTATGCATTTATCATTAAAATTTACCAAGTTTTATTATTCTACAGATTTTCTCATCATTTAAACAAAGTTGATATCATAATCATCTTAATGAAATTAATATTAGTCGTGGTCATGTAGATGCGTGAATAGTGCAATATAAATTCATTTATGTTGTTATAATAAACATTAATAACTGTAGCCCCGTAGAAAAGTAAGTATGTAATACTTTCGTATGAGTAACGAGACGTTTATACTTTTATGATTAGAAATAACTAATAATTAGATGTTTCGAGATAAATGAATCGTTGATCTTGTGTTAGAGTAGATGCAGTTCATTTCTTTCTACATTAATATACTACTAATACTGACTCGGTAGTATAAATCATTTGTGCTAAAGTTTGGAAAATGGCAAATTAACTAAGCTCTTCCATAATTGTTCTGTATGGTGAAGATCACTATTACTCGATCGTTTAAATTATTCCATACAGATTATAAAAGTTTTAAGAATAATTAAATCGTAAGTTAATAAACAATAAACGTTTCAGAAATTAATTAGAAAGATCAATTGTACAATTATATTATTATTAGTAATCAGTTTATTATCATAACTTAAATGGCTATTTATTTACTCAAACAGCATGCTATTACTGGTCAATCTTCTTTTTTTTCAATAACTCTAGATATTCTGTTTAAACAGGAGTCCGAATATGAAGGTAATTCAGTATTGTCTTTTCGTTTGTACCAATGACGTTTTCGTATTTATTAATGACTGAATCAAAATGAGTAAATTAATGTGTCGAACTAGTTATTTATGGTTTAATCACGGTCATCTGAAGTGTATCTATATCATCAGTAATAATAGATTATGATGGATAATACATCATTAGTGATATGAACTACTGATTGAATAAAATGTAACACAACATATATAATCTGTAGAAATATTGTTTAGTTCGTTTTTTTTAAAAAAAGGGCTTTTAGATATTGTATCTACTCTGTAATCATTTCAGGTAAAAACAATTACGTTATTTGTATTGTACATGAATACCGTGATGAAGTTGCCAAAGGTCCGTTATCTTCACTGTTAAACTTTTATCGTGAAACACAATGCTTACCTGTTCTGACAGTAAGATTGAAATTTTCTCCTGATATTTTTATTGTTTATTGAAAAATAATGTGATTTTTAAAGTCTTATCTTATTTTATGTAGTTTTAAATCATCTCAATTATGCGAATGATATTTTAAACTTATATATTCGGATTTTTGTTTTCAAAAATTTCACCATGTATATGATCATTTTCGTTCAGTAACAAAGAAATCTATTGTAAAGAACCAAACATCATAATAAGTATATGTATATAGAATGCTTTTAAAAGATATATCTTATAAGGATGTTGCGAAAAAAAACGATTTAAACTTGAATCGTTTATTTCAGTTTTCGGTTTATGAGCCATTTCGACCGGATTTATTTAGAGGAAAAAAGATTTATATATGAACGATTGTAACTAAATAAGTCGCGTATAGACGAAAATAGAAGCACAAGATCAAAAATTCCAGTTTTCTTTTTTTTCAATAAACTTCACAAGTTAACAGCATAATCTTTTTCCCATCTCTGTGGTTAAAAAATGAATTCGATGTCTTAATTTTGTGCTTTTATTTTAAATTTCATGATGTCACAACTAAACCTGATTAACAGTAGATGTTCATCGTCAGTGAGATAGATATCAAACAGTTTGTTTTACACAAAAATATTAATAAAGATAGATTTTAAAGAATTAAAATTAATTTTCTTTTTTAAAACTGTATTATGTTTGTTTGAATTTTGCAGTTTAATCTTCGTGATTGGTATTGTTTGCCTCATGAAAAACTCAGAGCAATGGTTGTAAAAAAATTTCTACTAAACGTATCTGAGAAATTGAATGAAATGAATAATTTGAATTTACCAGAAATTCACACAACAAATGCTGTTCTTCGATTTTAATACAATGTTAAACTATGATGAATAGTATGTTAATGCATGTTTTCTATTCAAACAGATAACTCATGATTTTGTATATTCTAATGTACCATATAATGAATTGGGCTGTTTTTTTTTCTTTCGATCTGTACAACTGTGAATGCTCTTGTATTTGAAACAAAAATAAACAAACAAACAAACATTTTAAACACTTAACACTGTGTTATGTATGAATGTATTTAACAAATTAGTGAATATATTTTACTCATCCTACCCTTTATGAATATGTTTTTAGTTTCTAGTTTGAAAACGGTATCATGAAATATGTAACAGATCTATTTACTTCGTAGACTTATTTTCCTTTGTATTCATTACTCAAATTTAGTATGTTCAAGTTCCTTTAAAAATAGTTGGTCCAATTTTTTTTTTCGTGTCACTATGACCAAGTGAAAATATTCTGTTTACATTCTGCACACGGACTTGAATTTGAATGTTGAATAGGAATTTTCTCTTAGTAACAATTTTTGGACAAGTTTGTTTTTTCATTAGGATTCACTTTCAAGCACAACTCGTTTAATTGTTGATTTTTTAAGGTGTCACCTTTGAGAGAGTTTGTTTTCCCGTAGATTTTAAATTATATCCATTGAAGTCGTTGGTAATTTCAATTAGATTTTTTTCTTTCTACAAAATGATTATTGAAATATCAAGATACTAATATTTAAGTGTTTATTTTATGTAACTAAACACAATGTTGAACAATCCCCATATAAGTTCTCAATGCTTTTATTCATAAAAAGGGAAAATATCAATTTTTGGAAAATAATATTTCTTCATAGTGCATAATATTCACTTGATTTCTGTTGATTGTAACTGATAAGAATGCTTTCTTTTGATTTCATCACCAATAAGCTAAAGTCTTAATGTATCTTAATAACCTAACAACATCTCTTTCAAACAACAAACATGGAATTTTTCAGTTCTAGTATTTACTTTGTTGTATTTACTGTAGCAGTCAGTTGATCCATGATAACACTGGAGATAGGGACGGCATTATTATTCCACTGAAATTTCTAGTATACCAAACAGCAAGTATTGTCACTTTGACCTTACTTAGTTTGTACGAAAATGACATGGCAATCCTTATAAATCCTTTTTTTTATTTGAGAAAATATGAACTGCAAATAAAATGCTTGTAATTAGGAGAAACTTATGCAGTTCGTAAAATAATTGCATACCGTAACATTATTATTGAATTATATCGCGTAATAATATTCTGTTCTATTGATCAATGTATTCAGCACATAGATATAAATTGCTTGAATGTTCAATTGAATAATCTTGTATCAAGCATGATAATATAACTAACATTCAGTAACGAACAACCGAATAATCATTGATTGCATTGTGATAATCGTTTTCGTCCTTGTTTATTTATATTTATTTGGTAACTAGTAATTTGGTATAACAATTTCTATGTAAATAAGAATAATAGATTGAATGATTCAGAGTAAACAACTGAGTTATGTGTAAGCATTTGTATGCAAAACGGTACTGTTATTAAATGTATTTTAAAAACCTCATTTCGCGAAATTTCCAAGATATTTACACGCGTAAAGATACGGATGAAAGAAGAAATGTTATTTGTGATAATGATATGAAAGTTATTTATAATGCACACAATAAAATAAGTAATAGGCAGTAGCTATTTCAACTTAAAAGTGGATTCCAGCAAATGGAAATTAGTCTTATGTTACAAATAAACAAATTAAGAATACACAAGAATTACGGATAACTGTTGCGAACGTTAAGAGGAAACAATTTCAATTAAAATTTGTTTGAACGTATATTTGTTTTCATTCTAAACATTCTGTGATAAGTTTCGTTTCAAACATTTTTTATAGTTTGAGTCACGAACTGATCTTAACCAGATCACCATTGTAAACCTCTAAGCGCTGAATGGCTGTTTCGTCTTGGTATGGAAAGCCTCGACAATGCGCATCCATGCGCTTATCAATAATGATAGAACCTAGGACCTTCGGCCTCGCTTGTGATCACTTAACCTCTAGGCCAATGAGCCGGCATCTCATTGGGTTAATGTCTGTCTCCAACCAATGCGCGAACTTAAACAAAATCCATCGATTGCATGTCATATAAAACTATCTTACAACCCACACAATCTAAACTCTATTAGTCACAGTTTCTCATTATTACTCCGGAAGTTACATTTTGAAGCTAGTCACTAGTGCGTACGTGATTATCAGTACAGAAGAATCACACAGAACTCGTACGAAAGACTTAATCGAAAAATCGTCAGTGAAAGTCAGCTCCTAAAAACATCCCAAGGAAACAATGGTGTTAGACAGGTTTGCCTACTCTCGCTTTTTCCCTTACTAGACTATGAAGACATCTATTCTCTAGAGCAGCAAAATTTACGGAAGACATTGAACGCTTCTGGACGATCTGAACTTTGCAAGTTGCTCAGCCCTTCTGTCGCATGCACAAAAATAGACCCAGATGAAGGTAACTAGTGTCGCACATACTTTGGGAGAAATAGGCCTCAAGATTCACTAAAGCAAAAACAAAATCCAGGGGTGCAACACTGTTAGCAGCCACCAAATCACACTGGATGATGGAGATCTAGAAAAAGTGAAGGCTTTTACGTATCTTTGCAGCACCGTTGATAAACCAAGGGGAATATAATCCAGTTATCAAGGCTTGAAATGACGAAGTCAAAGCAACACTTGTATGATTGAAGAATATCTGCAACCTAAAAGAATTTTCAGCCAAAACTAAATTAGATAATAAACCTTCCCTAGTTACCTGCAGTTGAATCTGTATTTACATGTATGTGCGACATCAAATAGGTTTTAAGAACAGTATAGTAATATCTAAAAGAATCTCTAAATAAATGACAAAAGAGTTGTTATAAAATAACTTCAGATTACTTTGTGATCCCGTAAGAAGACATATTTTAGACACTGATGATCCAGTAAATCCTGATACTGTTTTTCCAGTTTTAAATAGAAGAAATGATGATAGTCGCTCTTTGTCATATTAATCTCAGTTTTCGTGTGTGAAATGAACTTAAAGTTCGATATCTTGCCCAACTAATTCATCTATAAACAGCCGTCTATCGAAGACACTCCATATCCATTAGTCAGAGACCATCAGCTATAGTCTACTCTCAACAAGAGCAAACCAGCTATCAGTTAGCGAAGAAATTAGGAAAAGTGACTAGAGGTGGAAGGGATAATAATATCTTTGATGATGAATTTAAAAACTTCACATTCTATGTTTTTCAGTTGTCTATATAGTGAACCTAGGTGTTGAAAAATAAAGTGTTTCGAATTCCTTATTTTTTAATTGCTCACTAACTTCATGTGAGCACATAACTTAAGTCTCTATCTGGAAATAAATCAGAGTAATTTAGATTAAAGATCATTACTTAGAATCAAACTTATGCTGATAAGTTATCACACTGTAAGAATTAATTTTAATGAATCCTTCTAAATTGCTACACTTCACTATCACATTTGAAAATTCAAATTACATTTAAAAATGCAAACATATATGCATATACACATACAAAAAAAATCGTACACATATACACACAAAAACTAATTGGGCTATTTAAAGAAATGTCTATAATTCATACATAGATATATTTAAAAAAAAATTCTTAAACACACCACAATGAATGGAATGTGTGTATGTGATTAAACATTATCCACTTTCAAAAGAATTTTTATGCTAGAAATCGACAAATGTTGATTATATAATCAATTCTACAATGAGAGTTAAAGAAGCTGTAGTTGTATGCAATTGAAGATTGTACATAAGTAAATAAGCAGTAAGAGACTAATTTCTAGCTAACATTTAATCTGAAATAGAAATTACTTTGTGCTTTCATTAGATCATGAAAAATAATGCCATGCAAATTTCGTAAACAATGGTTTATTTTAAAAAAATCTTTACAATCTGTTTCTATTTTTTTTGAATTAAAAGCCAAACAATTGGTAATATTTACCAGACATTGAAGATGTTAAATACCGAATATGTGTACAATTCAAAACTATAATTTGATAAATATTGATAATAAAAATTTAATAATAGTGATTGACTACGTTTTGGTAAGGATGATTTCCATGAATGAGTTCATCAATAAATTATCCAACTCAGGGAATGCATTAGGTCTAAAATCTTCATTTTAGTGTTCAGATGGTGTGTTTTGAAGAAAATTTTTTTTCTACTTACGCCTGCTACGCCTAATGGACTGTAGGCCGTAGACAAGCAAGTACAAAGTACAGTTAAGATAAAAGCCTAGATTACTACTATAAAAGGGATACAACCTTAGATGAATGTCACCGGAAGAAATCTTGTTATGTCTACGGTTCATCTCCATAAAGCCATGGTGTAATGAATACATGAGCGAAACAACAGTACTGATATTGTATGTACTACTTCATTGGGTAAAGTGAGTTATGATCAAAGTAAAACAAATATATATTTCTGATATCCATAATGTTAGACAAATTCTGTCAATCAGTTTACCGAGTGGCTACTAACCCAAGTGATTCCATCATTCTGAAATTAAATGGTAGTACTTGATTTCGTGATAGTTGATATAAATCAGTAGGGTATAGTTCAATTATCGGTAAGGCAAACAGATATACTTAATGACAATTGTTAACGCTCAGCAATGAATCATTACTACAAGAGGTCGATACCAGCGAGTACAACTTCATAGTACCATCTACGACATTCATAATTAATGGAATGTGTTCAACTACCATGAAAACCATTGATTCTCGTACATATAACTTAAATGGTTTAATTTTATAGAAAATGTTCAAGAAGGAACTGTACCCTGAAGCATTCAAACTGTTCATGACACACCATGATTCAAAAAAATTTATATCTAATTTCTTAATTCAGAGAACCTGTAGAACGTCAAATGATGTCCGGATTTATGACATTCAAAGTAATGTGTAGTCAACAGATATACTGTCACTGGTTAAATCTATCAGCTAAAATGAAAACGTTCAGCTGATCATAAAATCAAAAATTAACCAAACAAGATGATAAACAGACAAAATCATACTTTGGAAAAAATTTAGTCACATACTCAACAAATAGGTAGGACTGATTTACCGTCTGTAAAATGACTAAATAGTTCAGTTGTGTATGGAACGCTGATTTCTTTTATAACACAGATGGAAATTCCTGAATAAAAGTAACTCACCAACAGCAAAATAGACTCAGATTAAATAAAAAAATTAATTTCATTGTAATAAATTAAAGAATAAAGCTTTTTATATAAATAAATTAATTAATTACATGACTACTTAACATTCAATAAGTGATATTTTAATAAAGATTTATCAAAAATAATATCGAAATTATTAAAATCTACTGTTTGTATTTTTTCAATGAGTTGATTAAAAAAGAAACTATGTTGACTGAATCCATTCATATAATAATAATAATAATAATAATTCATTGACTAAATAAGCATTGTTAGTCTCTTTGAATTACATTACAATTTTCAATGAATTTGATTACAGGACAATAAGTTCTAATTATTATGATTATTCTAACTAAAATAAACAATCACCACAGCATGTTGAATTCTTTTGTTGAAAATTCTTTTTTTTTTCTTTCGTAATTTTTGTAAAATATCTAATTTTTTTGTGTATCATGTGTTATTCGCATTCTCTTAATCATCATACTGTTGTACGTCGTTATATAATAAATAATCACAGAATGATATTGATGATGCACCTGATATTAATGACAACATAATCTCCAGACATCAAACAATTATAAATAAAACTTTTTTGTTTCGAAATATTAAACTGATGGAATTCAGTAAAAGTTTTCGTGTAAAATATATATATATATATATATATATATATATATATGTACATGTATCAACCGACTACAATTTATTCATTATGCTTGAAATTGAATCATAAGACGACTACACTATTATCATAAATGAATTAATAATGTATTAATTCATCTATTCTTTACTAGTCAAACCGATTGGAGTCAAGTTAATTGTTCTTAGCAATGATTTTTTTTGTTGTGCAAAATTCAAATAATAACGATATAATACATTCGAAACTTCACTTTATCAATTTGTTGTAGTCTTGATTAATCAAATTGTTAAGAATTTCAAAAATGTGTCATCATTGGTTGTTATTGATTGAATTCTTTAAATTATATATGATTACATTGTGTATTTTGAAGTATGTGGACTGAATTATTCTCTAGTTTTTTTTCTTATTCAAGCTATTTGACAAATAAATATGTTGCTTTACACTTGTTTCAATCGGAAAACTCTATACTTACACGTTAGACCCAGACTCTTATCACAGTTTAAATGTTACAATGTAAACAAACAATTATTCTGTGAATAGGAAATCTTATTCATTGTTTGCATCGTTTGTTATTGATGAGAGATATTCAAAAGTTCCACCATACAGAGAATATTGCATCGTGTAAATTTATACAAATAGCCTATTCTTTCATATTCAGGCTCTATCCAAAGCTTAGTATAAGGATGATGATGATGATGATGATGTTGATGATGATGATAAGAACTCATTGGTCTTACTGCCACTGATATGAATCTTCTTTATCAGTTCTCATTGTGATTAATAAAATTAACAACTTAGATACTACTATGGAAAATTCCAACATAAATTTTTGTTTTGTAGAAAAATTATCGTATGCTTTAAAATAGTAAAAAATTCGAATAATAAACTTTGAAAATAGCCTCCCATTATGTCTGACCTTTACAAACATATTCATATAAATACATTTCACAAAAATTCTCAGTTACATATTATTGTTTATGATGGAGATTGTATTTAGCAGCTAATGAAACGTATTCCAAATATCGAGATGATAACTTCTACAGTTTACTTTCAGAAGTCAATGATTTGAAAAAAGAGAAAAAAACTAATATTTATGTATTCTGATATTTAATGCACTGATTAGTCTATCGATTCAGAACAATGTCAACTGGTAATTTTGATTTAAGTTATCTATAAACACTGATTTTGATGAGAATTTCCTCTTCATATTAATCATTTATGACTTGCAATGTCTACTGTTCCATGTTAATAAGTCTACATTTCTACTTTTAGAAAAAACACGAAACCGACGAAAGTTATCTGGATAAAAATGTATCTGTGGTCATGATAAACTTGTTTAGTTTAGCACTGAATTATAGTTATTGCTTTTTTAAGACAAAATTCGACGCTTGCAATAAAACACTCATGTTATTCAAATTGTGAATTAAGAAAAAAAAGGATTTCTCTATTTATTTTTTATCATTGATATTCTAAGCAGATTTCAAATTGTATTATCATGAAGTAATCTAGTTCACACCAGTTATTTTAAAATATTTCTATTGTGTTTTGACAAGAAATTATTATTTTTTTCATTTCAGTAAACTGTGAATGATTTGACAATTTTTGTCGATGTCATTAAACTAACTCTATTAAAACAATGAATCGACACTTGGTCACAAAGGATAGCTGCGTGAATAGTGAAGCAAGGAAAGAGGTTGCAATGATTGTTCAATTTAAGCACTTATTATTTTTCTTACATCATGTGAAGAGTAGAAATTCAATATCGTTGAGACTGTATTTTTTTTTATATCAAATATGTTATTTACTGATAAATTATTCGAAGTATGATAATTTGCTTTTCCTTCTCCCTTATTAACTCATGTATAAACAATTAGAGAATTTATTATCCAGAAATATTATGCAAGTTGATCACTCTGATCCATTCATAATTTCAAACAAACTAAATAATTTCCACAACCCTCATACTAATAACTATCATGTTCTCACTAGCAATAAGCTTCTAAATATTATTTCTGGAGTTCTGGTGAAATGTGTGATCACTGAAGTTCAAATATTCTGGATGCGAAGCAATTATCCAGAATACAATACAATACAATGGTAATTTATCGCTCAATATCATGGATTGACTGAAATTAAATAATAACACCAATGGATGACGGCTCGATGGTCCAAAGATTAGGCGTTCTTGTGCGAGACTGAGGGTAGTGAATTCAGTTCTTGTGTAAAGTGTTCAGCATGTACATTGCTGATGAGCCCCATATTAAAACGAAACAGCCGCCCAGTATTGCCAGGTTTTCAAAGGTGTTCTAACACTGATTGGTTCATGATATAAATGAAACTCAACCATCTCCATAACTCATACTGATAGTTCCATATAATTTTGACTATAATTATCTATCTGTATAAAATATAGTTGAGTATTTAAGTAAGGAGGCTAAAGATTGCTGACAAAAAAGAAAATGAATTTTAACTATGGGTAAATTGAAACATTTTTATCTTGGATAAGAATAACACTATTGGTGATATTATTGAAAACATAATCTGTATTTCAATCTCTCATCTATTCTCAATTTTATTATAATGAGAGACGATGATAATGTAGTCTGAAAATACTATTACTAGTAATGAATCAATAATAGTTAGATAACCATCTGTTTTATTAAGAATAATAAGGGGGCTCCACCTGAAGTGTTCACTCATAAATTTATCATAAATGGAAACTAATATTATTAAGGCTTACAGCAGGTATATTACTGTCAGAATGGTAATTTGGAATTCCTTAGTTGAAATTCTCAATTAAGGTAAATTAGAAAAATTGAGTGATCACCTTTCATTGCCACCACTAGTAGATGTTTTGCTTGCCAATTAGTTAAATTAGAATGATCATAGTTTTATTGTTATTATTAGAATGCCGAAAATTCGTTGAAAACTTTGAGTCATTTATGAACACAATGAAGTATGAATTAGTTTTTGCTGGTCATATAGAAATCAGAAAAGAATAATGTTGAAACGATAACTTTGTGTTGATGTTTACATCATGCAATAAGTAACTATCAGTAAGTAAAAACTTGAAATCCGGAAAGCATATATTTAGTTTGCAAAACAGACAATGAAAATATTTTAAATTGTATGTCCGCAAAATTTACTCTTATTCGAGATATTCTCAATTTGTTGGGGATGTTAGATCTCCAGAACTCACTTGAAAAAGATGCTTATTTTTGTAACTTATTTCTGAGATTTCGGATTTTATGTTTTCGCGCCAAAGACGCTCATTTTGACTTTCAGCCTGCATTTCCCCCTCGGGAATCCTTGACTTTTATTGGTTGATGGATTATTTTAGTACTCTTTTTTGTGGCTCTTATCAACCGTGTTGCTATCATAGTATAAATAAGCTTGAGTTGTGTGCTTGTGGACTTCGTACTTTCTGGTTCCCTGTGGAATCCATTCTCTACGTCTTATCAAGACTTCTTCCTCTAGTTAGTGGGGTTTGAGACGATCGGATTAGAATAGCCTACTGTGTCGCTGAATCATTGATCTTTGTTCCATTTACCGAGTAAGGCGATTCATAATAGCTTGAGCGTATCAAAATTTCATTTCATCAGTTCTTTGAAAGATATTACTGCAATTTACATAATCTTTGCAACAAACTTCAATACTTGAATTATTCATCGCTCGTACAACATAACAGTGTCGTTCCAACTTTCAGAAATATGCTAATGACGTATATAACTAGGTAATATATATATATATATATATATATATATATATATATATATATTGACGTTATAAATTAACTTGTTGCCAGACACTCTCAAGTTTCTTATCAAGATACCAATTATATGTCTATTTGTATTCAGTGTTGTTCACAAGCTTATTATGAATAATAATAATAAATTTTTTCAGAACTATGAAAGCAAACTAGACATTTTTTATGGCTGACGTAAAATAAATTATCCATATCTGACACTTAAAAAATTTTCATTGACTGGATGTTTCCCTGGATAAATGATAACTTTCAAAAAAATTTTGCATTGAAAAAAAGAAGGCACACACAATTCTTATAAGTATTTCTTATAATTTCCGATTAAAAACTAACCATCATTATTGATGATAAATAGTAAATTAAACTTGCACAGGTAAAGATCATTGTCCATAATTTTTTCTGTGTTTCTAATCTAATTGAATAAGCTGGTCGACGCTTAGAATGAATCGTTCTATTTGAAACGAATTATGTCCAGTGATCGTAATGGAATTATTTTTTGTAAATACACATGTGATTTTTAGAAATATCTATAACTTGTTACGAGAATCAGTGATAAACTAAGGTCTCGGGCACAATTATGGAAAAAATAAAATAATCATAATAATTGTTTTATTCGTGTTTGTGACTTTAGAATATTACATAATGTAAACTCGTTGACCAATGACTAGAAGAGTTCAACTGTGTCAGGTGTGAGGCAGTTATTCACCGGATACAATGGTAGATGATCGTTTAATATTATGAATTGACTGACGTTAAAAAAAGATCGCAGTAAATAGTAGCTCAATGGTGTGGAGGTTAAGCGATTACAATCGGAACTGAATGTCGTGGGTTCGATCACCGATGACAAAGCCATGGATGAGCACTACTGAGAAGTTTCATACTGAGACAAAATAACCATCCAGTGATTTCATGCTGCATATAGTGTTCTAACGCTGATTGGTTCCTAATTCCAATGAAACTCAATAATCTCCACAACATCATTCTGGTAAACCCTATCAATCAGTATCAAGTCTTCATTCGGGACACTAGTTAAATCTTTTCACTAAAAGCAATCACATTTTCAACATAGGTTTCAAACCATCTGGATCAATAGCCTGATGGATATAATTTGATTGGGTTTAAGGATATGGTGTTACTTATTACTGAGTAATCCATTAGTTTAAAGTATTTACTTTGTGAAAACTAATGAAGCCAGTAATTATGACTAGTCACTTTCGTCTTAATATACTTATAACCTTTCTTCTTTGGTACTATGCTGAAAAGTATTACCAACTTATTAGGCATTTTAATTTAAAGCTTTAGGATTTCACTAGTAATATTTAGTTTTTTAATGCAATGATTTATCCCTCCCTTCTCAACAGTTGATTAGACAAGTTTTATTTTACAGGATAATCGCACAGAAACTTTCTATCACTTGATTAACTAGACATCACTATTGGTTACTAGAAAATTTAATAAACTCAATTTTTTCATATTGAAAAGTGTACCACTAATTTTATTCAATTTTTTATTTAACGTCGAAATAACTTACTATTTTTTTTTTCACCTAATTCAACTGAATATAGTGATGACCACCGAAGCTGTTAACTTGAACACCTACTCATATTAAGCATTCCATTCAACTAAATGGAATAATTTTGTGTTAAACTTTTATCTGTCAGACTCTTATGATAGTTAAAGTAGGAAAGTATGAAAATCCAAAATAGATTTTCAGGAGTTATTGTATCATTATTAGTCAGGAGGCATCATGCGAAAGAAACATTATTACGTCACTAAGTGAAATTAGTATCTCTATTTGAAAATTTACCAGCAAACAAAAACTAAAATAAACTTTTTAAATCTGTTTAACCAATAATTGCATAACATATAAAAAATATACATATATAACAGCATGGTATAATGTGTAATAAATCATTAAAGCAAATTGATAAACGATGCTACTGTCAGACAAAAAACTGACTAATCAATTGTTAATTTAAAACTATGTGAAGTAGTTGTGCAAAACTTTGTTGAAAATCATAGACTACACCTTTAGATCCTGACTGAGTTCAAGAATTTGCATGTGAGACTGTAGTTCTTACATTTACTCCCCATGTGGAGGTTCGTATTACACATTGTTAAGAAGTCCTATTCTAAGAAGAAATAGCTATCCAGTGCTTCATTGGTGGTCGAGTTGAGACTGTTTCCTAATTGCAACTGGCAAAGCAATACAGTTCCGACAAATTCTCAATACAAATAAAACATACGAGTAGAAATTGTCTTATAGTATTGTGTATATCATCTTTTTCTTAATTCATAATTGAAGGTCAGCCTATCAACACACTCTTTCACTGGTAGAATATTACAATCAAAAAATCTTGAATAGTAAATAAAGTAGCAAAAACTTATTTCATCTAAATTATGTTCTGAAAATATTTTTTGTGAATATTAGATTTCTTCTTAATGTGATTGACATTTCAAGAAGAAGTTGATTAATTTGTCACTTTATTTTATCTTATAAAGCTTTAAGCAAATTTGCAAGTCATGTTTCCCTAGAAATAAGAATAATTTTTTCCAAGAAACGGATGCTTAATTTGATATAATACTGAGAATGCTTGATGCACTAGTTTTACTGGATACTCTAGTTACATGTAACGTGTTGAAGTTTTCGAACAACTGATAAAACTAAAATACACATATATTATTCATTAATATATCATAAATATAGTGAAATACGCATATTAGAATTTGATGCTCAATCAATAGATTAATGTGTCATTAACTTTGGAAGATTGTTACATTCACTAGTTGAGGTTAAATTTCAAGTTTCATATCGAATTTTATTGTTCATAAATAACAGAAATAAAGAAAACTAGTGCTCACAGAATACACCGGTTAATATGCATGTCCCAGAGAGCATGCTATCGATTATTTATAGGATAATGAGGAAAATTATTGGTGAGGGATTTTCCAATATGGGGCCCTCTTAAAAATCGATCTTGTGTGACCTTCCACTCCTACTTTGTTAATTTAGTCTTTACTTGACGTAACCGAGGACACATAATCTTAATACTCTACTTACAATGAAACAGTTCAATATTTAGAAACTTCATCTCTCTGTATGAATTACTTCATTGGTAAATTTTTGACACAAATAATTTATCACAGTCTGTCATTCAAATAAAATCACTGTCATTGTTTATTAGCTGCATCATAGCCTATTATTCATAAAATGTCTTAAATAAGCTTGCAACTGTCTGTATATCCCATTCCACAAGTGAGATTACAGGAACTTTAAATTTTTCAACAGTTTATGATCGAGCCAGTTAATTAACCTTCCTACTAGCAGATAATCTAAACTAACATTGTCTCCTGTAAATTTTAGTGATTTGAATGACATCTAATTCGAATATTAAAACATTAAACAACCGTGTACCTGAATCCTAGTAGACTTAAAAAACTGCATTCATCGCTCCGTGCTCTCTGTTTTCATTTTATTTCCTCTGAGTGTACATGATTATAATCATTGCATTATGACACTAGAAACGACACTAAATACACAGTTCATACAACAACGGGATGTCTAGTTAAGAAGAATTAGTAGTTCCTATAGGACAACTTGCATTACCGTAATACAAGTGAAAAAGTACTTAGTAAACAATACTGAATATCTCGTGTCCAATTCCTGGTTATGAAGGCGTGGGTGTACACTGACACGAAGTGAATTATTAAGACAAAATGATTATCGAACTTGGATCGTTCCGTGATCCCAATGACTTAATGCAATTCTTTCTCACATTTAAGCTTCATATTATTTTTGCGAGCAGTTCATCGTACGTATGAATTTTAACTTGAAGAAGTGTAGTATATTTTAAGCAATTGGGAGATTAACTTTTTCGATTGAGAGGAATTATGTACGCCATATTATCAATTAATGCCTTTTACGAGTTAATTAAGCCATTAGCGCTTCTAAACTCGGTAGTTTGTTATGTAAACACACATTGTTTTCTTTTGATTATTAACAGCAGAAAAAAAACAGCTAAGCAAACAATTGAGCACTTTTTAAGCTAAAATGATTTGTGTGGTAGTATGTGGAATCATTAGGATGATAGTGAAAAACAGGCATTCTATCACATCTATGGTATCATTCTATTATGATGCAGAAAGAGATTTCAGTCTGTTGAAATAACTTTTACAGCATATTTCAACTTCAACTTGAGTGACTGACGAAAAACGAATCATATTCTCCCACCAAATGTAACTACTCTGTTTGAACCTGTTTATATGTATGAAAAAAATCATTTTGTACAAACAGGACCTGTTTTCCTATATATTTTAACGACCTAGATGTTGGACAAAATGTTTATCAATATGTCCATTTCATTATGTTGGCCACAATTTGATCATGAGTTTTTTTTGAAAGTAAAATGACTGTTGGTATTACTGACAAAATACATTTGCCTTTGTTAAGCTTACGAATTCAAAAATATGAGTACACACGTACACAGTTGTTAAAAGTGAATATTAGAGCGTAAACAGTTTCAATACAACTAGCTGACTCAGCATTTCATATAATTGCATCAATATGATATTTTATTGGTTTAAATTATTTCGTTTGTGCACATGTATGTGTGCAGGCGATTCAGTGTGCAACCACATTGAACAAACAATTAATGCAGACAAACGAAGATGTGTTTGAGTGTGCATTGACTTTTCTGGAAGCTAGATGAATATATATCTAATTAAAGAAAACCAGTGATCCCAGTCGCTTAACCCAGTTTTGCGGAATGGTTAAAATATTTGCATGTTTAATTATCTAAAAAGAATGTTTTGTGGTGAATTTGATACTGATGAACTATCCAACATTAATGTTGAAGGCAATCTTGGCATTAAAGTATCATCACCTTCAGTATCCTTTGGATGTATCGGTAGGTACAATTTCAATCGATCTTTATCAAGGTAAATTAAACATTCATCTATCAACTAAACGGACTTTCTAATATCCTTCGATCATATTTATAAATATATATATATTGATTATTTATAATCAGAAATCATTCGCGGAGCATGTGAAATTATGTTATACTGAAGGTAGTTTGATTCGATACTTTGATTTGGCCTTATAATCTTTACAAGGAACAGTTATTGCTACATGCTAAGGAGGGCATTTTTAACATTTATAAGACTGATAGTTTAGGTCTTTAGTGAAGAAATAACTATGATGAAACTTACTATTCAAAACAAGGAGACTTAACTAATTTGCATGGTTATGTATCACTCTCTGGTATACGTTAAAAAAGAAGTCTAATGGCAGTTATGTATTTAGTATTGATTCATCCCGCCTATAATATATTTCTTTCTATGGAGGCATGATATTTTGATGTACAATTCACTCTAATCGTCTCTTTATGATTTGCAATGTTTTGAGAACATTTAATGTGATGGTTGGAATTCATCTCTACCAGATTTCAATTACACAATCAGCCATCATGGCAGCGAAGAAATGGCGCTGATTAGTAAACGGATGAGTTGGTTCAATATACATTTTAAATGTAGGGAAATGGGTTAAGTAATTGCAATGGATCTTCCTTTTACTTAGTAAAAAGATTTGCTCATAGAAATTCTTTTACAGAATGTTGAATGCAGTCTGAGAGAGTTAAATCTGCAGAGTTCTGTAGTTTGAGTAGTTTACTTTACTAGTTAACCGATAAATGAAGCAGTGCTTAGAGATTTTGCGAATGATATTTGTACGTTGGCTTTTTTAATGTTAATAATTACCAAATAATATCAACTATATTCCAGTAAAGATTTCATGTATTATGCTGTAAGTTTTGAATTTACTTGCTACCGCATATCGAGCCAATTCTTTTTTCTGATGCTTATTAATTTTGTAATGACTTTATAAAAGCTTCCGATTATTTGTAGTACAGGTCAACAGTCCGAGCCTATGTTGTTTGTTTTCTTTTCAACTAGATGTTATCTTTTTACTCTGGTTCAGACTAAGATGAATCTTTGAGAAGTTGCCTGTCATGGAAATATTACCAAAGAACTGTATAAGTAAATTGAAATAAAAATGAAATATGATAATCGCATCGACTGTATCCAAGTGATAAGTTGATCTGCTTCGTTCCATAAGATTTTTCAAATATTTCATCCAAGTTTATAATGACCTTCCGTTATTAGTTAGAACACTATTTCGTTGACCTCTCGACAGAAAAAAAATTTATGGTATGGAATTCTATCTGGATTGTATTACTAAGCGCTAACTTGTAAAGTAACATAACTGGTAATTGAATCTTCACCAAAATCAAGACAATAATCAGTTAATTAATTCGCAAGTAAATAACCTGTCCTAACTAGGACAAAATTGGTCTACTTTACAACTCACTTCAACTAGTATCCAGGTTATGTTAGGTGCTGATTTAGTGTGAGTAATACATAACCTAGTTATTTTGAAGAGTACATTTTTAAAGTTTGTATCTTTTATAGTTGTTTTTCAGTGAACATAACTCGTAGCTTTAGAATAACACTGGCTGTTTTACAGGGTTATTTTTAATTACTTATTAAATGATTTGAGAACTTACAACCAATATTAGAGAGAATCATGTTACCAAAAGTTCAATAAGTTTTCTATAACCTTGTGTCTATTAGCACAATAAATAGGCTGACGTAAGAATATGCTAATACTTTCATCACCCACTTCCGCTATGAATCAACGAAGGAAACACTGAATAGGTACTTGCTTACTTTCATATTTGATAACTTTTATGGTACTTCTGACGATCAGTAGTTGTATATTAATTTCTCATGAAAAATAATCCTAAACATTAAAAGTAATCCCAAAACGATTATTATCTGATTTTGAAACAAGGTTAGGTAGTGGATATAAATGCAAAGAAATAGAAAAAGATTGATTCGCCTAGTAACGGTTTGTTAAAGATTTTCGAAGGAGAAAATGCAAGTTTATCGTTACATCTATATATTGTAAACAAGCAATTAGATTATATGTCGTACACTTTAGACGATTCGGTTGAGTTTTCCCATTCTTATATCAAGCTACAAGTTTAGGAGTAAGTTGTTTGGGGCAAACGTGATTTAAATGTTGGTAGTTGAAATCAGGATCAAGAACTTACTAGGGTTTATTTATCGTTGAAGATGTGCAATGTTATTGTCCTCAAGATTTCAATGAAAATCCAACCTCTGTAAAATTTTGAAACATGCAACCTTAAAGTTCTCTACAATAGGTAACGTTTATCTCGCAGATGCCAACTAAGAAATCTCCTAAAGTAGCCAAGACTAGCACTCACTTGTGTTATAAACAAGTGTCTTGTTATGGTCTAATTATCCTTAGCTCATATTTCAAACAACGTCCTCTTTGCAATGAGGTGTGATTCAACGTTTTTAGCAGAAGAAACGTTTTTGGAAAATCAATCTGCTCTCACTCATATTTGACTTGTGTCATGCGCTCCTTTCTATTATTTTCCAGTCATCTCTCGGAGAAATCTATTCTCAAACACAATAAATTGAGACTTTTTTTCTTTCATAGATGATGATTAACTGTTATAATGAAATACATTCCAAACTATCAAAAAGTACACTCATACTTAATAGGGAGACTGATATCTCACCTGCTCTATGGACAGCGTAAAGAGATCTTTATATATACTTATCACACCGTAGCTTCTACCTTGTCGTCGAGCTTGCCTATCGTGATTACTTGACCGGGCTATATTGGCTGGGAAATATGTTCCTAAGTGTCCTACCATGCCAGGTAGGTCGACTGGAGAACAGTGAGACTGAAAGCAGAAACTCAAGTCTGAGGGCAAAATCGTACTGCTGACTGTAGAGGGACGTTACGCCAGTAAGGTATTTCCTTCAGACAACCAGCATCTGACAACGATGCTGAGTTCTCAAAAGGAGTGAAAGGGGCTAGAAGAGGTCGGTCCTTAAAATATCACACCTCACCCTACCTCATGGATTTCAGTCTCCGAAGGTAAGGCTATTTGAAGAGTGAAACTAAAACTTTAAAAACTTCTCGTAAAAAAGTGGTGTGTAAGCGTCCTCAAGCAGCTGTCCCTTGGACTCTGCGATCACACTCTCAGTACTCTAATACCAACACTAATCCAAATTTTTTTTAGGTTCCCTAAGGAATACTCTTCACAGTGTGAGCAGCTAGGAAGTGAAAACCATTTTCTTACACATAACAGCGCACACGACAGCTTATCAGTAATCTGTAAGTTATCAACCCACCTGGTTATACTTCGGAAATAAGTGAAATTATCAGCAAGCTTGGATACTTCACTTTCCAACATGACTATGTGCTAACTCAGGTTAACCGTGCAGTTACATTTTGCAGTTGACGGTAGAGAGTAGCACGTAGCACATTAATGTACTGTTGTCCAAGAGTTTCAGATTCTGAATAGTGTTACCCTCTTTACCAAACGGTAGTATTTTATGAGAGCACAAACCATGCGAAGCAGTAAGCCTATAGGAAATATGGTATGGAATCTAAATAGTCATTGCCGGTTGTAGCCAACTATGATGATGATTTTATGAATTCTGTTACCCGACGAATAGTGACAGAATAAAGAAACTTCAGTACCGTTATTTAGTAGTACACTTTTCGGTGACAGATACTGCCTTTAGATCACATATACCGATATCATTTAATTCCTGGAAGGGTGAGTATTTGGTCAAAATATCCGTGACAAGGTCTTACACCTACCTAGTTTTTCAAGTGTTGTTCCTTTCAAACTGTATTTAAGTGCTACGTGATTGCAAAAATTGAAAACTTAGATAATATTTTAATCTATCCTTTTCCTCCATGATCAGCCCAACGGGATTTTGTCTTTTTTTTATAAATCTATATAAGCCGCCTAGTGAGTACGCGAATTACATTTAATATCTTGCACAATATACTTAAACTTCTGTAGCTAAACTGTAGAGGACTTCTGATCTGCCTTAGTTAGAGTTTATTGTAGCATTCCCAAACCTTTTCAAATCCACATGTCCAGAATCAACTCTCTTAGTGATAACCTTTTGGCTTATAAAGTCACTTCATTTAAAAAAGAGAGTTACTAAGTCATATTACCTTTATTTACTAATATTAAAACTAATACGTATGTTTTATCCTGTCGATATGTGTAAATATCATGTTATCATACACTTGATGATAATTATATCGGTAAGGTTTCCACTATCATACAAAACAGATGGAACTCGTTAAAACAGTATTTTGGTATTTACATATTTTTCATTTAAGATACGGGTTATGAAACCAGCTACGGAATAATTACATTAGTCATAATGATAGATTTTTGAACGTTTTACCTCTAATCAACATGAAGTAACCATTCAATTTGCAGTTTATTATACCAACTGATATTAACTGATAAATCGTCAAAAACCAGAAAGCACTAGACAGATATTTCATCATCATCATCATCCTTCACAAGTATGCACCCATAACCTTTACAAATAGCAAACATAGGACCTTCAGAGCAAATTCTAGAAATCTTGATGAAAAATTGTGAACATATCAGTTCATTTGCGTTAAATATAAAATGAGTATCATCAATTGTGAATAGACTAAAGTTAAAAATGAGAAATATTTCATCAAAACTTGTTCATATCAAGGACAACCGCTTCCGTCAAGGTTTGAAGATTAGAGTTAGAATGCATCATGTAGTAGTAGCTCCTCATCACCTAGGATTCCGAATCTAGTATGAGACAGATATCTGGTGCTTCCTGATTTTCAGTTGCTGTTGGATATATAGTTTAAGCATACCTATATATATATATATATATATATATATATATATATATATATATTTATATATAAAGCCCATGATGTCGATGATGAGTGATTCCAAATATTTTGGAAAATATTCTTTATCAGTAGGCAATATTCGCTTCAGTAGTTGATAGACATGACTGATTGAAACACTTGCTTATTTACGTAAGTGTTTACACACGTTGCCTCTAATGCAGCATAGACTGCCTACCAGCATTCTCCATCCAACTCTGTCCTGGACGTTCCATTCTAGTTCTACCCAACTGCTATTCATGCTTTTCACATCGGCTTCCGATTCTCGGCGTAACGTGTTCTTTGGACTATATCTTTTCCTTTAGCTCTGAGGTTTCTAAATTAGGGCTTGTCTCGTGATGCAGTTGGGTAACTTCTGCAATCTGTTCTATCCATCTTCCAATTTCTTCCTCACCTGGAAGCTCGTTTTTCCACTCTTACTTTTCCCTAGTGCATGTTAAGACATGCTGCTGCATTGGCTGTCTTCTGAATTTGTTGTTGCGTTTGGGACAGAAGGGCTAAGTCGTCTGCAAAAGTCCAAATCATCAAGCTGCAGCCTAGCTGTCAACTGTATTTTGAGATTTTCATAATCCAGTAAACCACTAGAAGAATTGGAAGGGATGAAATAAGGTAGCTTTATCTGACACCCTTTTTCATTTTGAACGATTGCATGAGCTGCCATCCATGAACGATTTTGCAGTGTAATCTGTCTTAGGAATTCCGTATGATTTTTACCATCTTCTCAGGTACACCATAGTGTCTAAAAAGCCTTCAAAATATCATCCTATTTACACTGTCAGAGGGAGTTAATGTATAATGGTGAGTTCGATTCAATTGATTGCTTCACAATAATCCATAGTGTTGTGATTTGGTCAGTACACTTTCTCTCCTTACTGAATCCAGCCTGTTGATCTCAAAGTCGGGTGTCCACAGAATCTTTCATTTGCTTTACCAACACGCTGTTGAAGATTTTTCTTGGCCTTTATGTTTATGCGATTAATCTGGAGCTTTAGCTTTTGTTTAGATCTCCTTTCTTTGGTAACTTGATGAGGTTTCCTTTTTTCCATCTGCTAACACTTATTCTTCCTCCTATATCTTGCTGTAAAGAGTGTGCAGTAGTGCAGTCACTATAAGGTCTGCCTTAAATACCTCATCTAATGTTTTAACTAGTCCTGTTGCTTTTCCACTCTTGATTTGTTCGATGGCCATTCTTAGTTCGTCGATTGTTGGTGAATCAACATTATCTTGGAGGTCTCCGTATGCTATTTCAATGTTGGGTGGGTTCATTCGGGCTGGTTTATTCAAGATTTCTTCAAAATACAATGCCCACCTGTTTCCCTATTCTTCAATGTCTGTGACTGGTTTGTCTTCTTTGTTCTTTTACTGATTGTTCTGGTTTACTAGATTTGTGAATCTCTCACTGTTTTCGTTTATTCTTTCCACTTCATTTCATCCCATGATATCTTCATGTCCAATGTTGTCCATTCCATACTTGGTGTGTAGATCTTCCATCAGAATAACCAAAACCATTTTTGTGAAATTTTCGACGACTGTCTGCTGCCTATCGTAGAATTGATATTTATCGGCCTCATTGTTACCATTGGTAGGCGTAAATTACTGTGAGACACTCGTTGTAATCCTATATTTCTTTGTTTTAAAAGGTGCTTTGATGATCCTGTGTCCATGAGATTATCATCGTATGGGCTTCTATGCATAGCACTAGTGCAACTCGTAGTGTGCGTGAAGCACTTTCCTCTTCATGGCTGGAGTACAACGGTATCTCTCCTGAGGTTATTCATTTTTGTCTAGCCTTTATCCATGGGCTTCTATTATTCCAAGTGCCACTAGATCGTATCTTTTCATTTCAACAGCAATTTAAATGGCATTCTCGGTCTACCACGTTTCGTAGATATTCCATTTACCTATGCTCAATGTTGCTCTGATCTTTAGACGGGGCAGTGGATTCGTGACTTTCGAAGAAAACCGGCTTTCGTCATGAGACACTACATCTCTTATAAACAAAGGAATTCCAACTCCCCAGAGCATAGTTTCAGCGGTTCGAATTATTTTTCGGTTAGCGTCTTCTTGGCAAGTTAGTTTTCATTGGGATAAAGTCGCTAACCCCATGCCCAACTCTCCTTCTTTATCCGGGTTTAGAGACGGGCTGTGGCTCTAATAGAATTCCAGGGGGAGTTGACTCAAACTCTACTATTATTAAATCGGTCTCAAAAAACTTACTGATTCATTGGGTTTCAGGATATCAACTGAATAACTTGGAGTTTTTCATTCTTATCACAATTTAAACTTAATTTTCCCTTGATTTATTGATTGTAGGATAGGAATATTTACCTTTTAAAATAGTTAATTAACTGCCCCAATTAACTTGTCATTTTGCATCCATTAAAAGCCTTCTAAATAACAAAAATTCACTCATTAGCAAACTATATCGTGTTTTATAAAGTTTCACTTGTACATACCTTTCGTTTTATTTCATTTTATTATTTTTAAACACTTTATTTTAACGTCGGTAAGCGAATGATATGATATTTCAGTGCATAAATAACTGCAGTTTGGACAGTCAGAAGACAAATCAAAGACTCGACATTAAGAAAAAACGTCGACAAAATGTCGGAAATTTTATCGATTGATCTATTTAACTGCATTTTATAGTTAGATACAGTTCCTGTCTTAAAAACGAAATCAAATTTAATTTCATTCAAGCAACTACGCAAAGCAAGAGGTTATTGATCTGCTTTTCTAACCCAGAAAAACAATGCTAACAGTGCTTATCTGGAAACCTTTAAATGATTGGATTCGAGACCATAAGATCACGTGATGAATATATTATCCTTAAACTAAAATGTCAACAACAACAATTAATTTTTCGTGTTCTATTATTTCATGATCTTGTGGATAGTCCAGCGAAGATAAGTTAATTTGCATATACTGTAGTTATTAGACGAAAAATTATAAAGTATTTATCAAAAGTTGTTGTGTAATTCATATAGATACTCATGATCCTGGAACACAGACACACATTTAGGCGTCCGATAATAATTGTATTTATGGACCTTAATACGGCATTTGACTCTGTGGATCGTGAGGTTCTGCGGCAGTATCTGTCACTGAAAGGTGTACCAAAGAAGTACATTAACCTTATACAAGCTCTCTAATCGAACAACACTGGTCGAGTGAGAGCATATGGCGAACTGTCGCCGGAATTCTCTACTTCAAGTGGTGTCCGTCAGGGATGTCCACTTTCCCCATTCTTGTTTAGTTTTGTCATAGATATGCTCCTAGATAAAACATTATCTTCGTCTGAATTTTCAGCAGTAGTCCTTCCACCAGGAGGCTCGCTTATTGACTTAGAATATGCCGATGATATTGTCCTACTTGGTGAAGACGCTGACAAAATGCAGAATCTTCTGACCACCCTAAGCAACAATGCATGTTTGGGATGCGGTTTTCCCCCTCGAAATGCAAAATGTTGCTTCAAGAATGGGTTGCATCGGCACCTGAACTAGTGATAGGGAGTGAAGTAGTTGGGCGTGTTGACAGCTTCAATTATCGTGGGAGTCTCATCAGTGATGATGGCCTGGTTTGTGATGAAATCTCAGCACGGATACAGAAAGCTCGACTGGCTTTTGCCAACTTGCGTCACTTATGGTGTAGGTGACATATTCGTTTGCTAACCAAAGGATGAGTGCACTGTGCAGTAGTTCGCCCTGTCTTACTTTATGGCTGTGAAACATGGCCAGTCAGAGTAGAAGATATTCGTAGGTTGCTTGTCTTTGATTCGAAGCATTGCTCATTTTTCATGGTTAGAGACCCTGAATGACATGGCACAAAACCGTCTGCATTGACACAGGTGCGTTCATTCTTTGTGTTCTCTCAAATCCTAAACTTCAAACCCACTCATCACCTTTATCTTTCTTCTCCATAAGTTTATTTCGCTAGATTTTACTTCTTGAATAATATCGTCGAACCCTAAACTCTACGATTACTTCTAGTACTTTAACTACCTCTACTGTTATGTGATTTGAAGTGATAATTGCATCTGTGTGCTAATGTGGTATAAAAACTTGAACTGATGAACGCAGGTACGAAGTTCTACGTTTCTGTTGACTGACTGATTGACAGATAGATATTCAACTTTCTTACTACGAAAAATAAATCTTAAATACTTTCTCATCAATAGTGATTAGTATGACTGTATTTTTTTTTCGTACTACATGAAATATCCCTGAAATTGTGATCATACACAAATTTTATCAAGATCTAGTAAATTTAAGCTGAGAATATTTAGTAAACATTCAGTAAATGTATCTTGATAGTTTTAAATTACTGAATAAATGAATAATTATTCCATGGCAAAACAGATATTTAATACTTTCGTTTTTTTCGTTACATGAATTAATTTCAAAGTAAATGCATGACTAATGACTTTTGTTCAAAATAACATAATATCAGAGAGAAGTCCTTAATTATTGATTTCTTACTTCCTATTGCAATCGGTTTACAATAAGTTTAAACTTTCAGTCGTTGGAATCAAGGGTTCCAATCTAAATTAGCACAACTGGGAAGCATATTCTATATACAGGCATTAAAAGTATGATTAAAAACTGAAAAGCTATATGTTCTAGTTAACTAGTGAATTTCTTGATGGCTCCATCATGGAATAAAAACAGGAATGCTGATTAAACTTAATTGAACATTAACTTTGAACGAATTGCCCATATTTCAGTGGATACATGCCATTACATGAACAGTCATGTAGTTGAGACTTTTTTTCGTAGATAATGAACTGACACACTGATGACTAATAAAATCCTGAATTAGATAAACAAACTTGAATAATAATTCAGTCTTTTTTAATTGGGAGGTTTGTTATCGCTAAACTATATCATGGATTCATTGAGGTTGTAAATGTAAACTCCTGAATCCCAACATACCGTTATAAAGGTATACCGATAACTACGATTTCTAAATGTTTACTGTTTAATCTTTATCATGGACATGAATGGATGCACAGTGTTGACTTTTTCCAAACTATGATGACAAAACACTTCTCTATGGGTGTCCATTTTACTGCAGTCGTTTAATTAAGGTCAGTTCATAAGATTCATAATTTTCAAAAACTGTTTTTGTTATGCTACGATTTTCAAATCTTACCAAACTATGCATAGTGTGTGGTACAAGATATTTTTTGTGACAGACTGATTTTATATGATTGAATTTATTTTATACATATCTACTG
This sequence comes from Schistosoma turkestanicum, assembly GCA_944470395.2. Classification (NCBI taxonomy): domain Eukaryota; kingdom Metazoa; phylum Platyhelminthes; class Trematoda; order Strigeidida; family Schistosomatidae; genus Schistosoma; species Schistosoma turkestanicum. Next base: position 41,761,341 of record OX103971.1, read on the forward strand.
TAATACACCTAACATCTTTTTAACAGAATGAATGATTCATATTCTTTTAGTGAGACGTTATTTATGTGTGTTGGTTTTCACTTTTACCTGACGTTTTTATGGCTCATTTTTTCAAAGATTTGATAAATCTAAGTGAAATTACTTGCATGACAACAAACTGAAATCTCTCATAGTTGCCTGATAATGATTAGTTATATACTTAGTGTATTCAACCAACATACTGGTAACTTTTTGTCTGCATAAATTCCAAATAAGTTTCTAAATGATAAGGCTCACTGATATATGTAGCAAAAGTTGATAAATAATCCTTATCTGTATTTACTGAGTACTGAGCAATCCAAAACTACCAGATGCAATACAGTGAGTCGTTTCTGTTTGATCGGCAACAAACAAGAACAACACTTTCTAACATATTATCCTATTATTTTGTTTGATTAACTGTTTCGTTATCTATTGAATTGATCAAGTTAGACATTAACACCGTTAGATACCGGCTCAGTGGTCCGATGGTCAGGCATTCGCCTACAATACCGAAGGTCCTGGGTTCGAATCCTGCGGGGCGCAGGAGTCGTGGATGCGCACTGCTGAGTCGTCCCATACCAGGACGAAACGGCCGTCCAGTGCGTCCAGGTTTCTAATTGTGTTCTAGCATTGATCGATTCATGGTTTCAAAAATCTTTATCTAATGACATGTATGGCAAACAAGAAACTAGAATTTCCATAATTAGAAAAAAAGTCTTAAGTTGAAAGAGATTTTTGAAAGTAGATTATTGCTTGATTATTATATACATTCCATGGATGTAGATATGACTAGAAGTAGTCATCTAACCGCATATTTTTAATTGCTTGACGAAATAATACTCTTACTTTAGTTTGGCTAATTATGATGCATCAATTGTTTGTTCAATTTTTATCCAATATTTATTCTCTCATTCTACTAACTATTAACTACCTCGTTTGTATCCGAAATATATATTGACATCATCAACCTTTCATCATCAGCTTCATTGTGTTTCTCAACATACAACAAGTGCTAATTAGTTGAGTTTACCAAGTATTATACCTTTGTTAAAGAAAGTTCTTTTCATCAGATACAATTATGATACAATATCAATTAATGCAAACTTGATAAATTGTTAAGAAATTTCAGTAGATTATTATTCTTATCTTTGACTGAAACTTGTGAAGTGCTAAGTTGAAAATTGGAAAGAGTTAAACAACTATAATCTTTTCTCACACGTTAAAATGTGAATGAATGTTACTTATAACTTTCAAATATAATGTAGCTCATTGACAGAGTGAAAGTGAGAGAGCATATATAACTATGGATGACTTATCGGTGAGACTTTTATTCTGAGCCTGTTAGATTTTAACTATAGGAAGATGGATGAATCAGACTAGGGAATTTTAATTAAATGAATTAAGTATTCATTAAAAAAATGTTGTATTTTTGTTTTTAAGAAAAATGTAAAAACACAATAACTGTCACAAATTTAGATCGTTGTTTTCTTTCAAAACAACAAGGATTTCTACAAGTCATTGAATTTAAAGAAATAGACTTCTTGTTTTAATTCAGCAGTATGAATAATAACGGAACAAAAACTTAGTTAAATGATAAGTTTTTCAATACAGTTGAGTAATATCGTTTGTTATTTTAAGCTGTTAATTACTGTTTTTTTCACTGTTTGCATTAAATATTGTAACATCAAATATTACATATACCGCTGTTATATCTTGTAAAAAAATTGATGTATTGGCACTTGCAAATTGAGGAACGATTGAACTATTCTACGACGAAGAGTTTTATCTTGGATTTGATAACGGTATCTGGTACACAACTCTTTAATAACTAGCTAGTAAAACAAGAAGAAGACTTGATATTAATTCAGAACGAATGGAAACAGAATGATTCACTATAAAGGGTAACAAGCGCATGACTCCAACGCGACTCTGAAATGACAGCTAATATGAATAGGATGAGGGTAATACAAAGAGATGGGCTATGAAATAGATACTCGACGTCATCGTTACTACCATGAGGTCAACAGAATTAATAAAATATGAGTAACCCAGTGATCTTCTTAGTAGCTGTAAAGTGAATTTCAAGTATGTTTAAGGAATTTTTCCAGATCGTCTTGTTTCCTGGAAACATAAATGTTACCACAAACTGAGTGACCATGGAAAATTTGGGATTGAGTTTGAATCATTAATTGATATTATCTGTAAGTGATACCAAAAATCAGAATTGATTGCACTCTCATAGCACTCTGATAGGCTATATATCAATGTACAATCTGAACCGAATACATGATCTAACCTATAATGGAGACTACAAATATTTGATATACAATAATAAGTTTAAAAATTAAAACAGTTTTCATTGATGGTAACAATAACCGTTATTTTATATCATAAAGTGACTAAAATCAGTTATTGCGACCATTATGTTGACTAACTGACTGACTCTAAGAAGGCATGGAATTCTAATAGGCCTAAATCTGAACTCGTGTATAATGTTAATTACTCAAAGTCGGTTAATGTCAAATTAGAATGAAACGGTTTTCTAAAGTCACATGGTTCTCTAGATTTCTTTAACGAACGTTGATTCATATCAAATACAATACTAGACACCTTTTCTTACTCCTATTACTTTGATAGAAATAATGAAGCCAGATAAATTTATTCAGTTTTAATCTTTATTTCAAATATTGACTGAACACTATATCTATAGTGACATAATTATCTAACTTCGTTTATAATGAATAATTATTTAAAATAAAATTTATTCATTTTAATATGTACATGTTGGAATATCTCATATCCGTCTAGTATTGCATGTGTTCTTGAATTTTTTTTCATATTTATTGTAAACTGATCACATGCCGTCTTATTTTGTGAATTGATTAAATTTTGTCTATCGAGTTTTTTGTTTTAATAATTAAATGAAATGTCTGAAAATAAATCACATAATGTATTTGATAGTTAATAAATTAATGATTAATAGTGAAGACTTTCTAGACTACATTTTTCAATTAAAATGAACATTTTACAGTGAAGAATTTTAATCAATTTATGTAATGGCGTATTTATACTAACCTACATCAAGATCAATAACCGAAGTTTTTATTGATGTACATTTTGTTGACTGATTAATTCATTTAAACTAAAGAAACTGTTCATTTTGATTAAGAAATAAATGTAGTTCCAATTCGAATTCGAATTCTAATAATAATAATGATTGAACTATGAACATTTTTCGGAAACAAAATGGATTGACAAAATACTGAATCCGATTGGTAGTTTACTAGTTCAAACAACTCCTTGGTCGTAAGTTAACGTATTTTAGAACAATAATTGATAAACAACTTATTTTCCCACATATTAAGCTCATTATTTTTACAGGTCATAACGTGTAGATTTTAGTTTATTCCAATGATAACTTTTTTTTTTTAAAAATAACAACAGAAGCATGTTTGTTATTCTGCGTTATTTAAGACGAATATCAGAATGTCGTATTCCTTCAATATTTAGATAAATATTTCTTAATTTAACCCTCTAATACATTTTTAATGATTTAACATTTTTTTATTGATACAATAAATGTCAATAATTGAACTGGATTAGTTGACTCAATTTCAGACAGGTGTGCTTAAACATGTGATCCTTAACCAGCATTGCATGGCACTGATTATAGTCAGGCCTACATATATCTGATAAATGCATGTAGGCTAAAAAATTACAATGATTTTATTGATCATATTGTGTACAGCTACTTTTGATTTATCGATTTATAATGTAAACTACAGACTGTTTTTCAATTAATTTACTACAGTTTTCCCTCATTAGATTGGCTTATTTATTCCATTTTCAAAATGAAGTGACTAGAATTATTAATCATTTTAATGAGAAATAGTTCAAAAATCTTAAATTATTACATTCGACACAATTACTTTAATCTGTTTGAAACAAATACTCGTTTTTGTTCGTATGAACATACGAGAAGTGAACAGCCGCATGTAACCTTGAATGTTGTAAATGTATCTAACATGTTCATTGTCATATGATGAAATTGGACTTTCAAATTAAGTATTTTTTTAATCAACTAATTTTAAAATAATGCAGATATGAATCTAATTCTATTGTCATACTGTTTATCTAGGTACAATTTTAAAAAAGAGGTGTTTTAAAAAATGAATACTAAGCCTAGTATTAATGTATTCACTGTTTTGTTGTAAAAGAACATATGGTAAATTTATACTACGAGAATGTGACATGAAATGTAAACTGATAAGGTGTAAAATTGATTTTCATTTTTCTTTTGAATCTAATGAATTAACGATTACTGTAATCCTTATCTGAATCGAAATAGTGCATGTATTATTACCTCAATCTAGAATGCACTAAAGATTGGCAATATTTTCAGAAACATGAATACCATTGTCAAGAGAGTAAAACGTTTTTAGTGGAAAAACATAAGAATTCCTACAGAAAATATGTTTCACATTGAATGATTTGTGTAGTAGTAATTAACGTTGTTATTCTGTTAAAGATGTATCGAGTTAGCTAGAATTCTTTATTACTTCTAGTTCCTGTTCATTTATTAACAAAACGGTTCAGGTATGTCTCGTTGACAAAGCGACTATCGTAAAGTCCACCATCAGTCATAAACTAAATGACGGTTCAAACATTATTTGTAAATTTTGTAAAATGGTTTTTAAATGAACTGGAAGGAATCCGTCTAAATTCATAACATTTACATGTCAGATATGCTCTATGATGGACAAACAGAATCATCACGATTCTGTTATCATTAAATGAGAACAGGATTACATAAAATGATTTTATTTAAGCCCAATAAAGCTTTCAAAGTTAGGACAAAATATAGAGTGACTAGAAACCCTTTTGTTCAAAAAACGAGGAACTTGTTCGAACGAAACGAGATACAACTGAACAAACGTCGTTCAGTATTGTTGTATATGTGCTAAGATTGTAAAGATTATCATGGAAGCAGTGTAGTTAACATTTTTTCCAACTAGCAAACAAGGTATCAGTTCTGTAGGAGAGGTGATATAAGCAGTTTTTAATAATTAGCTGTATATAACTCGGATCTTTGGTTAACGGAACAGTGTCTAAATTCCAATAAGATGAATTCGTCTCTGAAAGGATTGTTATATTTAAAATTTTTCACCAGTTACACTTAAAGTATTGTTTCAGTTGACTAGGATGACTGTTGCACAATCCATAGGAATTTTATGTCCAACAAAATATCATTGTGCTCGTTTGTATAAGGTAAAATTTCACCTACAGATTGATTAAATATTTACCTCTTTAGGATTTTGTTATTTGATAAATAACTTAGAAATAATGTCTTTTCACTTAATTATTTTACAATGCCGATAGAAACTGGTGAAAGATAGTCGGATTCTCAACATTGCTCATGGTATTTTATTGATATGTTCTATAAATTGTTAAAGTCTTAAATTACTAATTAAGTATGTATAAATATAGATATTGCTAAAAGAACGGAAATAATAATATTCTTTGTTTGAAAATATATCTTACGATAAATAGTATTTTATTGAAAAAGCAATTTATTAATGAAGATTTATTAAAATAATTTTATCTTGTTAATTTATTCTATAAAATATGGAAATATGCTATGACCTATGCATATAAATTCATTAAAATAAATCTTTATTTTTGTTTCAAAAACACAACTCTTATCGTAAATGGTTTTAAATTATACATAACTGTTTGTTTCTACTCTAAAACACTATCTTATATTGCTACTTCAAACGGTTATTAAATAAATAGAAATTTGAATGAATTGTTTAAGAGATCTTATTCATATCACAATGTATGATTCAGTAGCACATTCATTAGAAGGATTTTATTTTGAATATATATATATATATATATAAAGAGGGAAGTTTCTTAACAACGATATTTCTGTCGGCATTTGTAAGAACAAACACTTATGTCTATGGTAAAAATAGAAATATAGTTTGTTACTTTGTACAAGTAATTATGATTTCAAAAATGCAAAATAACACGATCATCCTTAAATTTCTCGTTTGATATCATTCTTAAAACTAGGTTACACCTTTCTAAGACTTCTAGGTATATCCTTTATTTATATTGATAAAGCGTCACTACTTCACAATTTAATACAACTATACATACTTTCTACATAATTTTAATTTAATAATCGGGGTTTGAATATTCCTTTTGTTGATGTTAGGGTATGAACATCCATATGAGCATCCTGATGGCATTGTTTCGGTATTGCCATCAGTAACAAGCATTTATTAAGCACAGTTGGATTTTAACCAAGGGTGGGATCTGTTACATGCAATATTTTGCATCTACAACACGTCAGCTTGATGTAACTACATTTCACTCGTGGACTAACGAACTGTGTCTAAATAATCTTTATTAATTTATATTTTATACAAACATCATTAATTTCATACTCCATTACGATCGCAGATTTTTACAAATTTGAATTTTCAATTCCCACTTCTATTACAGCCTTGTATTGATCTTAACTTTATGGATCACTCTTAATTACTTCACTTACATTCTATATATACTTTTTCATTAATTCTTCATATTTTAGAAATAATCTCGAGCGATGTGAATTTCCCAATAAAATATGTATTGTTAAAGCGTACAAATGAAAAGCATTTATTTTATTTTTCTCAGATTGATAAGTCTGACAGAACTTTTGATATTGATTATTATTATTAATATAGGGACAATTAATTAGTCATTAATTTCTATGCTGATCATGATAGTGATATGTATGTGAAACGAAATATTTTGATGATTTGATTATTTTCAATGAACGGTGAAAGGTTTTTATTAGTTTCAGATAATTCATCAGGTTAGACTGTATGTAAAGAGTTTGAGAATTTATCTAAAACTATGCATGATGACACTTTTATCCTTGAAAGTATGCCTTGCAGTCAACTGGTCAACTAATTGTTACTTAGACTTTAAATAGTAATGTATTTCAAAACATGATATTGTCAGTCAAAACTTTTTTTTGCTTAACATTAACAAAATAGTCGTTTTTGTAAAATTAACGTCAAAGGAAATATTGTCAATTAAGTATTTCTAATAAATGTTCAAGGGTGTTTTATTGGTGTGCATCATTGATAAACGTACGTGACGAATAAGAATATCCAAACATTATCAATATATAAACTGACAATAAAATGACAATGGTAAAATATTTGCTTAAAAGCTAATATCCTGTATTTTTGTCTTAACTAAAATGAATCTTTAAATAGTAAAATTAATGTGTGCATTTAATTGCCTCGATCTCTATCACTCACCAAGGCAAGAAAACAAATGAAGTTGTGTTGAATTCATGATTTTTTTCTAAATATTTTAAATGCATTTTCAAGTGAAACGTTTAAATCCGTTGTCAATATTTTAATAGGTTTCAAAGACATTAGAAATATATATATATAGATAAATAGAAAGACAGGAACATATCTGACTTTATTTTAATTAATTCGAATTCACATGACAACGCATTACAATATAGGTACTGTTTGAAACTTTTCAGAACATAGAGTAAGCTTCATCGCGTATATTTGTAGTAATTTTATTTAAGGAGGACAATAATGTTAGATAAGTGTATCTCTACACATCTAAATACAGTTCAAAAATGAAACCGTAGCTAAGTATACAATTTTTAGAGAAACGATCTATACTGAGTAGAGTCAGATATAAAATGATAACTTTTTTCATTAAGACACATAAATAGATCTTTAAAATTATACATATGAATTTATGATGAACGGGTTACTAGTACCACTGATAAAAGTTAAAGTTAAAGTATATTTCATCTTTGTAAGATGTTAACAAAAACCTTTTATATTATTTTATTCAACTAACAATATTTGTCACATTCTTCATAATATGTATCAATATCAAAGTATTCATTGTTAACATAAAAAGCGCTACAAAATTCATATAAACGGATTTCGATTTAACTGTTGTGATTTATATTCAGCTAATCAAATAAACGAGAAAACTTTGTTAAATATTTCTAGTCAAATAAAATATACGAATACACAAAGAGGTAGCACAATGTAATAATCAGAGAAATGTGAACAGTTAGGAAATTGTATCGTGAGAGGAGCTTTAGCAGACGTTTTCAATCGAAAAAACATTTTTACTCGAAGTCAACTTTATTTAAACAGTTAATCAAGTCTTTCATATGTTAATCTCAATAAAAACCATTGGTACATAATAGTAATCACTGTGAAGCCGGGAGAAAATGACATTTCAGTTATATCTTGTATTAAAAGTACTCTATAACCACGAAACGTCCTAATCTGTAGCATTCAATCTGATCAGAAGTGCAACATGTACCGTCAATGGTAAAAAATGATTACCGTACTGTTTAACGAATCGAATGAAACTGGAAATTTGGACCGGTGAATTCTGACTCGGTGATAGCCAAAATAGCTATGAGCTTCGGTTTCAAAACTGTGTACTGTCACGACATTGCACTAACGAATAATTCCAAACAAGTAGTCAACAGATTTTCAGTGTTCCTGGGATTTTGTAGCTGGTTCGGCTTGATAATGAAGGCTAACTATCAAAAAATTAAATACCACTCACTGAACTTAGCTTTCGCTTTTTACATTGATGCTGTATGTATAAATATATATATATATATATATATATATATATATATATATATATATATTTGATATAATAACGTGATGAACTGAGTATAGTTGCAGAGGAGTATTTTAGAATTTTCTGCAGGCGAAAGCGATCTGAGAATTGAAATGACGTTTCGTCAACAAACTGCTAGTTATTTTAAAATGAAAGCATTTATGCAAGTAACTATAAAGTAACTACAAAATAACAAAATCAAAGAGATTATTGTCACCTGTTTCATTTATACCGCTTTTATACATCGTTTAGTGTTATGCTGTAAGAAATAAATTGATTTCAGTTTACAGAAATGTAAACCATTAGTCAAATAACTCTTTTTAACATGACGTTCAAAGTTCTTAGTCCGATAGCTTTCTAACTCCATGGAATGCATTATCTTTCATGTATTGACAAACTGGTTGTAATTTCATACAAATCTGAGAAATCTTCACTATTTTTAAAGTACTACACTAAATAATTTAATTAAAAATTTAAATGTTTCATTTACCATACAAAATATCAAAATATATCTATTCTGAATGAAAAGCTAGGAGGTTCGGTTACCCGAATTATGAAAACTTTGGTCAATTGTGATTAGTTTAAAACTAAAAGCATTCCTTATGTGTTAAGCTTTACAAAAAATCTATAATGTCTTCTAATGTCTTCTTCAAATAAATTATTGCATAAGAATAAAATAGAATCAATATGCTAGCACAATCTGTGTGTACATTGTTTCTTTTTTACTTTCAAAGTAATAAATTTTAAATAAACATGTTTTAAACACCCTGAAAAGAAATATGTTTTGTTAACATGTTAAAATAAATTCATTAGTGAAATTTAATGATAAACCAAAAATAGAATAATTAACTTCACACCATGTTGTTTGAACTTTTTTAATGCACAACAGTGATATTGAATTGGTATATGAAAATATTGATTAATTCATAAGAACCACAAACTGCAAAAATAGACAAGAACAAAAAGTGATGAGTAGAGTTTTCAGACAGATTAAGATTACTCTTTGAAAAATGTCTCCCATTCAAACATTAATGCTACTGTTTCACTCAATACCTGCCGTTTGTATGACAGCTTTGCAGAACAACTTGTGAACTACTAACTAAATGGTGAAGATTTTAGCTACCACGATGGCACTGTCACTGATGGTATAATATATATATCTGATTTTGGGTTGTTGGAACTCCGTTTGGAGCCCTTCAAGGGTTACTGCCATTTCCAAGCTCGGATAAAGGGAGAGGCTTGTGCATGTGTTTAGTGATCCCATCCCGTAGATTAGCAGCTTGCAAAAGTTTGCTAACCAGAAAATACAATTCAACCCATTTAAACTCTGTCCTGACAGTTGGAAAGTCTTTATTTAAAAGAGTTATAAGGTCTCATGCTGAAATCCGAGTTTCCTCGAAAGTCAGAAGGACATTGTTCCTTTTGACAATCGGATCACCAACGGATGGTTGGAGGTGGTTGATTTGAAACTGTAAACCTATGTGCCGTGCTAATCGGCATATACCCGTTATTCCTGCAGATGGATGCTTCTTAGTGTGTTTTAACACAGGCCATCCAGTTTCTCAGTGTTATCGCTGATACGTTTGAATAGCTACCGACCTACGATAGGACTCATGTATTTATATCGATTGATCGCTAAGCAGCGGTCAATTTCATGTGTCCATTCCAACTAATGTACACATTAACGTGGAGTAAACTATGTGGTGTCATTTAGACTCGTGGTCACGCTTCGAATTGACAGATAATATTGTTCACCACTGAGTATTCCCTCAATAGGAAGACATGATCTTATCGCCTGTTGTTTAACTCATGAATATTCTAACACTTCATATTATTACCCATTCACTTCTCGTGCAGAAATGCTTTTTATTTTTCAAGTATATCTACTTCAAAATATTAGAAAGCTGAAGAGCCAGTTCATCTCATTACATTAATTTTCTGTTCTTCGTTTTTGTTTAGATTTCTTTTTTATTTCCTCCTGATTCTAACATAGTTTTTCTCAATGAAATGTCAAGATATTCCAGACAAACTTTCTTTCTTATTCGCATTCACCTTACTTAAATAATTTTCATTAATTTTACCCATTTGTTTTCTTACATCTTAATTAAAATAAAATATTCGCATGTTTTACTCAATCAACATAATAATAGTGATAACATTGATAACTATTTTGTCAGAAGACCGATAATTATTGCATTGATGTGTTGACATTGTTTATTTTCTGTTCGGTAAAACAGACAGATGAAAACCAAAAGTTCTATATTTTTATTTTTGATTTTGTTCTTGTCAAAGTTGTCATTTATAGTAAGCTGCTTATATTTTCCTTTACAATCTCATTTCTATTTGTTATATTGATAAATCGGTTGTTTGCATAAATTGAACATCAGTCTATTGCTTTTTTTCAATTTATTAGGCATGTACTAAATACTGTCACAAAGATAATAACAACGACAATAACAAAACAATTTTTTAACTCATGTTAATTTATTATTGCAATTTATAAGTTTTATTTTAATGAATTAAAATTGTTTTACATTGTAAATGAGATGTCTTATAATCGATACTCCTATGAATGATATAAAAAGGAGCGCAAATTGAACATTTTCTACAAATTATATATAAATAAATGTACACCTCATGAATAGCCTTGATTGATTCATTATGTTGATATAGATATCCATGTATATTGAAATAAAGCCTGTTGATTGTCTAATCAAAAACACTACTGTCCACTTATAAATGTGTTGGTCTAACTTTTAAAATAGAAATCTTTGATATTTTTAAAAAATTTGAAGTTTACTATGATGATATTTGATCATTTTTTTATTCAAATTTCAAAGTTTTTATAAGCTAGCTCTGTGGTAACCAATGTCTCATTGTTTATTCCCTAATACTGATAGTTTATCTATTAAATGTCGACATAGGCATTAGTATTAAAAATGTGCAGTAATGATAAACTTTTTCATGGGTTAGGCATACGGTAAGTTAGATTTAAAATCAATCAAACATTACAGATTATTAGTCTAGTGGTTTATGGGAAGTGTTACATTTCATGATATACATTTCAGACTGGCTAGTGAAAGTTATTGAAAATCAATGAGCAATGGAAAAGACCTGCATGCCTTATCGAGAGCACTTAGTGTTGAAATAACTGTTCAAAGATCATACTGACCCACGTTACACATAATACAGTTAATTAATAATACATATTTTAAATTTTTAACAAAATAGAATCGATCAAGGTGATTTATTCAATACTTTTCTTATGATAAGCACAACGTAGATTGTGAAAGGAAATGAATTTATTAAGGTTTGTAAACTTCCTATTTTTCTAATTAATGAGATCTAGTTGTAATGATATTATGATTCAATATGAAACATCAACAAAATATTTTACTTGATATTTTAAGATTACCATTTATATCATTCATGATCGTGCAAATTTAAATTGCCCAGACTCAGAATAAGCAAGAAATCTTATGGTTGAATCGGAAAGGAAAAAATCAGTTGCATCCCTGTGTATCCTAGTTACTGGAATATTAATATCTAAGATGATATTTTTTAAAAACCATTATGAAACAATCAGTTTTATTATGCTTTTTATATTAAACATAAAATAAATACTACTTTTTGGTTATATTTGACATAGTTTACTAGTTTTAATTAATCGTGACAGATTTTCAACAATTGATTGAACTAAACGAGACTTATGTTGATGTATTAATAGATGTACACATTTCTTTTAAAGTACAAACATGTGTCAGTTGATATATACGTGTAAATATATATACATATATGTATACATATATATCCTTATCATGTTAATTGATGAAACACCTTATCACACCTCGCTGAATAATAATCAATAATTCTTTATCATATAGTGAGGTACTGTTTGCAAGCAGAAATAATCACTTAACTTATAAAACAATCTTTTTAAATGGAATGAAAAGTCAAATATATGAGCCAAATAACATGTCTGATTTCATTGGTATTTATCGAAGATTACCCGATGATTACCGTTTATATTAACAAACAACTAGAAGATTTCAATATAATTTCACACTATAATTTTCATGTCCATATTTCCTGGTTGAAAACGTTTTACAGTTTTATTAGTATTTAGTGTAAGCACAAAGAAACGAGAACTAGTATAAAAGGTCAGCACTTTTATCGGTCTTCTTAATGGAGTCGACAAAAAGCATTGTTACAACATTGATTAATGGTAATTGGTCGTGATAGAATTTTCACACTTGTTTGACAGACATGTGATGAACATCATTTTCACTAAGACAATAAGTTTTTCCGACCTTCGATGATCTATGGAACTGATAAATTCATGGTTTATAAGTAGGCAGCATATTAAGTATTAGATTAGTTTCGAAGTAAACTGTCAGGAAGCTTCGATCCAATATATTGATTGAAAAATTTGTTCACAGATTCAAATATCCTGTACATTTAATGAAAGTGTGCATACTGTTTAGTGTTGATCAGTTCAGCTGTGTCAGTGTGACAACTTTGTTGTATATCTGTCTAAACAGTATCAGTTCTAACATGTACTTTTGAATGTCTGCAGTCGTGATTCGAAGGAATTTTATGAAATTATGCTTCATGCTTTTAATCTTCAATTTATGTTTATTACTATATGTTGAAGCGTTACTATTTTTTATTAAATAATGTAAAATTACTCGAGTTAGTTAACGCCCAATGTACATTTAGTATAATGATAGAATGTATTCATTCATCGTCATAGTTTACTAAAATATCACAATAAATTTTTACCTTAATTAATCCAGGTATGCATTTGTACTTTTTATTCAAACAAAACACAGTCATTTACTTCCGTTCGTATTTCAATGATTTTTTATTTTTAATAACTCAGTTTGTCTTGTTGAAAAAAGGAAGATCGTTGTTATTTTACAAACTCAATTAAATGTACACCAGGAAAAATAAACAAATGAACAATTCAACTGGATGATGATAATTTTCTGATGCATTTTACATAAAACAGTTTAAGCTTTTGAATACAGTGAAGATTTAATTTGCCTCTTCGTATAATAATTCATGCTATACTTTCTCTAACTATTTTCAAAATAAAAAAGCTTATTTAGTTAGAAAACTTTTAGAAACTAGTAGGATATGTTTTCCTATGAGAATAACCCTAAAGTGTGAGTGAGTCTGTCATTTCTTAGTTATTTATACATAATACATAATAATGATTACCAGTTCGGAACCCATACACTGATTGTTAAATAAACTAAGTTGACGAATTGATAAAAATCAATGTGATATTTCTAAGCTATCATTGATTAGAGAAAAAATAAATGAAAATTGTTCAAGAATAGAACAGCTTAAGTCAATGACATCTTTGTGAAAAAGTTCTCTTACATAAGAAATAAATTATTTTTGTTAGCAAATGAATGAGTCTACCTTCTTTGATGAATGACAATTATATTTCAATGTCAACCAAAAGTTTAGATTGGTGTCGTTTTGAATCATTGCCGTAACGCTTGTAATACATAATACTTGTGTTTACGGATTTCCACCTAAATATTCGCTGTATACTATTAACAAATACTACTTTGTGTAGGTCCCTTTAACATACTTTAGGCAGCACACTATCACAAGTAATGCGTTCAGTTTTATATGCGTTTTAAATGAAAATTCTCGCCTACTGTTAATCGATTGGTTTCCTGTTACTTTATAGGTGTAAAGTAGATCTTTTAGCATTAGAATATTAGATGAGAATATTAGAGTAAAGAACTTTAATAACCTAGAAATTTGATATGAGTACCAAATACCCCCACTCACCATATCTGTCATCTGGATATCATCGTGGTTTACTTGGCTGTAAACTTTATTAAAGTAAACAGTTAACAAACGAAAACATTTCGATTTTAAATTCTGTTCTTTTTTGCATACAGTGACCTCTGTATCTTGGTTATCTACCAGGTAAACATGAATTTGGATGATAAGTTTAGTATTACATTCGATTTTAGTGAAGCAAATGTACATGCTTTTAAATTGCTTAATATACAATAATCATATTATTCTATTAAGGTTTCCATGGCATTTTTTTCTCTTCTAATAAATGTTTTTCATTTCATTGTGATGTGATTCATTAGACTGTCTCTATTGTACTTATCGCAGGATTTGTAGCTCCCAGATTAAACCAGTATAAAATTTCGTAAGCATGCTACTTTAGTATCTTAGTAGTCGTTATTTTTTAATGGTTCTTTGGAGCATATCGCTTCTTATTCAAAACTAGGTGTTAGTACCAACTATTAGTAAATACTATATTATTTGTCTGACTTATTTAGTGCACCTTTTGTAAATGTAGACAGTCAAACTGTACGCACCTGTTAGATGATGAAGTCAGTGATAGCGTTAATAATAACATTATACTTTTAGTACAATATTGGAATTTCCGGCATAGAATATTTTAACAAGTTTCTTATAAAATGCGTATTCCCAGACAACGCAATGTCTCGGATTGTACTTTCTAGTATTTTATGAAGCTGTAAATTATTAATTGCATGCCCGAATAGATTGTGAAACTAGTAGACTTGTTTGACGTGGTAAAACAAAAGAGGTAATTAGTTGAAATATTTTAATGTTAAGAAATAGTTAATCGATATATCAAAGTAGGCAGCTAACAGTATCATGAAAAAAACAGGTTACCGTGTATTATTTTTTCTCATAACAATTTCATTTGTGTTTTGTTACAGAACTAGAGAATTCCATGTCATACATACTTTTAGATACACAGATTTTTCTGATTTAAGGGTCGGGGTAAAAACGTTAGTTAATTTCAGACGTGAATACTTACAATGAAACCAATAATTGTGCGTTATTACAGTGAATATAAGTTAGTACGCTAATACATGAATTTGACAAGTAATTTTACCTAAAGCATTTTCTTTCTCATTGTGGTGAGATAATGCAACATGTGTTATCGTGATAGTAAAAAATGTTATGTTCGTCTTCAGATTAAGATTTATGAACTTTTCTGGTGTTGTTTAGTATTCATAAAGGCTTTGTTCGATTATATTCGTGATCACACATAGATTTAATCCTAATAAAACTGGTCTTTTCAATTTTATTCATCATTATTTCAAAATCAGTCCCATTATTAAATGTCTTCGTTTAGCCGCCTAAAGCTTCTTTTTAATCTATTCCCATAGCAGTTACCATTTACCGTTTGGATAAGTAATTAGTTAGTGATGCATAATGTATTTCCCGATCAACCAAGTCGATTGACTTCACTTTTGTAACATAAACATGCAATATATTTCTATTCATATATTAAATGACTATGTCAACTACATTGCTGACCTGAAAGACATATCATTCTCTTTTAAAACAATAAATAAATAGACTGAAGATTTTATAGATAATTTTAATAAATATGAGTATTTTATCACCCTATAGAACAACTGTATGTGAAAATTTGTACTAAAAGTAGAGTTTTGTCTGATTATTGATATTTTCCTCAGCACACATGTATAAATACCTTTAATTTCCTTAAGAATGGACATAAATTCTGCTCTAAGTCGTATTGTTTTACACCTTTGGAATTATTCTTATGTCTGTAATACAAAATGATATTTAGTTATTTTTTATGATTATGAAAATATTCTACTAGTTTGAATTGTTGATATTTACGAATTCAGTTCAGACAAGGCTTTAGATCACTGCATCATATTTAACTATCCAAACACTGTACTCGTGCTGAACATTGGTGCAATTTTTTCTTTATATACCTAAGGCTTTTTTGAATTAGAAATTTTAATTAATGCTTCTTAAAACGTAAACAGTCAGCACATAAAGTTGAATAAAACTATGTTTAAAATACTTGTAACATTCCGATTTCTTTCCAAATAAAAATAATTCTGATGTTCCTCAGACTGTAATTGAAGCATTTGGAAACCATTTACCAGGTCAGAACTTATGGAGGACTCGTGTGAATTGACTAAGTAGAGATGAGCCTGTAAATGCTGTCTAGTTTGATTGTTTTAACACAACTTCACTATAGACATGATCCTAAAAATATAAATGGCAAGATCTAAAACTCTCCAGATCCCTTAAATAATAGATTAAGAATGATCGGGATACGGTCCGTGTCCTGTAGATGCTAAAGGTCGTTTCAAGATTACTGTTCTCCGATGAATAGACTTACTACAGGGAATGACCTCAACAAACAAACTGGCCACTGAAAAATATTTTTCTCATCTTCTGCTAATCTTTCACTAACAAAACACTGATATGAATACATATTATCCTTTGTATACTGTAAATGCTATGTGATATGCTGGGCAATAACTTAACCAATTGTAGTGCGAATAACGAATAATTTTAGGTCCCTAATTATTAACATAGTTAATATTTCTTCATTTGAACTATTATTGTTAAATACAACTTAGTTCAGTATCTATAAATTTGACTGTTAATCTAAATATTAATAGAACATATGAAGTGGTGAATTCGCAGAATAATTTTGATGTATTTTGGGAGTCAAATAAGTCTTTATCAACAGTCTTTGGAATGGTACTTCACATCCATTCTCTGTGTTCAAGCTTGCGAGTACATGTGACCATGAGTTATTAGAAGCGACTTAAAAACCAGATCTAGCGTTTATTTAGCAGACTCATCACAATATTAGCCAAATTCTTTTGTGATGTAGATTATCAATATCATTTAACTATTCAGATACGATTCTGTTTTTGCTAAGTACTAAATGATTTATTACTGACTGTGACTATTTCCTCTCGTTATATCAAGAATTGTGAACATGTCAGTGTTTGCTCTCCAGTATAATACTCACAAAGTCATGTTTCGTTACTCAGTTTCAATGTGCTAGTACAAAACAATGTAGCAACGTTGTTGCTATTATTACCTACTATCAAAATTCAAGACAAATAATCTTATTATATATCTTGGTGTATCAGGATTTGAACTCAGTCGCATTCTAACTGGTCAAATACATTAGTAGATTGACTAATTATCATGAAGTACTTAAGTTTTATCAGAATAAAATTCCTTTACATGAAAGCATCAATAGTGCTTTAAATTTTTTGTTTCGATATTCTACTGAGTACATTTTAATTTATAATATAAATTAATTATATTTTTATTCATATTTTTTCTTACTAGAAAGTGCATCGAATCTTATCAATCTAAATAAAATAAGTTCACGAATACTTGAAGATGCCGCATTGAAATTATGGTCAAATTTAAATCTGGATAGAATAAATTTTAATCATGAATTGTTAAAATTAACTGCAAAGTTACAAGAAAATATTGCTGTTAACTTCAATAATCAACAACAATATCATCATGAATATTGTAATGATGGTAACAATAATGATTATACTAATTATAGGTTAGCACAGATTTTCTCTCTGTCTAACTTCAAAGTAAATCCATCATCATCATCATCATCATCATGTTCACAGTCAACATTGTCATCGCCTTCTATAATACATGACAACATAAACAATTATAACAATACTAATGTTACTAAAATGAATTCCAAAAATGACATTGCATTATCACTAACTAATTATTCAACTGTATCACAAATTGCTCAATTAGCATCAGTTGCTAACCTTTCAAATTCTACTGGATTAGATCTACATTGTCCAGCTAACTTTTATGCACTAGAAAATGATAAACTGATCACTTCTAATTATACAAATGAGGCTCATACAAATATTACCGAAACTTTAATTCCTAATAATTCAGCTAACATTACCACTTCCATTGCAAACACCTTATTATCTGGTCATAATACTTCATCTTTTACAAATAACACATCTGTTCATTATACCGATGTTTCTTTTCAAAATCTAGCTGAAAATTCTAATGTGACGACTGAAAATGAGATTTCACATGATGTTTTACAGCAACAACTTAAAAATCTGTCTGATTATCATTGTCATCGACAACAAATCACAAAGTCAAAATTATCTGAACTACAAACTGAAGATACAAACAGTTCGATAGAAATAAAACAATCAAAGCCGTCAATAGAATTAATCAAAACTAAACAGACATTATATTGTTGCGCTATATGCCGACAAAGATTTCATTCAAATACTGGTCTAAGACGTCATAATCTAGCTTTACATGCAACTGAAGCTATGAAATGTGACCAATGTGTGAAAGTTTTCAGGTAAATTTATTAGAATGCATACAATTTTTTATTGTTGTTGATTGATTTATCGATTTCAAAGGTTTATAATATCAGTCTATTGAATATAGACAGATGTCGGATTGTTGTGAAAAATGACAAGTGACATCTTTTCGATCACAAACTGACAGTGTCAAGAAATTCAATTAGAGTGATGACATTGCAAAATATTTGTCTAGCAAAGCGTCAAACAACTCAGCATTTAGTCATTATTTTAATTAATACAAAACTGTTATTTGAAACTTCCATGAAATTTCTTAAAATAAATATTTCATTTGAAATGATAACGTAAACTCTTTTTCTAAATCAGCTGATAAATTTAGCGCCTAAAAATTGGATGCATTATGACTTTTAGTTTTATCATTATTTAGTTTCAATTACTGAGATCTTAGTTACTGGGTTGAATATCAAAAGATAGTCATATTACTCATCTGCGATATTCAAATGCTCGAATTTTTTATTACTGTACAATTCTTTGATTCTCAACTTATCTACTAAACTATGAATGTTTGATGCCATTACGGAAATTAGTATCTGAAGATTTGTTGAATAGAACTCAACTCCTCTAGTTTTGTAAATAATTTTTATTCTGGTGTGTAAGGAAGAATGAGGTACTCTTTCCCTAACTTATATTTCACCGTTAACCTATTTTGTGAGCTGACTTGATGTTTTGCTTCTAGTTTGCTAGTTTTGTTTTCTGTTTCTTAAGATCGTTTATTGTTGGAGCATATATGCGGTATATCTAGTTTGCCTAGATTCTGTTTCATTTTACCGAAATCTCCCAATCGTTCATTAGTTAGTATTTATTTAAGTTATTTCAGAATATAAAGAAACTTTTTACTTCATCATTTGTCATTATTCAATTCGAAGTTAACATGTTGTATGTGAATGACACTTCTTTCTTCCTATTTCTCGTTCATCACTTAATCGGTTATTAAATATCAACACGCATTTATTGATTACCTTAGTAGTACGTTTACATAATATGTTATTCTTTTTTCACTTGTACTCAATAGCTTTTGAGTATTAAACTAATAATCTCTATATTGTCATCTTTGATCACTGATACTCAACTGTCCTAGGATATCATTGAACACTTACGCGTTTAAATCAAATTATAAAAAATTAATCGATTTCATCAACTGATCATTTGACCACCAAATCGCTTTTCATAAAAGATTATTTTTTTGTTGCGTGTTTTGTGTTTTTGAGTCATCGTTTTTCATTACGTAAAAAAAACGACAAGACGAATAATTAGAAAATTTGAACTAGTTATCAGCGTTTGGTATTTACACTCCTAACTGTTCTTCATTTATTATGAAAGTAAAATATTAATATGAAATATTCATAATTATAAAACAACCCTATTTTTTTCACATTTGTAAATTGCAAACACAAGCAAACACGTTTACATTGTACAATAAAATACACATTCATTTACATACAAAACAATTGTAGATTATTGAATCAAGATACTAAAAGAGTAACAGTAATTATGTAAAGAATGAATAAACACATTTTGAAAATGTATTGATTCATCTAATGAATGAATGAATGAATGAATGATTTATTTGAAATATGTAACATGTATGTGTATTTGGTTACAATGATTTGAGATTTATACGAGATATTGTCTACATTTTCATGTTTAGATTATCAATATTTATTTATTTACCATTATATAGGATAGAATAAATTAATGTATAATGAAGTATCGAAATATAATTAGTAATTGTAAATAATTAAACAATTGTTCTGTTATCTCTAATAATCCAGTAAGTATGACGTAAATAAAAAATGAAAAGTATTCAAAATGATACATTATTTATAAAAATTATTATATATGTTCATTTCATTAAACAAAAGTGCGGAACATTATTAAGTACATTGCAAATGAATTAACCTAACTAAATAAGGTGAAATACTTATCCTTTATATACATTATGCTTTGTTTAGAATATAACTAATTGTCGAGTAATCTGTTCGCATTTTTTCTTGTGTTTGGATTACAATCTTATAATAAATGAAATAATAATAATAATAATAATAATAATAATAATAATAAACGAAATAATACTTCAACATGAAGCTAGATTATTATTTAAAGTTTAAAAAACATTGAATAACTGCTCCGTCTAGAATGTGGAAGTAGATATAAATGAAGTGTGAAACAATTTTCTCAGGTGACAATTGATGGCGATCATGTGCTATCGATAATTGATCTCTATTAGAAAATGTAAACTATTAATTAAAAGCTCTATGATCTAAAATATAGCGCGCTTACCACAAAACCTACTAGTTTTGTTCAATCAAAAAAAAAACATGCTGGTCAGAATTGTTATGACTCGTCAAATGATATTCTTGAAACTGTTAAGAGTTCACCTTAGTCAGTAAATGAGAGCGAAAACAAATGATCCAGTGACACGATAGGCTACTCTAATCCGAGCGTCCCGAATCCCTGCTATCAGTATCGAAAGTCTTGATATGGAGTAGAAAGGGTATTCTACAAGCACCCAGAAAGTATGAGGTTCACAAGCACACAAATGAAGTTTACTTATACAACATAAAAACGTCCTTGGGAGAGCCACCAAAATAGCGTACTAAAATAATGCATCGACCAATGACAGCCAGGGATTTACCTGTTAGGAAAGGTAATCTCATGGCCAACTGATCAGCCCATGGAAAAAATCAAAGTTAGGACGTTTATCAATTGAGTTCTGAGGATATAACATCGCCAACAAGAATTACTTTCCTAAGATGAAACAATTCTTCAGTATATTCTGGTCTATATTATTTATTTGACTAAAATTGTTCGATGATATACAACTATGAAATAAACAATTTCCATAAGCTAGCCTGTACTAACATCGATTTTTTGAGAGCATTAAATCGATTCAACATTAAGTGTTCAAGAAATATCAACAGTTCATGTCTGATTATAGATATTCATTTTTGACGAATCGCAAACTGTAACAATAAAAGTTACTCTCAAAAGTACATTAATTTTTCGTAAGCTTTACCTTCAAGATAACTGCTCTGTTTGCACTTTTCTTAGTGAAAATGTTATTTAGATAGAAACAGTTGTAGTAAAACTTCATCAACTAGAATTAAAAAGTAGTGTTCTAGTTACCTATTAATCATTGGATTCATAAATAATTATAATACATGTAATAGTCTCACAGTTAAAACCAATTATTAATAAGTAACTAATGGCGTAGTTTATACAGTCATTAATACTGAATGGATTTTATTAAAAAAAAATTATGCATTTAGATTAGTCAATTAAATGACTTTATTTGAAGTAATATAATCAAATGGAATATTCTTCATTTCGCCTTTTATTTTATCTAATTAACATTGTAAACAAACATAAAAAGGAATGTAATCTAAATTTTGTTAATTAAGTGTTATAAAATAAATAATTGTTAAAAATTATATTTTAAGCTCATGTTTCAAATGTCTATTAACAATTATCACAAAATGTTTTTTTTTCAGTCATGTACTATTCATAACGTTTATGCTCATAATTTTCAAATATTTTTAGTATACTTTCTCATTCTCAACATTAATTTTGATCATTTCATACAGTATAATATTCATTTAACTTTGAGCATTCAAGTATAATAAAAAATTAAATTCTCTTTAGTTACTTTCTTTTCAAGACGGATTAATATTCAGGTATAAAATTGAGAGAGACAGAGAGAAAGATAGTAGTAGCAACCACACTGACGAGAAGTTTTCTTCAGTATGTGACACCAGTTATTGAATAAATGAATTATCATTAAGTTTAAAGTTGTCCATTTTCGTAAATGAGTGTCATCAAACATTTCAACATTCGCGAAATAATTTATTATTCTGTCTCCTGTTAATGTTAAATGACAAAAGGATGGATTCGTTACAGAGCTCACTATGAGATGTGAATGTCCTAGGTTCGACTACTGATGTGATCGTTGGGGTGGATTTTTTATGATTCCTGCACTAAAACAATACGATTATTCAGTGTTGCCAAATGATTAACCAGACCTTAAGTTATATCAGTGTGCGAAGGATTTTTGCATCAATAACAAAAACATTCAGTGAATGTGAGAAGGTTTAGTCGTGGGGACATGTTTTACGTATGCTCACCCTCAGATTGCCTCGAGGAGTGATGTTTTCTGGTGTCGAAGTAGGTTGGCAGAAAGCTAGGGGCGGCCAAACCGAAACATGACACAAATCCATGAAGTCACTGACAAGTGGGCTGAGTCATGTCGCTAGGTGTCGATCACGTGGTTGGGGTCTGCGAGATGATAATAGTCGATTGTTAGAGACCCTGAATGGTTCAAAACCGTTTGCAATGGCACAGATGCATTCACTCTTTGTGTTCTCTCAAACTCTAACCTTCTGAATTCCGCATCATCTATATCTTTCTCCTTCTAAATTTATCTCACTGAATTATACTTCTTGAATAATTTCTTCAAGTCCTAATCTTTCCAATTACTGATAATCTTTATACTATCTCTACCACTACTGGATTTGAATTGACAGTTGCATCTCTGTTCTAATGCAGTATAGCAACCTGAACTGATGTACGTACGTACGAAGTTCTACGTTGTAACTGACCGACTTATAATATTACTAAAAGGTGGTTAAAAATTTGAACTATCAAACGAGGTTTTACAATTTTGCAAAGGTAATAAGAATAGAAATATCAAACAGAAGAGAATAGTGGAGGATAATTGTCAACATTGAGGAATATAATGAAGAAAAGGAAGAAATGAATGGTTGTTAAAATAATTTACGAAATAAGAAAGCGACTGGACAGACGGCTTCTGTAGGCAAAGATCACTCTTGGGTTGATGAGTTACCAAAGCTTTCTACAACTTCCTTTAGAACCCGTTCGTCTGACTTTATAAATAAACTTAATTGATAATTCTGGTAGAGATCATTAACCCGATGTTTAACAAAAAACATATTATGCCACCATTAGAAACCTGGAAGCACTGGACGGCCGTTTCGTCCTGGTGTGGATGCAGGCCCAGTGGTCCAATGGTTAGGCGCTCGCGCATAGTCCAGAAGGTCCCGGGTTCGAACCCTGCAAGGTGCAGGATTCGTGGATGCGCACTGCTGATGAGTCCCATACCAGGACGAATCGGCCGTCCAGTGCTTCCAGGTTCCTAATGGTGGTCTAACAATGATTGATTGATGATTTCAAATGTGTAAAAACACTAATCTCCATAACTCTAATTGAAATAATCATATTGATTAGTTTGAATTCACCTTGAGATAACCGTACTAGGTCCTGTTCGTTAACGCGTTCGCAAAGTGCGTGCTTTATATAGGCAGTTATAAATGATATTTTCAGTGTGTGCTTGTTTGAAATTATTTAGCAGTAAATATTATTAATATATAAGTTGAATGGTGATCTTTAATCCTTACAAATGTCTATGAATAATGGTTGTGTCTTTTATATCCAGTAAATCATTTTAGCAAATATTTCGATTCATATCCATGATCAAAAATCAAATTAGATTTTTTCAGGGTTTAATCTAACACCAAAATCGTTGAAGTATCATGATCATTACTTATTTATTGTTCAGCAGATTTGTGGACCATTTGTACAGCTTCAATGTAATATTTACCAAAATTTAATAGTAGTTGAGAAACTACTAAAAACTAGGGAACAGTAGAGAGGTATTTTATTTCGGATTGAAATCTCCATAAAACCCTAAAACAAGTGACTAAATAAGAAATTAAGCCTATAAACTTCAAGTCTTTAGAATAATATGGTGACTTTAGAGATGAAAAAAGTATATTAGTTAATGAACAACCTAAAGATCGATTGCAAACCCATGATCTCTGTAGTCAACCAAATCGGGAGTAAGGCGGTAAGGTAAAGATTTCGACATTTCTGGTGTTGGAAATTCAAACCGTTCGATTAGTTCAATGGTCAGTTGCTATCATACCTAATGTGGACCGTGAGGGTCAAGGTTTCACTTATATGCGAAATAACAAGTTGAAACTTTTAAAGAATCACAAACTGGGGTGACACGCTTATCCATTAGTTTCTGAATCTCAGTGGTTCGCTGGCCGATTTCAACTTACGCTTAAAGACACTTTCAAAATATAAGTAATTTGTTGTACTTAGTGTATAACTGCTTGATTTCCCTTAGATGGGGCATCGAACAGCAATAAAAATAGCTATTCCCATTTCAACTTGTGGTATGAATGTACGGATATGAATTTAGTGGCCATATCTATCACCTTTATAGGTTGTACAAACTCAGCACTTTTTCAATTTTTTTCATTCTTCAAACCTTCAAATGATAGTCAAAATCTACTTGGGATTGTCACTGACAATAAACGAGAGATGGCAGCAATAATAACAGTAAATATATTTGAATTCGTATCACCTCTTACGCTGGGTACATCTGATTGAAAATGCAATGAAAAATCTATATCTATGTTTGTTGAATCCTCAGTCTCAAAAAACATTCAGGTACTTTCACATTAGACGTAGACCGGTAAAGTACTTTACTCATTAGTTTTTCTGGACTGACTTGATGAAACAGATAACTTATTATGAAGTAATAGACAATTTTCTTCACTAAATTATCTGGAAGCGTCTTCGAACTTAAAGTATGGACGAGAAGTGTAATATGTCATTATATGAAGTTGTTGCATAGTTTCAATTAAGATATTAATGTTTTAATTTTTACTGCCTGTAAGTCTCACGCAATAATAATGTTTTATATTTTAGCGAGAGCAGGGCTTGAAGACAGGCTGTGTTTTCTATTATATCAATACTTTTTCCACTAATTTGAGTTAGAATTTTTGTTTGCTTTTTATAAATAATGATTATTTAGACATCAAGCAGCTTTATCTGATCATAAAAAACGTGTTCATGGTCCACGTGAATATATTTGTGGTATATGCTCTGCGGATTTCGCTACAGAAACTTATCTACGTTCCCATGTACGAATTCATGATGAGAAAAGATTCATTTGTTTAGAATGCAAACATGGTTTTTCAAATCCATCAGATTTAAAAAATCATATGCGAATACATAATGATGAAAAACCATTTGAATGTGAAGTAAGCATATTATTATTATTATTATTATGATCATTATCATTATTATTATTACTGTTATTATGATCATTATTGAGTTTCAGACTGTGTGTAGCAACTTTAGATATATGGGAAAAAATGCCCAATGGATTTGAATTCCAACAATATTTATATACAACAATCTCTTATTTACAACTGTAAATATACACATCATCCAGTGTAAAGAAAATCAGTTTTGATTTTACTATGAATAAAAAATTCGTACTTTCTGATTGAAAATAAATTTTTTTCATCGAAATCCCAAACTAGTCAAAGTTGGACTTTCAGTAGAAAAGCTGGAAACACTGGACGGACTACTGAGCAGTACATACTTTGTGTCCACTAGCTTCAAGATGAAGTTTCCAGAGTTCTAATGAGAAACCGTGACTAGTGGAGTTAAGCCATGTCGCGTGTGATGAAGATATCTACCGGAGAAAATGAACTGATTGAAGTTAAACTTTCATACCAGTAGATCTGGGTTCAATGGTCTAGAGGTTGGTCGTCTGCGTATGAGACCGAAAATCTTGAGTTTGTTTCTCAACAGTAGAATCGTGAATTTATGACAATAAACAGTCCCGCACTAAGGTTTCTAACGGTTGCCAAACTTCGGTCAGTTTGTCATTTTACTGAAATTCAATAGTCTCCATAATCCTACATTGATGATATTTTTGTTAACCTAATCGACTTCTTGATCTGTTGATGTTCATGACAAATTGGGTCAATGTCGATGTTTATATCGATTGTAGATTGACCTGAGTGCCTAACTTCTAAAAATTCTTCGTGCTCTTCCTATCCAATCTTTCAACATTGTTTCAATCGAACGTATGTCCATAATTGTCAGTATGTATATATAAACGAATGTATGACATGAGCGAAGACGTCTGACCCACCTACTCCTTAGCATTTATATATAAATTCTGAGAGTTATAACTCGAACAACTCGATAATTTTGCAGTCCATTTATTATAGTCAATGCCATTAAAAGATAGAAATAACCCATACATTTTTGTAATTTTTTGATTCAAACCTGTAAGTGTCATCTTACTGAACAAAACCACGTTCCAAAATCTAGCTAACTAGTCACTAAGCAGCATAAATTGCACATCAGAATATTGATTTCTATTTTTTGTTCACCTTTTCACTTCTCTTTTTAAGTTAGATTTTATATAATTATCTATCTAAAACAAGACGTTTGAGCATCTCATGTTTTCTTATTTTAAAAGGTGTGTGGCAAAGCATTCCGTCATGTTAGCGGGTTTTATGCTCACATACGAATTCATACAGGTGAAACACCATATCAGTGTGAACTGTGCGCAAAGAAATTTAGTAATGCAAGCAATTTCCGTATGCATAGAAGGGTACATACGAAAGAAATGCAGTTTCGGTAAGTTTTTCCCTTTTGAAACTATTCAACTGATATAAATACATAAATCATTTACTCAAAAAAGTTGATACTGTAAGCACTGTCTCATAATGAGAAAAAATTAAATGCAGCAGTTCGAATTATCATGGTTTAAATCGTGCGACGTTCTCAGTTGAGTCCAGTTTGTTCTGTGAGTGACTAGGTTTTCAAAGAAAGCTCTAATGGCTTAACTTTTCGATTGGACGATTGGACGACCATATCTTTACACTCGTAGGATTCACACTCGTTTAACGTGTTGTCAAAGGGTACAATCCCCCCCATTGAAGCAATTTATTCTCCATGGGTCTCTCATCAGACATTGATTGAGTAATAATCAGTGCCGTATTTGTCTAGTTCATAACAATAACCGAATTTTATTGAATAAGTTGTAGTTTATCTCTATGTTGTACTCTATTTTATAGTCTGTCATTACCTCATTACATCTATGTAATTCGTATGAAATGATAAATTTAATTAAATCCAAAACATTTT
This sequence comes from Schistosoma turkestanicum, assembly GCA_944470395.2. Taxonomy (NCBI): domain Eukaryota; kingdom Metazoa; phylum Platyhelminthes; class Trematoda; order Strigeidida; family Schistosomatidae; genus Schistosoma; species Schistosoma turkestanicum. The sequence goes on from OX103971.1 coordinate 41,789,213, forward strand.
AGTTATTGTATCGTTTCTATTTCACATCACATCATAGATCGTCTTATTCAAATGATGATATAAGTTTCTTTCTAGAATCCCTCTTATTTAATGACCAGATAATAAATCTTAATAATACTTAAAGACTTGAACATGAGTAAGTCACTTTTTACACTTACTAATATGCCATTTGTTTTACTTGAACTTCTAAACATAACAATCGTTAATATGAAGAATAAATATCATTCAAAGGACGTATGAAGTCAACATTTATGATAATAAGTATTCAATCTAATTCATAGCTTGATGATACTTTACTTAACTCATTGAACAATCTACATTGTAATGTATGTTAAGTGTTTCTTACATTTTTGAATGAATAGTTTTATTACTGCACTTCTAAACAGGCACAACATATTTAAACCACAGATTCAAACTGCAATTTTTCACTCCCTCAACTTCAGTCAGTTTTTTTTATCCTATTTTCCTAATTCAAGATCTTCGTTTGAATAAGATTTTTTCATAATTTACAGCTTTTCATCAGAACTCTGACCATTCCAATATAACTGCTGTACTATGAAATTGAAATCCAACTCACTAGCAATAAATTGGTGTGCTCACTGAGATCTGAGTGTCCCCAAGATCTGTATCTTGTTGGGTTCTGAGTAAGCACTGTTTAGAATTCTTGGACTGTAATGAAACGGCTACTTAGTGTAATGTGGTTCTCAGTAGATAAATAACATCAAAAACAAAATAATTTCCAAAGACAAATATTATTATTCCTGTCTGATTATAGTAGTGTTTGGCTGATCAATTAAGAATATCAGCCAGTTAGGATAAATAGCGTCCTTATACTATTATGTGACAGCTGTTTATCAGTGTAGCAATTTGTGCTTCAGAGAACATCTCTTCATAATGCTACCTTATTTAACATCAGTTTCAGCAAAGTTATGATGTTATTACTGAATTGTATTTATGGCATATTTTCTTGATAACATTATGTTCTTGATTTTAATTTCTCACTAACAACTATTTTTTTTTAATATAGCTGTCAAACATGTGGTAAAGAATTTATCCAACCAAGTAATTATAGCCGACATCTACGCATACATACAAAAGAAAGACCTTATTCATGTAATTTATGCTCCGCGGAATTTCTCTATTCTACTTCTCTAAAACGACATCAACAACGTCATCACGGTTTAGAATTATTAAGATGTCAGTTATGCCAGAAAACTTTTCTCAATGAATCATGCCTTATTCGACATCGTACTGGTTGTGAATTACGTGCTTGTGTTAAAACGGCAGATGAAGAATTATACACCCATTTATTATGAGACTGATAATATGAGTAAAAACTGTTTACATTCAACATTCTGACTTCTCTTTCACAACAACAGAAAAATAATAATGATATTAAAATATCAACTTATTTTCTGTTTAATAAATAATAAGTAGATTGCAAATCTTGTTTCATCTAACCTTCTTTATTACCTGAAATAAGTTCTCTCCTATTTTTTTACACACACATAAAAATACAAACACAGATTTACAATAACATAAAAATATAGACATTTTTTATCATCATACTTATTAAAAACATTTTGATGACAAACATTTAATATCATGTTTTTTTATACAAACCACTTTTTATTGGTTTATTTTTTCAGTTTTTTAAATGAACTAGTTTTCACCATACTTTTACGATTATTCTGTCCGATAATATTTGTAACAATGATGAATAAATTGACAGATTTTCTATTTTTCACAAACCATGACCAGTTTTTTTTAAAACCACGATTCGACATTGAATTTTAAAAGCATTAATGAGCCTGTGTACTTATCTGATAGATAGATTTTGAGATCTAATGAAATGTAAAAACAAAATGTCGTTTTACTAACTGTCAACAGTTTGATGTCTGTGATTAAACAGAAAAGAAATACAATTAAATTCTATATTTTACAGGAATGGCTGAATTCGGTAATAAGAATGTAAGGTTTTTGTTTGATTTAATTTTTCCCTTTACTATAATAAAGAGGGATTAAAGTACTGAGAATCATTGAATTAGGTTGAAGAGTCAATCAAACCCTCAAAAAACCATATGAAGCACAAATAATAAACGAATACATCAAAAAAAATTATGTCGTTTTTTTATAAAAATTAACAACTGCTCCTGAGTAATTCGAATAATTTCAAGTACAATAATAGGACACTTTGGTTTCTTTTTAGATGTTAATTACCTGTAAGTGTAGATATTGTCCTTCTCTGTAAATTCATACCGTGCCACGTAATTACTAAAAGCAACGTGTGGCGACATTTATTTTTCTCCATTCTTAGCTCTTGAATGGCTGATTGTCTTTTCTCAGTGATGTTATATCGGGTAAAGGTTTCACTATTGGCTGGTTATTTTATGATTATTGGTTGAGCATTTTGATCTACTATTTTCACTGTTTTCATTAGACAGTCTCTATAAAAAAACTGTTGTTGAATAGTAGGATCACTTTGCTTGTCTTCAAGGACAAGTTGAGATTTTTTAATAAATCCATCGTAAATAATAGACACCCCAAAATGCGCTATAAAAATTCCAGTGGATTGACTTGCATAAATTCATATTTGGGTAACCATTTCGCTCGGTTAATGAAGAGATATTTTTACATCGAATCTACGTGAATCACACTCTGATTCTGTTCTAGTTGGTGTGACATTAAACTTTGCTCCTTCTATATGGAATATTTTTGTGTTTCACTGTCGTCTCACAGTTGATTGGTTTCTGATTTTGCCTTTATTCTTGAAATTTATCTACATTTTAAGTACGCCTGTATCGGTTTTATAAAACAGTGATTCTTTCGCACATTGTTGGGTCCATAATTCGAATTCGAAATGGCTTTGGCAGTTTTCAAAGTTTCCGCTCCAATTAGTAGAACAGTCCTGACATTTGTCCTGAAAATTCTGACTGGAATTGGTTGATTGTTGCTTTAGTTCCAGCTGTTCTTCAATTAACTCCGCCAGCAGAACCTTCGAGGTTACTGCCGATCCCAAGCCCAGATAAAGGAGAGGGGGTTAAACATGGGGTTGGCACCTCGATCCCAACCATAAACTAACTTGCCAGAAAAAATAAATCAAACCATTTTAACTCTGCCCTGAGAGTTGGAAGAAGAATTATGACGTTGCGTGATGAAAGCCGAGTCCCCTTGGAAGTCAATAGGCCGATGCCTCTTCTGACAACCAGAGCGACCATTCTTTTAGGTACATGGAACGTTCGTACATTGTGGGAGACTGGAAGACTATTTCAAGTTGCGGCTGAAATGAAAAGATACAACCTGGAGGTTCTCGCCGTCAGTGAAACGCGTTGGATACAGGTAGGACAACTGAGACTTGCTTCAGGGGAACTGCTGTTATACTCTGGTCATGAAGAGGAAAACGCTTCACATACACAAGGAGTTGCACTGATGCTGTCCAAACATGCACAAAAGGCACTGATAGGATGGGAATCTCATGGACCCTAGGATCATTAAAGCATCCTTCAAAACAAAGAAACAGGACATTACAATGAACGTCATCCAATGTTATGCACCTACCAATGACTACAATGACGACGTTAAAGATCAATTCTACGAAAGGCTGCAGTCAATCGTCGAGAAATGTTCACCAAAGGATTTGACGATTCTGATGGGAGACCTGAATGCCAAGGTTGGAATGGACAACACTGGATATGAAGACATCATGGGACAACATGGACTGGGAGAAAGAAACGAAAACAGTGAGAGATTCGCAAACCTATGTGACTTCAACAAACTGGTCATCGGTGGCACAATATTCCCGCACAAACGCATACACAAAGCCACATGGATTTCACCGGACCACATTACTCAAAACCAAATTGATCATATCTGTATCAACAAAACGTTCAGAAGGACTATGAAGGATGTGAGAACCAGGAGAGGAGCTGATATAGCCTCAGATCACCACTTGCTGATCGCCAAAATGAAACTGAAACTAAAGAAGCACTGGACAACAGGGCAGACAACATCACACAAGTTTAGAACGGCCTTTCTTCGGGATACCGTAAAACTCAACGGATTCAAGATAGCCCTCAGCAATAAGTTCCAGGCCTTTCAGGATCTACTCAATGGAGAAGAAACAACCTTGGAGAACAGTTCGAAAGAGATCAAAGCCGCAATCACTTCAACGTGACAGGAGGTAGTGTGTCACAAACAGCATCATCACAAGGAATGGATCCCTGTTGGTACTGATAAAAAATTGAAGAAAGGATGAACAAGAGGACAGCAATCAATGTCAGCCGAACAAGAGCAGAAAAAAATAAGGCACAAGCTGCATACACAGAAGCAAACAAAGAAGTGAAGAAGAGCATCAGAGCCGACATGCAAAAATATGTAGAGGATTTAGGAATGACTGCGGTAAAGGTTGAGATTGAAGGAAACATGACATATTTGTACGATAAGACAAATAAGCTCGCTCGAAACCATCGTAAAACGGACCGACTTGTAAAAGCAAGGAAGGCAAAGTAGTCAGCAACACTGAAGAACAGCGAAACAGGTGTGAGGGGCACCTTGAAAAACTCTTGTATTGACCAGTCCCACTGAACCCACCAAACTTCGAAGCAGCATCCACGAACATCCCAACCAATGTTGACCCATCAACAATTCAAGAGATCAGCATGGCCATCAGACAAATCACAGATGGCAAATCAGCAGAACCAGACAACATTCGAGCAGAGGTAATAAAAGCAGGCCTGGAAGAAACCGCAAAAATATTCTCTCCAAGAAGATTTGGGATGAGGAACAAGTACCATCAAAATATCAAGGAAAGGCGATTTCAGCAAGTGTGAGAACTACTCACTACTACTACTCACTCTTCTCTCAATACCAGGTAAAGTCTTCAACAGGGTATTGTTAAACAGAATAAAGGACTTTGTAGACGCCCGAATCCGAGAACAACAGACAGGATTTCGTAAGAATCGATCGTGTACCGACTGAATAGCAACATTAGGTATCATTGTGGATCAATCAATTGAATGGAATTCACCACTCTACATCAACTTCTTCGACTACGAAAAAGCATTCGATAGCGTGGACAGGAAAACACTACTGAGGCTTCTTCAACACTATGGCATGCGTAAGAAGATATTCAACATCATACGGAATTCCTACGATGGATTAAAATGCAAAATCGTGCATGGAGGACAGCTGACAGACTCGTTTGGTGTGAAGACCGGTGTCAGGCAGGATTGGTTACTCTCAACCTTTCTCTTCCTCCCGGTGATCGACTGGATTAGGAAGACGTCAACAGATGAAGGGAAACATGGTGTACATTGGACAACTAGGATGCAGCTGGACGGTCTAGACTTCGTGGATGATTTGGCACGCAACAACAAATGCAAGAGAAGGCAACCAGTATAGCAGCAGCAGACGCAGTTCTCAACATACATAGACGGAAAAGCAAGATTCTGCGATACAACACAACATGCGCCAACCAAATCATGCTTAATGGAGACGCCTTGGAGGACGTTGGCACCTTTACATATCTGGGCAGCATCATTTCCGATCGAGGTGGATCCGATGCAGATGTGTGGGCGCGAATCGGGAGAACAATGGCTGCATTTCTGCAATTGAAGGACAATTTTACTTACTTATTGACGTCTTTTGCCCCCGATGGAGCATAGGCCGCCCACCAGTTTTCTCTAACCAACTCTGTCCTAGGCTTCCCATTATAGTTCTTTCCAGTTTTTATTCATCCTTCTCATGTCTTTCTTCATTTCTCGCCGTAATGTGTCGTTTGGCCTTCTTATTTTCCTTTGACCTTGAGGCTTCCACGTGAGGGCTTGTCTTGTGACGCATTTGCGGGCTTCCTCAGTGTGTGTCCTATACGCCTCCACCGCTTCTTCCTGATTTCCTCCTCTACTAGAATCTTGTTTGTTCTCTGCTACAGTAAGTTGACGCTGATCGTCTCTGGCCAACGAATCCGAAGTATTTTGAGAAGAGAACTGTTCATAAATACTTGTATCTACTGGATGATGGCTTTGGTAATTCTCCAAGTTACCGCTCCATGCAACAGAATTGTCTCGACATTTGTATTGAAAATTCTGACTGGAATTGATTGATAGTTGTTTTAGTTCCAGCTGTTCTTCACTTGCAGAAATGCAGCCATTGTTCTCCCGATTCGCGCCCACACATCTGCATCGGATCCACCTCGATCGGAAATGATGCTGCCCAGATATGTAAAGGTGCCAACGTCCTCCAAGGCGTCTCCATTAAGCATGATTTGGTTGGCGCATGTTGTGTTGTATCGCAGAATCTTGCTTTTCCGTCTATGTATGTTGAGAACTGCGTCTGCTGCTGCTATACTGGTTGTCTTCTCTTGCCTCAGTAGTGTTTTCCTGTCCACGCTATCGAATGCTTTTTCGTAGTCGAAGAAGTTGATGTAGAGTGGTGAATTCCATTCAATTGATTGATCCACAATGATACGTAATGTTGCTATTCAGTCGGTACACGATTGATCCTTATGAACCTCAGCTTGTTGCGCTGTTGTCCTCTCTATGCTTCCAAGCATGAGAGATTTAGTTGTAGTCACGTTTCATGTAGTTCTCACACTTGCTGAGGTCGCCTTTCTTTAGTATTTTGATCAGGTACCCTTCTTTCCAGTTTGATGGTACTTGTTCTTCCTCCCAAATCCTTTTAAAGAGAATGTGGGTTATCTTTGTATTTGATGCCACATCTGCGTTCATCGCCTGTGCTCGAAAGTTGTCTGGTCCTGTTGCCTTGCCGCGTTTGATTTGTCTGATGGCCATACTGATCTCTTTGACCGTTGATGGGCCAGCATCGATCATGAGGCCTGTGGACGCTACTTCGATTTTGAGTCGGTTCAGTGCGGTTGGTTGGTTTGGGAGTTCCTTAAAGTGTACTACCCACCTGTTTCACTGTTTCACAATTATGCTTATAAGTTCGCCTATGTTTCTTTTCACTGGTCATTCAGCTTTACGATGGTTTCCAGCGAGCTTATTTGTTGTATCGTACAATTGTGTCATGTTCCCTTCTCCTGTAGCCTTTTCCGCAGTCATTGAGAGATCATCCACATATTTCCGTCTGTCATCTCTGATGCTTCTGTTCACTAGCCTGAGTACTTCTTTTTACTCAACCAGCCAAAGTGTCACGTCATGTACATTCTGCCCGACATGACGCAAACGATTTTCACCCTCAGTGCAAGTCCGTTCCCGAGCGCGATCTCAGTCTAATAACCACAGAAAGCTCGAACTATATAGCGAATGCAGCCAAGGCAAATGAGGCTCTCCACTTTATCTTAAAATAACTCGGTACTGTCACCTCACAATTATTCTTAACTTTATTTAAGACATACGCGCGCACATAATCGAAGGTTCACAACGTCATCGCACCTCCTCTGCTTAAAAGAGACACGCATCTCTTCGATCGAGTGCAGAGACGAGCAACCAAATGGGTGAAAGGGTTGAAGAACAAAGCTTATGAAGATAGACTCAAGCACTTGAGATTATTCTCCCTGAGTTACATGAGAATCATAGGTGATCTGATTATGGCGTACAACATATTAAGTATGCCAAACACCGCAACTTGAGCATCTTTCCGATGGATCGCCTTCATTCCTCTCGAGGAAGTCCTCGAAAGATTGCACGTCAAAGAGGGAATACTCAGGTTTGAGCACACTTTTTCTCATTGCGAGTCGTCGCAACTTGAAATGCTCTCCAAGCCGAGGTAACCACAGCCCCCTCAGTGGACAGCTTTAAGAAGAGACTTGATAATCACGTACTCACATAGTGATTATCATCCACCTCTTGGACAAGCTGTGACTGATGCATGTCTTGAGACCTGATAGTTTTTGTCATTGCCAGGTCACTAACTTAATCTATCTCTCCCGTTGTCTCTGCTTACTCGCCCTTGCTTATACTACGATCCTATATACATTCTGCACTACCAATCAATAAACCAAATTACACATTTATTTACTCACTTCTGAAGTCTTCTTATAAGCATTACAACTTTCCCCTTATTATTCTCCACATTGCAAATAAGTGGTCGTATGTCTGGTAATGTGACAGCTTCTGGTATACAGATTCCCTACACCCTTGAAACAAACGTATATACTCAAATCACTGGAAATAGAAACTCACAAACCACTGCCAACTGACAAGAATTAGACAGTCGAGTGGCTAGACTACAATTTATTGAACATTAATAAACACCTGGAACCGTACCGAAAGGACAAGAATCGAGCACAAAGAAATCAATTGGTTTATGCTAGCTCGTGAAAAAGATATTGGATATTAATTATACACCGCGTATTCCGACCGCTACGCAACGCCGAAAGGTTTAGTTAGGACCTTGGTATGGGAGTAAGCAAGTGAAGGTCAGTGAAATAGTACCTAGGTTTTTTGTATAATAAATAGTAAGGGAGACATATTGATACCCTTAAACTATATTTTGGCTAGCGAATTAACATCTTATATTACTCAGTTCTGAAATTTTATTCACATTATCATTTGAATTTTATCCTTATTATCCTTATTACTCTCCACATTTCAACTAACTAATCTCCGGTCTGGTAATGTGACGGCTGCTGGTATCCATAAACCTTACTGCCCTGAAACAAACGTTTTCATTCCAATCCTCAGACATACAAACTTACAACCAACTGACTAGAATCAGACAGTCGAGTGGCTAGACCTCCATTCATTGGACATTACCGAACACCTGGAACCGTACCGAAAGAACAAGAATCGAGCGCGAATCAATCAGTGGTTTACACTAGCTCGTGAAAAGATATTGGATCTTTTCGTTATGGAACGATATATTTGAAAAGATCCTACGATAATGAATTATAAACCATTTCAACGCGAGTAACAAAGTTATTTAAATACATCATTGAGGTTCTCATCGCTAACTAATACTAGGTGCAATGCGAGAATTAGTTTCGTGTTGAAGTCTGATAATTTCGACCATATAACGAACTGATCAGATCACTTTTTTAATTAACACCTCTCAGATACACTTATATAATGATGTCTTCGATCAATAATATTCTTGTTTACCGCTCACAATTTTAAAACTATTATGGGATTCGAATTGACAATTCGATCTCTGTGTGTTAATGTGGTATGGCAACTTGAAATAATGTACGTGCATGCAAAGTTTTAAGTTGTAGCTGACTGACTGAGTTTGTCCATGTTCTTTATTTCTGCCGAAATACCGCTTTGTATTACCGTCACTATTTCAAAATGATGATGGTCGGTTAATTTCCTCTACCACTGATTTAATTATTTTATTTGACCTGTCAGATACTTTCTTGTCTTTGAAGGTTGTACAAAACTTTAAAATCAACACCTTCAATTCTGACCCTAAGAGCTTCGTCTTAATAAATCTTTATCTAGTTGTAGTGAGTTTAACAAAATAAATGGTCAAACTGCTTCTTTCGATCATAAGTTTTGGTTAGAATTCCGCGTCTACAGTGTTATGGTTGACGTTTTAATATATTAAAGTTAGAGCGCCTACTGTCGATTTCGAAAATATTTTTATCCTTGCAAATTAATTTATCCTCGATAACTTCTATCGGCGCTTATTTGCTTGGCTAAGACGTCAAAGTTGCAAAGTCGTTTGACAGTATTCTCTAAATGCACCTTAAAGTTTATCACAATCAACGGCAAAATCTACTTGTGATTAACGGCTTTTCAATCAGACGTTAACGAACATTAACTGTTAATTTCAATTTTTCTGACTAAAATTTTCCAAGGGCAGTTTTATGACCAGTGTCATCGTGTATCCTCCTAGTTTCTTGCCGCCGCCCGTCTTGCTATATGCTGACAATATCAAGATATTTAAAGCAATATAAAATGTACGGACTAGTATAAAGCCTTAGTACTTAGCAGAATGTTCTAACTCTTGACGACTTCCCATAAAAGCCCTTAAGTAAATCTTGATGCATACTGAACACTAAAGCTTGAATAGATACACAAAAAATAACAATAAATCACTCATTCGGAAACAGTGATGTGCAGTGGTTATCACATTGGTTTCAGAATTATTTCATACTGCCTTGAAGTAGTCGTGAGACGCTTTAAAACCGGCTGGTAAGCTTTCAGCCACCAAGATGTTAAAATATTTATCATATTGCTTACAATCTTTATTTGAGCAGAAATCGATTGATCAATCAAACTCCTGATTCATACCTGGAAAAGCCTCAGCTGTAAGCAAAAGTTTGAAAGGATCACAACTAACCTTATACCTAAAATCTCAGGAATGCTGTATGACAAGAAATTAGTTATACTAAACCTATTCTGCTTAGGCTAAGCAATAAGTAACCAAATCGTAGTCTACATTGGGGGTAACAAGCGTAAGTAAGTAAGTAAGTAAATCGTAGTCTTCAAATTACTAGGGCAATCAATGAAAGGTCCCAAACTTAGGGCTAATTGCTTGTTATGTGGCTGCTGATATTTCTGTCGAGTCATCATTAAATGAAGCATTTTAACTTAACACGTCCCAGGCTTAGACGTAGCCGAGATTTGTAACTTATTCTTTACTAAGGATTTCTATGAGATCTTGCACTAATTACACTTAACCTGGATCATGCTAAATTTAATGTCATAATTGTGTCGACCAGCGTCCCCTCTAACAAGTTTTCTGATTGCTCTATCCTATTTCTTCAGATTCAGAATATTAAATTCCCATGAGATTCGGTAGCCGAAAACGTTTGACATTTATGTGACATTCGGGATACATTAAAGGGCCTTCTTGCTTCACTTGCAGTGGCTTCGGTATCTTTTACTTTCGAAGCCTCAACAATCAAAAATTTACTGTCCTTATATCTCATCTGATTCATTTTTCTCTGTGGATATGAGTATTCCTCTGAATTAGCGTATTCAGCTTTCTGCTCACTTCATTACCTGGATTATTGGTTTTTAATTTATTAGGAGGGTGGTAGCTGGAACTTATAGAGTCAGTAGTTAGCTTTCAAACTAGATGGACGTCTTATTCAAAACAAACTTGTGGACTTGAATCCTGATTTTCCTTACAGTTTGTCCTTACATCTCATATCTTGGTTTAAATTCGTGTACTATCTTCACCCAATTGGTCAAAGCTAGAACCTTGTACTGCATACACGTTAACGTTAAAATTACTGTGTATCATACTCGTCCCTTCCATAGTTGGTCTAGCTAAGTACACGGATATGTATGTATTCGTTAAATACTTAATCTACCCACATTTAACTTCTTTAAACCTCTACATACCCCTAAAGGTATTTCTATGCTTTGCTATCTCACCAACCCATTCATATTTTTATGTATATCGTTTCCTATTTTCGCGATAGCCGATGCTGTTTGCAATTAGATGGTTTGGTTATGTATTTATTGTCTTTTAGAGTTTATTACATTTGACATACAAAGGACAAATTACTCTACCAAGCTCTTTTATTTCAGAGAAGATAGTCACATCCATAATGGCAATTCCTGATGAAATATTTGACCTGGTTTCAAAAGTTTCGAATGGGAATGGAAATGCTGAAGATTATGAACGCATTTGTTTCATTCTGTCCAATCTGACAACTGCAGAACTTTGTTCTGTTTTTCAAAAATGTGATATTTTAAAAGCGTTGATGTCTGTTGATTTAAATGACAAGTTTGTTTTACCGACTGTCCAATAATATTTTGTTTATAGACAGTCCGCTCAAATTGCGATTAAATTAGCTTCTATTATATTCTCCCTTATACCGTTATTTGACTTTGTTCAATCTCACCAAGAAGAATTGTTGTTAATACTTGCATCCACAAAACTCGATCTGATTGAATTCATTTTAAAAAGGGTAATCCTATTCTTATTCTTCAATCATGCGTGAAGCTAAAAGCTGGTATAGTTGAACCTAGTTGTTCAGTAGACAATTTACCAGAATGTATTTTAGAGTCAATAGCTCGATTAGTTCTTCATGACAAACTTTCTTTATCTGCGGAAGCACAAAATTTCCTGATAACGTTGGGTAACATAACAAAAATATAATATTCTAATCACATTTTTCAGCTACAAAATGTCCAATGGGTTTAAAGAAAGTTCTAGGACCCAATGTAGTTGGTACATTTAATTCTCTGTGTTCTAAATCTGAGCATTTTATAAGAGTTTCTGAAGTAAGTTATAAAAATAACCCTTTATTTTTTGAATTAAGTTTGCTGTACATCTGGTTTCTGAAAAACCAGAAGCATTCAAAGTTGTTGAAAATTCTGGTTTATTTCAACCTATTTTGGATGGTTTGAATTCAAAAGATCCTCTAGTTCGTTTGAACTGGTTAGAAATAGCGAAATTGTTGACTGTTTCAGAGACAGGTTATCACTTTCTGAACGAACAGGGTGTGTTCTCCAGATTATTGGGCGATTTGCATTCTTCTGCTTCGGATCCATTAGGTGATTTGCTAGTTCCAGGTGAGTTTAAATACATGGTTTGGTATAAACCAGACTAATATTTATGATTAAGTGATATTCATAATAAAGTTGTTACTTTATTTTGTGTTTACGAAATCCTATGATCCAGTTTGAGACAAATGACAGGTGAGCAGAAACCTAGGCCTTCGTCAATTTACAAATGGGACTAAGCTTTATGAACCAACTTGACCAAGATTCTAGCCAGTCAGAATGCAGGTTGTGCAAACGAATAATCCAAAAAATTAGACAATAAATCTATTTTGAACATAATCAATACACTTATTGAAATGCTTAAAAGGTTTATTTCCATTAAAATCAATGTACTTGAGATACGAAATTTCGTCATTTTACATCTAAAGTTTTTGTAAGACCAAAGATAGTTGTTTAGTCGTGACCACGTTGCCTAAACATTATTTGCGCGGTTATAACCTACCTAATCCGCCTATATAAATTATGGCCAAAAGAATACTGTTGAAGACGATACTAAAAGACCAAACAGACAACTATATGTATGTAAAACGGTAGCCGTATGGAAAATGTGTATCACTATGAGTTATCACACCTTATATAGAATATAGAGAATAAGTGTTACTGACTGCTTTACAATCATCTAAATAAAAGTCACTAACCGTAGATTGTGATAATCTCATAAAGCCCAATCGAAACCTAAATCTCCTGATGAGGTCTAAATTATCATTCAAAGACTCCAATCATCAATGTATTGGCTTGTTTTGGAAACCGCTAACCTTTTTCCTACTTATTTCGTCCCGTGAATATTAGCACCTTCCGTTTTTCTTGTGTTGCGGCACACAGATAAAATTTCAAAACCTCACCGACTAATTTATGAAGAGTAAATTTTATATAGATATAGTGACAAGAACGTGTTTGACTAATTTCACCATGTATATAAAGTATGAAAACCATCGGTATATTTAGGGCTTAAAGAGAACTGTCACCAGAACTGTAACTTCGGGTGGTGTTTGATAGGGTAATCTACAATCAACACTTTTATTTAACTGAACAAATTTGGAAATAACACCACCTAGCTTTCTATGGATTGGTTCCCTATCAGAAGATTTACTTACTGACATAGAGTACGTATATGACACAATCCTACTTTGTAAAGAAACTGATAAATTTTAGTCTTCTGATTGGTCTGGTCAATAATGCAAACACGTTCGTGATGAGTATTCAAAGTTACTTCAGGACCGGTTTCTCTCATCGAGATTGATCATAGTGAATTAAATCATTTGTTTGTTTCTATGATTCTCCTGATTACGCTTAGGCTTCACTTTTCGATCATAATTTCTTCATCTATCTCTGTAATGAATGTTCAAGTCCTTAACAATAACTTTACTCTTAATTCCATTAGTCGAAACACAGTTTTATACTTTTATCTAATATGCATCACTATTACTATGTTTAGCAAAAATTTAGTTATCGCTATGATTGTAATTATCACCATGTGAAAAAAGTAAAAGTTTTCAGTTGTACAGCTTTATGAATGAATTCGTTGAAAAAACTCTTCGATGAGGCAATCTTCCTCATCTTATGTCTCAATGGTTATTTAATTAATTTATTATCATTATCATCAATAATGTTATTACTATACAAGTTTTACCACTCCTGTCAAGTTAGTGTCTGAGGAAGATTCAGAAAGCTAGCTTAGCCTTTGACAATGTGCCGCTTGTGGCGTTGGCAAAATATCCGTCTTCCAACCAAGGGGCGAGTATACTATGCAGAAGTTTGGTCTGTTTTTTTTTGCAGATGTGAGATGTGGTCTTTACAAAATATCATCTAGAAAACAAGGCCCAGATTTGGGCCTATATTATGTAAGACAAATCCTCTAGACGAGTCCTTGTCATCGCCTTTTGCGCAACGTTTACTTTATATTATCGTTTTCGGCCGTATGTGATGTATTCGAATATTCACTTTTTGAAACAGACAGTCTATCAATTTCTTTTTTTCCGAAAAGGATACATTGGCATATTCGCTAGTCTTGCTAAACGAGACCCTGATCGTTGGTTAGGCTCAAACAGCGATGGAAGGTTTAAGAATGTGTTATCAAATGCAGTAGATAGTAATGCTATTAGTATTTCTATGGTGGCATTTGAATCTATTGGCTGTATAGCAACTACACCAGCAGGTCGGATTACTTTAGATAAGTTATTTGGTGAGTATGGTAAAGTTCTTTTGTCTCATTTGTACCATTGGTTTTCATTCCACTTATTCCATGTAATAGATATAGTCTAAAATGGTAATTGTTCTATTCATTATAGTAAAGAAATCCTTGTGATAAATACCTATTTTTAATGCATTTAAATTACAAACATCTTTAACCATCCGAACTAAATCCAGCCAAAACATTTTCACTCTGATATGTAAAGCAATAGATGCAGGGTTCTTGTCCCATTAATAGTGCCATCACTCACTGGATTCACTCTCCAACTTGGATAATTCTTTCCATTCCCAGTCATCATCACATATAACTACTTCTGTTATTAAACAATCGTAAGCAATAGTCAAAGACCACTTTTGCGCCAGTTGTCTAGGTATCTAAACTTTAGAAATCAATAGACGATTTGGTGACTCGTTTCCAGGCTAACCCAGTCAAGGCATTTGAGCTGTAAACGTCTTTTTCTTTAGACTCAGTATTTACTACCATAGTTCTCGTCTACGAAAAAGCTTAAAGCTTTCTTACACTATATCATACTTACCTACGCTCGCTACATACGTTAAGCGTGATTTGACCATTAGTATGTAAAGTAGCGATGTGACAAGAAGTTAGCTGTTTTTAAACACACTGTATGTACTATTCTTGTTTGTTTCCACTCAATTTTGATTTCAGCTAAAAATTGCTCATTGGATGGTGTTTTAAATAAGCTTTTTGTATTGGTTTCCAATTCACCAACTGATATATGCACTCGAGCTGTTGAATGCTTTAGTTTACTTCTACGTCGACCAGATGGTATAGATTCAGAGGGCTTATTTACCGATGCTGTACTTTCTCTCAATTGGGCAGTTATTTCTTGTCAAAAAAGCATTGATATAACAACCATTAATTCAATCGAAGATAAAGAGTCGTTGATTGCTCCACTACTAAAACGTCTTTATTGTCTTGCAACTCAACCATTTTTTGAGGTGCGTGTAGCAGTATTCAAAACTATAGACGCGATTGTCACGCAAGTAAGTTTTAAAATTCATTGTTTCTGAGTTTTCGTTTCTAGGTGTTCATTTAACTTAAAGTGATCACGTACACGTTTGTGCATTCATTTGTGAACTACCAAAGTAGGTGAAGTGAAATTGAAATCTGTTGCTCACAACTTCAGCCACTATCACTATTGCAGATCAGTCCTATGCACACCAATGATTAACGTCGTCTAATAAAAATAATGAAGTTTTAAACCTGAAGTTGGAAGAGTATATAAAGCCTAGATTCATGGAACTGTCCTGTTTACGACTAGTAAAAATAATAAAGACAAGGTAGTAAATGTGTTTGTCGCGGCTACTTTTCTCGGTACTCCTACACTTTGTACATCAATCGGCTGGAAAACCGTTATTGCTACAACTCTCAACAGTGTACAGTTTCCTGAGGCCAAAACGAAGTAATCAGAATAGTTTATTTCAAATGGAATATGCTCCGAACCTGTAGATACCCGTCTTTCTATCCTTTACATTTACATGCTTTTGCAGATACACGCAAATTGTTGTAAGAAATCGGGGATATATATTACGGGTATTTGTCTACCTTTGTTTATGTTTCTGAACACATTTTATGCAATGGGAACAATATCGCAATAGGAAATGTTCTTCAGAGCTATCTTTAACGTCGTAATGACAAATCGTTTCCATAATTAGTTATTTCTGCCGTACATTGGCTCGATGGTTATCTAAAAAACGAGAACCAATTCATATAGAGTTGGCTGTATACAGTTTAAGGGTCATGTTTAAATTTGTAGTAATCGACCAAGTAAATCTATCCAATAAACTTATGACTTCCTATGAAATACCTTTACAGCTTACCAATATCTCCCTGCGAAAATCGATTAATATTGTTAGCCAACACTCACATCCGTAAAGTAGATATGTCTAGTTACAATTTAATGGTAAATTATGCCTTCGAACAGATGGTTTGTCTACGGGAAGTCCTTCAGGACTAGTGGCCGATATATTCGTTATGAATTTATAAAGAGCAAAATTAGTGTCCTCTGTCACCGAGATCAGGTGAGGTTTGGTGTTGGTACTTTCGTGTTGTGCAACTACATGTATCATGGGAACCAGATACTTGGAACTATGCAGAAACTAAGTCCTTCCTAGCATCAAACTTACATTTAAACATAAAAAGGTGCTCCATTTCGCAGGTCTAAGTATCTCCAAAAAATGACGAAGCCTTCTAAAGATACGCATGTTGGAAAAAAAACATGAAGTGAACGATACTTGAACTTCTATAGCTTTTGCCCTTGGGTACAAATTTAAATTATTCATTTTGTACTGCCTTGTATGCCTATCACCTTTTTTTTATGTGAATAGCCCTGGGGAGTTCGACAGATAGCACGACAACCCGGATTCTTCGAGTATTTGCTGAATCGTCAAACGGAACTCGGCCTTTCAGATAAAATACAACTTATGCAAGCTAAATTAGACATTATGAACAGTATGCTAAAAACATATAAATTATGGATTTGTAGTGAGTGTAAATCATTTCAAAATTTGATTGACAGACAGCAATTGAAACCAATACAGCTTTATATAAAGGAAGGATTATGGGGTGTTGTAAAATCTGAGGCCGCAGTGGCTCTTGAACCTGGTTAAATTATTAATGATGTTCAAAATGTAAATGATATGAGTAGACATATTTCCTTTTTTGTGCTTGGTTACCAAGTTATTGTACCTTTTATATTTCAGTGATATTATTCATGTAATAATTCTTCAAAATAAGAATTATGAAAAACAATTGAATTAGTAAGCGTTTTTCTTGAATGGCTGTTAACTGTACTTTAAACAGTTGTTAAATGTGTAGGTTCAAAAGGAATCTTCAGACAAAGTAAAATCAAAATCAGTTTAACCTGCGCATAAATTATGCACAGAATGAAATCAGTACAATTATGTATCGTTGACAAGCACCACCTATTCGTAGTATAACAGAGTATGGTAAGCTTTCAAGAATCCGGCTTTACAAACCGTAGATCTCAAGCACACACGACGTACCGTACAAAATATCCAGACGTTTTAATTACATCGAATATACCAGTAGTCCTGTCTTACAATGAACCTCTGTAGCTGTTACTCAGTGCTTGAATGGTTGATAACAAAACATAATCAAGCACTATCTCTTAAGCAATTTTTTAGTCTCACTGAAGTTAAAACAAGTCTTAGTCACTAAACTTGTCTTCTGAAATCACTAGGCTAAACTTACTTACTCCTGCCAGCCCCAATCGAGCATAGGCCATCGACCAGTATTCTCCAAACTACTCCGTCCTGAGACTCCCTTTCCAGTTCTGTCCAGTTTTTGTTCATTCTTCCCACGTTTCTCCATTTCTCGGCGTACTGTGTTTCTTGACCTTCCCTTTTTCCTTGTCTTGTGACGCAGCTGGGTGCTTTCGCAACGTGTCCTTTCCACTTCCAGCGTTTATTCCTGATTTCATCCTCCGCTGCAATCTTGTTTGTTCTGATGGTGTCTGGCCAACGGATCCGCAGTATTTTGCGTAGATAATTGCTAATAAATACTTGTATCTTCTGGATGATGGGTTTCGTAGTTCTCCAAGTTTCCGCTCCAAATAGTAGAACTGTCCTGACATTTGTATTGGAAATTCTGACTGGAATCGGTTGATAGTTGTTTTAGTTCCAGCTGTTCTTCAATTGCAGAAATGCAGCCCCTATTGTCCCGGTCGGCGCCCTCACATCTGCATCGGATCCACCTTGATTGTAAATGATGCTGCGCAGATATGTAGAGGTTTTTACGTCCTCTAAGGCATCTCCATCAAGCATGATTTGGTTGACGCATGTTATGTTGTATCGTGTAACCTTACGTTTCCCTTTATTCATGTTGAGACCTACTGTTGCTGAGGCTGCCACACTGGTTGTCTTCGCTTGCATTTGTTGTTGCGTGCCAGATCATCTGCGAAGTCTAGATCGTCCAGCTGCGTCCTAGCTGTCCAGTGTATCCCATGTTTCCCTTCAGATGTCGACGTCTTCCTAATCCAGTCGATCACTAGGAGGAAGAGAAAGGGTGAAGGAACCTTGCCTGACACCGGTCTTCACACCGAACGAGTCTGTCAGCTGTCCTCCATGCACGATTTCGCAGTTTCCATCGTAGGAATTCCGTATGATGCTAACCATCTTCTTAGGCATGCCATAGTGTTGTCCTGTCCATGCTATCAAATACGAGAGATTTACTTGTAAAATTTCCCACGAATAAATTATCCCGAGACATCTGTTAGCCTTCAGACTCACTTCATTAGGGGCGATGATGACGAATGAATGGCTGCTAGTGACATACACATATCTTGTCTAAATTCGTACTTCTTTTGTCCACCAAGTACATTAATGCAAAGTTGTAATAGATAAAGGAACACAAACTGTAGTTAGAAAGCTGGTATTTCAGACATTTATGTGAGCAGGTAAGCTGAACAAGTATTTATGGAAAACGAATAGATGCAGACAGGAAAGACAGTAAGAGACTATTCGAAATATTCAATGCCGAATCGACAACTTACAGAATACAAATAATGGAGGCAGACATGCAACCACACAATCAATAGTTGGCAATGACAAGCAACAGATATATTAGTCACAAAATACATGATCAGCTTAGAATGATTGTCAGATTTTTCAGGGGTTGACCTTCTACCAGGAAAGTCGCTTACTGATCTAGAATATGCCGATGACATAGTTCTATTCGGTGAAGACGCTGACAAAATGCAGAATCTTCTGACTAGCATAAGCAACAATGCAAGCATGTTTGGGATGCGATTCTCACCCTCGAAATGCAAAATGTTGCTTCAAGATTGGGTTGCATCGGAACCTGAACTAGTGATAGGGAGTGAAGTAGTCGAGCGTGTTGATCACTTCACTTATCTGGGGAGTCTCATCAGCGCTGATAGCCTGGTGACTGACGAAATCTCAGCACGGATACAGAAGGCTCGATTGGCTTTTGCCAATTTGCGTCACTTATGGCGTAGGTGAGATATCCGTTTGCTGACTAAAGGACGGGTGTACTGCGCAGCAGTTCGTTCCGTTCTCTTATATGGCTGTGAAACATGGCCGTTAAGAGTAGATGTTCGTAGGTTACCATTATTCGATCATAGATGTTTGAGAAGCATTGCTCGTATATCTTGGGATAGCCGAGTAAGGAATGCTGTCGTTAGGAAACGAGTACTAGGTAAGGATGGCAGATCAATCGATGAAGTGGTGAAACTTCATCAGTTGAGGTGGTTGAGACATGTGTTACGTATGGCTAACCACCGACTGCCTCGATGAGCTATGTTCTTTGATGTAGGAGTAGGTTGGAAGAAAGGTAGGGGCGGCCAGACCAAAACATGGCAGAAATGCATGAAGTCACTGACAAGTGGACTGAGTCATGTTAATAGATGCAGACTACCTGGTTAGCGACCTTGAACGACATGGCTCAAAATCGTTTGCAATGACGCAAGTGCATCCATTCGTTGAGCTCTCTCAAATCCTAATCTTCTGGATTCGTCAGCACCTCTACCTTTGTCTTTCTAACCTTATCTCAATGAATTATACTTCTTGAATAATATCTTCAAACCCTAGTCTTCCTCATTACCATTAATATCTTTATCACTATGGGATTTGATTTGACATTTGCGTCTCTGTGCTAATGTGATATGTTATGTACATACGTACGAAGTTCTACGTTGCAACTGACTGACTTAGAATGATCAGTCTGTCCAAAAGTTAGGAGCATCATAAACTAAGACAAGTCACCCTAAACCGTCTAATCGATTCGATGGAAAACTCACAGATTATATATCCTAAGACTTTTCATAAACGAATGGTTTCGAACGGTCATGAAACTAGGATCATAAGAATTGTTACCCCAAATCTAGCATCGACAGCTAACATAGACACGCCAGTTAAAGGCATGTTTGATGGCCACAAATAATTGCCCTAATTATAGTTTTGTAAACTTATTCATACTAATGGGTACGTTGCTAAGTTTCGAATCTGTAAGCATAACACTTCCAAGTACATGACTTGATTGAAACCGTCTTCACTTAGTGATATCCATTCGCGATGTATATTTATATATATGTAATCGGAATATAGAAGCTACTTGGGTTCAAATATTAACCTGAATTTCAATTCTGAATACTAATTCACAAGTGCCTACAGTATGTTTTGCACCTTCAAGATCATGTTATAATTCACTCAGTGGTCTACTTTCCTAAATTATCACTTTAAGAAACAGTTTCGGTAATTGTCCGATTGATATCACAAGATAGACAGAAGTCTACGAAATGTTTATAAAAACATTTATGTCTATAGCTGTATATCTCTGTGATGATAATACATTTCAAATGGAAAATATCGAGGCACAAATCGAAAAAAATATGTATATACACATTCTTGTGAACTAACAATATTCAGTTATCAGCAACTTTTCGCTTTTTATTGTCATTTTTGTTAACTGCCTGACGTTTTCGTTTGAGAACACGCACTTTTTGGCTATTTTTTGGTGAAGGCACTGTTTTAATAGTTGGCTTAGGCTTGTTAGAATCATTCTTAAGAGATTTCGTTTTTGCTTTAACTTTATCAATTGTTTTGGATTTAGTTGCATTTTTCTCTATTTTCTGTTTCTTTAATGCTTTTTCTTTACGCTTCCGTTGACGTTCTTTTTTCCGTTCCATTTTAAGACGTAATTTTTCTTCTCGACTTTCAGTTTCACTAAACACGCTTCAATAAGAAATTAGAAAATAAAAATGATGAATGTAGTATAACTTTAGGATCCGGAAAATACGGCAAAAATATTGTTTGTACAGTGAATTTTTCGAAATATAAATACGATAGATAAATGCTAAACCACATTGTTAAGAATGATCTATGTAAGCCAGTTAGTCTAAGAGAGATTGCATAAGTCGTACATTAAAAATCACATAAAACTAGTATTAATCAATGATTGCATTAAGCAAATGAACAAAGTGTAGAGTCTATAGTCTAGTAGTTGCCAATTACTATTTAAAATGTATGGAATCACAAATAACTAGCTTATATCAAACCATAATAATCGATGCAGAATTATGCAACTTACCCCAATTTACGATTACCCTCTTTTAATAAGCTTAAAAAGCGTCGGGCTGCAGACCTGACAGGCTTTTGCGCTGATGGGAATTTTTCTAGAAGTTTAACAATATGATCTTGAAGAAACTAAACAAGGAATAACAAACGAAAGAAATTTTTTATTACTACACAGTTTTTCTGTTTTCGTTCTATCAAATGCATAATTATTACTGATAAATATAGGAGTCGAAAAAAAATGGCAGCTCAATATAAAACGATATCGCTGTGAAGCGATAGACTAATTATTAAATATTTTTTTGTTTTAACCTCAGAATTTGTACTGATGGTTTTTATACAAACAATTGAAATAAATCCGAAAAGTCAGAAATTTAGCCGTAACTTCTGTAGTTTTATTAAAACAAAAATTCCCATTTAGAAAAATATGGATATCAGCGAAGAAATGTTTCATTTCACTAATACTTACTTTACAATAAGATTGATACTAGTTAAATAGTTGTGGGTTAGACATTGGCAAAAGTTTCAAGAGTTTGTAAGAATGATAAATTAAAGATGATGTAGACAGAATAACATTCAAGGGCATTAATTAATAAAATATGAAGTTATAGGATCACAGAATTGATCGAGTTTTGATACGAGATAAACTACTGACGACGGCTAAAATAATGAAGTAAAAGATTAGTGATTCATGCGTAAACTAGTTTAGCACTCCTTATGTTGATGGTCAGGGTAGAGTTGTACAAAATGTTTCTAAGTACAAAAATCCAGTTTGTGTTCGAATCATGCATGGAATTCGGTTGGATTTGACGGATTATTCGAAAGATTATATTCAGATTTACATAATATTATCTATTGAGTAATTCAGGGAGCGTAGAGCTTTGATTGTACGTTGTTTAGCCAAGTAAAATGGTTTTTGGAGATTCGAAAAAGAAATGGCCTAGTGTACAACCAATGTACTTTTGTAATTATTGTCTTTGAGTTATGATTATTTTTAAGGAAAATGAACTTAAAGATGTTCACCAATCGAATGATAATAATTGTATAACTCACCTACCAAGTATACCTTTGGACACTAGGTTTTGGGATACTTTCTCAGTGTGAAGGATAGTAATGCTATCAAGCTGGAGGTATAGTGTAAGAAGGGGTTTACCTTTAGTATAAACAAAAAACATGAACGTATACCCTTCCAGTATGTGCAGATGCTAAGAAGCGTGTATTACATTAGGTCCCCAATTATAAGAACAGGTATAGAAACAGAATGTGTAAAAATTACTTACAGATGACAATAATCAACTACATCAGCTTACCATAGGCAAAGCATTCTCATCAAGTTTTACAATACATACAAGTAGTTCAAACAAGGCTAACGATAATTTGAGACGATTGTACCAGGCATTACTTTTCAATGAAAATTGACCAGCTTTTTCTGTTACTTGTAACACTTCAGCTAACTTGATACTGAGTTTTATTGACATTTTCTTGGCCTTCGACTGATCAGTAGTTGATTTTAACATATGCGTAACTATTTCGAACAATTTAACGAGATTACAATTTTCAAAATCATCAATTTTAACTTCGCGAATATCATCTAGACTGTTGATTATTCCTTCGCAAGCTTTAACAGTAGTTTCAACAAGTAATTTTGAGGCTTTGTGCGCAAATGTCTAGTAGATTTTAAAGTAAAACTGCATATTAAATGTATGTTAAATATTCAGTGAAATAATACGGTACATGAAAATAAACCTAAAAGACGATAAAATTTATAGTAATAAAATAATCACAACTTTTGGTAATATCTCAATGAGTAGAAGTCAGTATTTCCAACGCTTTGCGACTTAATGCACGTCACTTCTTCAAAATAAATAATTATAATACAACTCATGTCCATTCAATCTGTGGCTGTAAGGCCAATTAGATGACAATCAACATGTACAATAAAATGATAACATACCAACTAAATCACAATGAGGTTGATCTAATGTAATTTCATACAAGCGCAGTTCATAAGCATGGGATTTCAAATTTACTCCTACACTTCGAGATTATATTAATGTGTTAAAATTACCACTAAACAATAACTACATCTGAACATTTGACGAATCAAAAAATTTGGATAAGAAGATGAGAAGACGTAGGTTATCAGACATGTGACATATTTACGCAATACATTCTGGTTACACATTTACTTGTTTAGAC
The DNA here is from genome assembly GCA_944470395.2 of Schistosoma turkestanicum. Classification (NCBI taxonomy): domain Eukaryota; kingdom Metazoa; phylum Platyhelminthes; class Trematoda; order Strigeidida; family Schistosomatidae; genus Schistosoma; species Schistosoma turkestanicum. The sequence continues at coordinate 41,813,098 of OX103971.1, forward strand.
GTTATATATGAAAAATATAAAAAGTCAACTAGACAAACTAAAATGTTAAGGAGACAAAGATAGCAATAAAGTACACAAGCTGGATAATAAATCATATATAAAGGGGTGCCCCTATGAACCTTAGTACTTGAATAATTTTGTATAATATTGCAAAAGCTGACCTGATATCAACCTTATGACCGGTTTCAACCAAATGTTTCGCAATGGAGGATGGTATTTGTCAGTCCGATGATTTTATTTGATCATTGGGAATCATTTGTTTCTTTAGTAATTTATTTATGTGTTTAGCCACCTTCGTAGATCATGATTACTCCTCCCTATGCATATGTCCGCATATATATTCAAAAAATGATTAACAAGTAAAAATCTGTTCTTAATTTTAAGTGAATTCTATTCGATAAATGTTCTTGGAGAGACCACATTATCATAAATCTACATTTTTCGGACATTCTGTAGCATCATTCGATCAAACAACCGACGGACAACGATAAAACTGATGTTTGATAAAGAAATAGATGTCCTGTATTGAAATATAAAAACACTTTCAAACAGAAAAACAATGAATATCCAACTCTGCAGAATGAATCCCAACGATTTAAAAATTTTGTTATATGCGAGAGTAACTCCCCATTAGATTGGGTTTATGTTGGGATATTCATCAAATATCCTAAGAGAATTATTTTTGTAAGTCTAATTCTATTGGTCGATTCCTACTGGTCAATATTGTGGTCGTTCTATCTATCAATGTCAATTCAAATGTTGTTGTAGTTCAAGCATATCAAATGACGTGTTTACGTGAGTGCGTAACAGTTTAAAGTTCGTATATTAAAAGTCATAATACTAAAGTGTGAATCGAATAATCAAGGGGACTCATAGTTCCGAAACATGCGTTTAGAATCAATTCTAAACACTATGAGTCAATTTCGGTTAAAAATGCCTGAAAAGATTTCGTTTAGATTATCCTAATGAAATTTGTGCCGCGAGCCAGTTGGTCATCAGACAAGTGTTTCTCATAAATTTATAATAAGCGAGTTACACTTTTACAACGTTAATGTTTCTGTCTCCATCTCCTTACAAACCGTTTTAATTTTTCTATCCATATACCTGTAAGAAATCCATAGAAGCATACGGGTATACATGTTCAACCTTGTTTATCTAAACAGAAAGTAGTCAGTATTGCGTTTACCGATTCAAGTTCATCTGACCATTTTGATTCGTCTACAAACAAAGGATGACAAGTACATGTATTCGCTTAATTACGATCATACAAAATGAAATCATCAACAATAAACGAAAACTATCACTCAATATCTACTCACTTGACAATGAACTAGAAGGTTCAGGAATAATGTAGATTGATGGTTAGTATTATTTAAGATTTCACGAAGTTGTTCGAATAAATAATCAGATAATGGTAATTCCAAATCGGGAAATTCGGCTTTCAACGGTTTCATACTTCGATACTGAACAGAAGTGATAAAAAAAAAGATAAATCTTAACAAATATTTATAAATTACATAGCACAGAGTTAACGTAACGAATGGGCTATTCTCTAAAAGTTATTGAGGCAACTCACAATAAATTCCACAATATTGGATAACAATTCTGTAAACAGTGGTGCATTCGCTGAAAAAGAGGGAAAAAAAATAAATAATGGTTAGAAAATTACATTTATATTTTCTACCTGCTTAGCACACAAATTTGGGCACCAAAGACTGTCGGCTATACAAAAAGAATATCAACTGTTATATTTGTGAAAATTGTTAAGTTACACGTTGAAATCATGAATCGATCAATGTTAGACCACCATTAGAAACCTGGAAGCATTAAACGACCGTTTCGTGGATGCGCATACCCATACCAGGACGAAACGACCGTCCAGTGCTGCCAGGTTTCTAATGGTGGTCTAATATTGTTCGATTCATGATATCAATATTTGTGTCTGGTACATTACAAAAGTACTGGAGCCTTCATATCAAGTTTTGTAAAGTACGTTTTGAAATAAAATGAATTTATTTTGATACTACACATGATCTTAGATCAGAGAGCCGAGAAGCGATCAATTTACTTACGCTTGTTACCCCTTGTGGAGCATAGACCACCAACCAAGATTTGTCAACCGATCCTGTCCTAGTCTATATATATATATATCCTTCAAGTATTTTAATTAATTTATGGGAGATACACTGAAAAAAATACCTACTTGTTTTAGCCCCATCTATAACAGAGTGCATAACTTTTTTCAAGTATGCATGTTTACCAAGATCCTTGAGAGATTCTATGAACTCAGATTGAGTTTTTTGTGATCTGAAACGCCATTTTTTTACAACATGTAAAATACTTGACAATGGAGGGATGTCGCCATATTTAGCAATAAAACTGGTCTTTACTTTTTTATGCTGGTTGACCTTTTTATCATTTGAGCTTAATTCATTTCGTGACTTTGCCGTTTCATATTCAATGGATTCTTTGCCAATATCAAGCACAAGATCAAGAGCAGACTGCAAAATGAAAGAAAGATTCCAGTTTTTCTTCATAAGAAATAGTTTCACGACATTTATACATTTATAGCGAAGGGAGAGAAATATGTGATTATAGGACAAGAATTTATTAGGTCAAGCAAAATATGATGCACACAAAAGCCAAGGGTGGCCAAACCAAAACATGACACCAGTCTATAGTTATTGACCAGGTTATGGTCAGTGTGCTAACAACAATCAATGGTTGATATGGCTTAGAATCGTCGACAACGGCGCACATACATTTGCTCTGTATCTTCTTCGATTGTTCATTCAAGTATACCTTCACAAATACCTTTACAAAGTCTTTTAAACCATATTTTTTAGGTTCCATCCTTATTTTTATCACTTACTGCTTTATTTCCATCAACTTCGTTGATTTCACTTCGACGTACTTATCAGATATCTAGGATTCGGTCGATACATATCTATATTGATGTCTATCTACGAAGGTGAAAATGAGAAATATCGGCTTTCGATGTCTCCAGTACAAATCAGGTTTGATCACTGGCTTTTTTCCGAAAGATTACATTTGGAAAAATCAATGAAGTAATGAAAAATTTAGTCATATCAAAAAAAGTTTAGAACCATAAACAATTAATTGATTGAGACCCACCAGGACGAGTTGAGGTTCAGAACTATACTGTAAAATACATTCAATCAAATCGAAACATCTAAAATACGCAAAAGGATATAATTAACAATAGATTATTTTAATTACTCATAAAAAGTAAATAATTTATGGAAGTATTTATTAACAACTGAAGCAAGCATTAAGCTCATTTGGTACTTCGGTTTTTAACGCAATTCATCTAACACATTGATTTGCATACTTTGATTTAAACATCATGTTTTCTGTGAGGACCAATGATACCATCCGGTTGTTATTACCTGATATAACGGGACGATAATAAACCCAGTTGGGAGTTAATTCCAATGAAGGGTAAATGATATAAAGTTCCTTTATCCCTTGATCAATTTTAATCATGCATATTTTTGAACTCAGTATTTTGTATACAAGTGTATTTTGTTAGAAAATTATTCTAAGCAGCAGAGATTTCGCTTTTATGGTACCAGTTTAATTGGGTGCTTAGGTCGATACTTCAGTCTCGCAAACATTCAACACCTGGCCACATTATATCACTGCATATTATCAATCGACCAGTATATTTCATTTAACAATTTAACAACTCGTGAACGCCTTTTCATTACAAATTATAGAAGACTGATTCAATAACAGCATCAAAGCAGATCGAGCGGGAATCAAAACCATTAACTAATAGCTTGAGTCAGAGTGACCTAAATGAAAATTGCGCGCTTAATGTTGCAGAGTTTAACGTACACAACACAACTACAAAACAAAGACCTAATGACTTGAAAGTAACAAAGTCATTTAGTTACTTCATTTTTAATTCACCAACAGAACGAGCTTGATCAGCAATTATTCGTTGAGGTTTACGCATATGAATGCGGAATGCAGCTGCCAACGCTTCATCACGTTGAAACATTTCAGCGTCTGTGAAATCCCGGCAATTGTTATCATCATTCTCACTATCCAATGCAGCTGGACCAAGTGCATCGCGGACACTGTTTTTAATTTGGTTAAGTTCATCTTCACTAATATCAATATCCTCTTCAATTGTATCAGAGTCTGATTCATCTGAACCTAAATATATTAACAATATAATAATCAAATAAAAAATGTAAATTACATAAACATGATAAAATAAATAGTTATATAATAGGAAAGGAATAAAATTAGATAAAATTCTTGAAAATGATTGAAATTTCAAAAATGTGATCGATAATCTTCACTAGTTCTTCTAGAACTTATCTTAAATAACTATTTTAATTGTGTTCATTTCTCATTGTACTCAGGTTTACTGCAAATTATTTTTACTGCAATGAAGTGCTCAAGTGCAAGAAACATAACGTAAACTGTAGTCATTTTAAATGGCAAGTTTTTTTACAATCACCTGGTTTTTATGTGATTCTTTATCTATAAAAAAATAACCAACTGATCTGTATACAGTTCATCTACTGTATTTTTGTAAAAGGTAAATGCCATTATCATGAAAATATATATAATCCACTCGTGATCTACACTGTCAATAGTCACAAACAGATCATTGGTATAATGGACACCGGTACTATGAAAAACATTCGAGTATATTTCATGGATCAGAGTGATATGAATTATTGAAAGTCAATTTTGTATTCTTCATCATTTTCCCCATTAGCGATAATACTTCTACTACCTCTACAATTGACAATCGTGTCTCTGTGCTAATGTGGTATGGCAACTTGAACTGATGTACGTACATACGAAATTCTACGTTACAGCTGACTCTGAATTTTGTATTCTCAGTTCTTTCTGTAATCTATAGAGAACGGGATTTATATCTAGTAATGCATTAATTAGCACATTTACAGAATATGAATATTGATCAATTTACTAGAAAAGTTATGTATAGTAATACAATCAATTTTTCAGTGCCTCTCATTTAAGATGTACATTAACATTAGCAAACGATAAATAAAACCGATAAACAATTTTAGGAGTGAATAAGTTTAAAAGGATTTACCATCAAAGAACGTAAAATTAGCTAATTATAAATAAAACAGAAATTGTCATTAAGGGGTTCTATTAGAAACCTAGTAACACTGGACGGTATGAGACTCATCAGCATTGCGCAACTGCATGTGGCAATCGAATCCAAGAAGTTTGGCCTCGCGTACAAACACATAACCTCCAGACCAGTGAACCGGTATCCAACGGCATTAATGTCTAACTTTAAACAATCCAAGATATTACGCCACCTCATACTATAATCATAAATATAATGTGCTCACTAGCGACTAACTTCGTAAGGAAATTCTCGGAGTTCTAGTGAGAAGCCATGGCCAGTGGAATTCAACCGTATCTAGCGTGAGGCAGTTATCTACTAAACACAATGGATGAGTTCGCGCAATATTGTGAATTAATTGGAGCTAAACACTAACACCATTGGATACCGGCTTAGTGGTCTAAAGGTTAAGTGTTTACGCGCGATGAAAAAGTCCGTAGTTTTCAAAACAAATAAGGTCAGTCAGTTATTACGTAGGACTTTGTGCGTATGTACATCAGTTCAAGTTGACATACCACATTAACATAGAGAGATCCAATTGTCGATTCAAATCATATAGTAGTGGAGGTTGTAGAAGTATTAACAGTAATCGGAGATATTAGGGTTCAACATTATTCAAGAAGTAGAAACTAGTGAAATAAACTTAAAAAGAAAAAGATCAAGGTTATGAGGAACTCCAAAGGTTAGGATTTGAGAGAACACAAAGAGTGGATGCACCTGCGCCATTGCAAACGGTTTTCAGCCATGTCATTCAAGGTCTCTAACCATCGATTATTATCATCTCGCGGACCCCAACCAGGTAGTCGACAATTACCGACATGACTCAGTCTACCTGTCAATGACTTCATGGATTTCTGCCATGTTTTGGTTTGGCCGCCCCTAGCTTTCTTCCAACCTACTCCTACATCACAAAACATAGCTGGACGAGGAAGTCGGTGGTTAGGCATACGCAACAAACAAACAAGGTAGTCCGATGTATAGTAAATCATAAACGTACAGCATTTACCCATGATACCTTTAATTAAATCAATATAACTTACTAAGCAAAAACGTTAGCTTATAGACAAAAAAGCCACATAAACAAATCTAAAATAAAATAACTACTCATCAAATCGGCGTACTACCCAAGTGTGTTTGAGTTCAAAACTGTTATGAATAACTTAATTTGGAAGAACATAATGAAACTTTAAGAATAAATAGGCTATTAATAGAAATATTAATGACCGAAATTCAAAAGGCAAATAATATAAAACTGACTGTCGTCTAAGTGTCCTTCTTCATCAGTAATATTCTCTTTATCACTAACTGAAATGGTTCTGTCCTCGAAATCATCATTCGGCACAGATAACTCCTTTGAGTGTACTAATTTTGTTGAGTTGAACATAGAAAAAGTAACTAAATCTTCTGTCTCTGAGTCGTCAACTTCTTCTTTATCATGCTTTGCGTTACCAGTGTTTTTTGTCGACCGCGTTTTAAGTATATCACCAATTAGTTTTAAGCAGGAAGGATATTCTTCACTTGATTTAACTGTACTCGAAAATGCCTTTTCCAAAACCATTTTCTTAAATGTCAAACGGGTGACAGAGCGTAACATGTGGACGGGAAAAGAAAGAGCACTTAGAATCACATCAGTAAGCACTTCCGACCAATGAGGACCTTCTAATATGGTACTGGCTAAACGCCTTTTTCTGCATTCAATCAAATCATTCAATAGTCCAGACATGTCTATGTACAAAAAAGGAAACAAAGAAATGAAAACAAACCAGAGAATTTTATCATATCTTTAGTGTGTAACAGCTACGGGAAAGTGATGACTCGTTTTTACAGACTACATTATGAGATATTTATACACTATTAAGTTCGTTTTGTACTTAAAACAACCCTCAAAGTGTAGTTTAATAATACAATCTGAACATTTCTAGTGTATTGAAAGTACGCTTCTTCCACAATAATTGATTATATTTTCGAGAAAGTCCTAGAACATTTTTAAACCATACACTTGAACCGAATGCATCTTAAAATATCCAAGAAATATTCAGAAGTTGGTAATTGATGATCCCTGATGAAAAAAATCAATAGGAATCATCATGCATCATTAAAATGAAAAAGAAATTTTGAAAGTAAGGCTTATATGGCCATACTATATATGCAGCATGGAATTTGTAGTCGCTGTAAATTAACCTAATCGTGTACATTCATGGAACTGTAGGATAGCATTAAGTTTGTTCCACTAAACCTGGCATGTACCGGAAAACATAATTGATTGTAAGGTAAACTAAACATCTTTAAAAGCCAAAATATCGCAAATAGTATTGAAACTTTGAATATCGATATAAGAGATGAGTAGACTTACAAATGTTAGAGAATTCTATTATATTATGAAACCCGTTTTAATAATTACAGATAAGAATTAAGAAGTAATATCGTTGATGTTTCAATAGCAAAACTAAAACTTCGTTCCTCTAAAGGACAGATTGAATAATAATTCAACTTGTGTGGAGTTTAATAAATTTCCAATAAACGCATATGCTTTGTTTAGGTCTTGTTGGGGATATGCAATCGCCAAGCACAACTTAAGAGAAGAATAATCAATATAGATTTGGATGAGTTTCCATTATACTAAATTATTCGGTATGAGCTTCATTCATGGACTTTCATTTCATTTTTACCATGATTTGTGTTTAGTGACATATACTTAGTTCAAAGATCCTAATAGGTATACAATCGGTTAACTTGATGATATTTTCAACAATTGGTATATTGGGTTATCATTAAAACCTGTTCCTTACTACACTGATCGTTTGATTACATTTAGAAGAACGAAGAAGTAGAAGATGAAATTAGTTTCATCCACTGTATTCGAGTCAGAGTTGCGAAATCTTATCACAGCGCGCGAGCGTATCAGTTCTCATTAAATGTTATGTGACTTATTAGCTGACCAAATTTCTTAAACTATTTGTTTTAAAGAGACTAATCATTGCATACATCAATATTAAAATAACAAATTTTACGACGGTATATCTCACCATCAATTGGCATGGATAGAGAAAAGACAGAAAAAACTCCACACATTAATAACAAGTACTGATCTAACTGATCCTCAAAATCTGCTTTCTGGAGTAGTTTAAGACATTGTTTCGAAGAATTCAGACAAAGAGCAATCTGTGTGTCAGAGGAATGTACGGGCATAGCCCTAGTATATTGTGAAACTCCATTTTTAAGAAGACATACACAATGTTTAATTATGTCCACAATTGTGATGTTCGTGACCGTTTCCTGACCAGGGCGTTTGTTGCTGCTAGCTGCTTGCAACAACATACAATCTAACATCCCAAATAAAGCTCCCCAGCAAGATTTGGCAACATTAGCTGAGATGGATGTCTTTAAAGTGGTGTTATCAACCTTCAATGAATAAGTTAAACCAATAGTTAGTAAAAACTCCAGAATCTGATTGATCAATTCAGTTCCTTCCATGTATCTGAATTTAAGAATTGTGTTTACAACCAACTGCAAGTGTTTAGTTACAAAGCATCTAATAGTATCTTGATTTATGTCAATTGACTGCATTTGACTTGGATTTTTTAAACCACATTTGTTGCTCACGTTCTTGTGGGGATATTGAACTTCAGAATTAATGAAAGCACTTGTTAATTGTTTAACGTATAATTGAAGAGTATCTAACGATAGTGACGATGGTGCAGAATCAAAAATAATCTGCAAATTGAAAAACATTACCGTGTCATGCAAAGTTAAACATAATTGTAATTTAACCTAAAAATTGGGATTTTGGATTTGGGAAAACAAACCATATGTAGCGTTGATGGTGAACTCATGTATATCATTCATTGTACCGCTTTCTTATAGAAAATACTCGAAGCAAAACAAACTACATCTGAATCGGTGCAATAATTAATACAATACATGAATGCATGATGAAATCACGGACTATTTAACTTTATAGCCATTTCCAATTCGCTAATTTTAATGTCAACAAATTATTCTTCAAGGTTGTTATTTCAATACATGTGGCTAAAGAAATAAATAGCTGAGTAACTACTCGTTGAAAGGCATTATGTTCTATTAAATATGTACCAGCTAACCGAACAGCTTACACACGACAGGATTAGTAGCTGCATAGTTTTTGTAGATATTTAAAGAAAAATGTTGAAATTGTGTTTTATCGATAGACCCTACGAATACAGAATATCGACGATCCTAGTTTGTTAGATTAAAATATACAGATCAACTTCACCGTTCAATTTATAACACTAACACTTCGGGGAATGAACTCGTTATTATATTCGCATCACCATTTCTTTATTTATAGCAGCTTATAGATAACACCCAAAAAATTTAACTATATCCTTAAGCACAAACTATAAATAGACACATTACATGATGCATAGTTCACTTGCTGATTATATTTCTTACAAACGTTTTGCGATATTAAGCAGCTTATCTCCAGTCATTTTAACTTTATGAATCAATATCATAATTTTTATTCATATTTATTCATGAAAGTTAGCCATTAGTATTTTCATATTCCTATAGCTTTGTACAGTTTGAAAATCGGCTGATGGAACGGAGATAACTGCTTTGCGTTTAGTGTTCTTAAAGTTTAAATGAGCTGCAAATTGACTGGGGATGTGTTTTTAGTTAAATTTATACAAGTTTAAGGACTAGTCACACCTGACTAAAGGATCAGAGTAGTTATAACAAGTTGTGCACGTACAAAATGGGACAATACATAACATGTTGTTATTAAATAAAATTCACTCGTCTAGTTATCTTTTTTGAAAGATTCAGAAATCAGAAATATGAAGAAACGATTAGTGTATTTGTGAGGTTGGTTATAGAAACTAAAAATGTCTATCTGATCAATATCCGTAAAGTATAAACTGAACCCTACAATACAAAGCAAACAGGCAATGCAAAACTTGCTAACCTGACATGGTTTAGGGGAGGTAGCGTCGCAAAAAAGGTCAAAGAGTGGATAATTTACAGCAATCAATTTTAATAGCCCATCTGGGGATATGGTAACTGCAGATTCCCGAAGATTCTCGTCGACATTCGTAGGACTAATAATCTTGTTCATCATCACTTTTAATAAGTGGGAAACTTGAGCAAAGTAACTGTATTTGTTATCTGATAACTGCTTGCTGAAACACTCGAAGACTTCACTAGATAAAACGCAATCACATTTTCCATCACCGTTACAAATAATGTGAACGACAATTTGCAGAAATCGAAGAGTATTTTTTACTCTATTGGTCTTAGAACGTAAGGCTGCTATAATAAAAAAACAATTAAGGGTCAGAAAATCAATAAAATGACAACAGAATATAACAGGTTTGTTTCTCTCTGAAAGACCGCTTTTACCTGCACTTAAAATAATGTAAGTAATGGAACAAATTAGAGCACTGCAAAAACACCAATCGAAACTTTTTAATCAAACAAAATCAGAGGGCCTTTTAACTGCTGATTGAAAACAACGAACACTTTATATTAAGCAATTAATGACAATCATCACAATCAGAAATTGTCATAAATTAGCTCATAACATGTAGATCTTACAGTTTTGTAGTATACTATAAATCTATGTTGCCAAAAAAGGATTAGTAAAGGTCGACACTAAAAATGTCACACCTCATCCCACCTCACAGATTTCCGTAAGGGCTGCCCACCACGAGCTTTAAAAAGAGCAGAGTTAATACTCAAAAAACCTTTCGTAAAAAGGCCGTGCGTGACCGGCCTCAAACAGTTGTCCTTTGGGCTCTGAGGCCACGCTCCTAGGTCGTTGAGACCAACACTAATCTACCTTCCTTTTCAGGTTACTCAAAAACACCCTCCCACGGCGTGGGCAGCCGGAAAGTGATAACCGCCCTCATACTCGTAACAGCACGCGAGACCAAATCTATCACAAACAAATCCTTCCTTCACCCCCTAACATCTTTCTTATCTCCACGACTAACTCTTCCCACATTCCTTTATCACCCCGTAACGTTAATGCAAAAGATGCGAGTTCACGAAAAGTTATTCCTGGTCTCCTGAGACTCCGTTCTAGACTGCATGTTGGAGCTTTTAATGTACGGACATTGTGTCAAATAAGGCAACAGGCTTGCTTAGTGAGACTTGACAATCTCGCTCAATCGATGTATGCTGCGTCTCGGAAACGCGCATACAAGGTCCGAGTAAAATCATCAATTTGATCTAAATTAGTGCAGATAGAGACACAACAAGGTTTACGCTCCGTGTCACTGGAAGCCCTGATGCTACTTCCAGGGGTCTCGCTGGTGCAGATATAGCATTTGGTCTAAACTAGGCTAAACTAGATCTCCTGGACTGGATTCCAGCAGATAGTCGTTTGTGTGCTGTCCGACTAAGAGGGACAGAAAGGACTCGGAAAGATAGGGACACTCGCCATTTCCTCCTCGTCGTATCTGCCTACGCCCCCACTGACTGCAGTTCAAACGACAGGAAAGATAGGTTTAAAAGAAACCTCTCTAAACTCCTCCAAAATGTTAAGCGCTCTGATATAGCAATAATGGCTGGTGACTTTAATGCCCAAGTAAGTAGACTCAGCGATAAGGGAAGATACCTGGATGGATCTTAAGGTGTCACGGCTAATAGAACGGATAATGGCGACCATCTCCTGCAGCTATGCTCAGATAACCGCCTATTCTCATCAAACACTAACTTTAGGCGTAATGAAAGACATCTGTTGACCTGGCGATTTCCAAAGTCGCCCCAACATTGGACCCAACTAGATCACATTGCCATCAGCCACCGATGGAGAGGTTCGATAGAGGACTGTCGCTCATTCTGTGGCACATGTCTAGATTCAGATCGTGCTCTAGTGCGAGTGCGTATTTATTTGAGGTTTACTGGATGTAGGAAAGACACCTCAAGGAAACCTGTTAGGGTTCTACCTAATGATAGCAGAGCTAAGAATATATTTCAGGAGGAACTAGAAAAACAGGCGACAATTTAAGTGATCTCCATCCGCAGGCAGGTTGGAATAATATCAAAAAGGCTGTGGAAACAGCAATGAAATCTGCTAGTAGAGTAAAGCATAAGTCTAGGAAGAAGCCGTGGATCTCAGTAACATCTACCGAACTGATGGATGCCCGAAAACTCAGCCCCCTGGCTCTGAACATGACGAAGAGTGGCGTCAGCTCAATTGAAGGCTGGTGAAGAGCCTACGTAACGACCGCGAACAGTGGTGGGTGGCGAAAGCAAAAGCGATGGAAAAGGCAGCGGCGATAGGCAACACTAGACAACTTTTCCGCCTTATCAAAGAAACCGGTATTAGCAACTCGAATGTGAGTGAAACTACCTCGGTAAAGGATGGTCTTAAAATCCATTCTCAATCCAGGAGATTGGATCGATGGGAAGAACGCTTGAGTCAGTCAGTCAGATGCGACGTAGAACTTCGCACATAATTACTTCAGTTCATGTCGGCATACCACATCAGCACAGATATGTAATTGTCAATTCAAATCCAAGTCAAATCCAAATTCACCTCAACTGATGAAGTGTCACTACTGCGTCTATTGATCTGCCATTCTTACCTAGCACCCGATTCCTAATAACAGCGTTGCTCACTCGGGTGTCCCACGATATACGAGCAATGCTTCGAAGACACGTATGATCGAAAACCAGTAACCTACGAATATCTACTCTCACTGACCATGTTTCACAGCCATAAAGTAAGACGGAGCGAACTGCTGCGCAGCACACTCGTCCTTTAGTCAGCAAACGGATATCTCACCTACGCCATAAGTGACGCAAATTGGCAAAAGCCAATCGAGCCTTCTGTATCCGTGCTGAGATTTCGTCACAAACCAGGCCATCGGCACTGATGAGACTCCCAAGATAAGTGAAGCGGTCTACACGTTCGACTACTTCACTCCCTATCACTAGTTCAGGTTCCGATGCAACCCAATCTTGAAGCAACATTTTGCATTTCGAGGGTGAGAACCGCATCCCAAACATGCTTGCATTGTTGCTTATGGTTGTCAGAAGACTCTGCATTTTGTCAGCGTCTTCGCCGAATAGAACTATGTCATCGGCATATTCTAAGTGAATAAGCGAGCCACCTGGTAGAAGGTCTACTCCTGAAGAGTCAGACGAGAATAAGGTTAACTATAGAAGCATATCTACGACAAAGTTAAACAAGAATGGAGAGAGTGGACATCCCTGATGGACACAACTTGAAGTGAAGAATTCCGTTGACACTTCAGTCAGTCAGTCAGTTGCAACGTAGAACTTCGTACGTATGTACATAAGTCCATGTTGCCATACCACATTATTAGCACAGAGACGCAAATATCAAATCAAATCCCATGGTGATAAAGATGGTAGAGGTATTAATGTTATAATAAAGAAGACTAGGGTTTAAGATATTATTCAAAAAATATAATTCAGTGAGATAAGGTTAGAAAGACAAAGGTAGAGGTGCTGGCTAATCCAGAAGATTAGGATTTGAGAGAGCTCAAAGAGTGGATGCACCTGCGCCATTGCAAACGATTTTGAGCCATGTCGTTCAAGGTCTCTAACCATTGATGACTTTCGTCTCGCGGACCCCAACCAGGTAGTCTACATCTACCCACATGACTCAGTCCACTTGTCAGTGACTTCATGCATTTCTGCCATGTTTTGGTCTGGCCGCCCCTAGCTTTCTTCCAACCTACTCCTACACCACAAAACATAGCTCGTCGAGGCAGCCGGTGGTTAGGCATACGTAACACATGTCTCAACCACCTCAACTGATGAAGTTTCACCACTTCATCGATTGATCTGCCATCCTTACCTAGTACTCGTTTCCTAACGACAGCATTGCTTACTCGGCTGTCCCACGATATACGAGCAACGCTTCTTAAGCATCTATGATCGAATACTAGTAACCTACGAACATCTTCTACTCTTAACGGCCATGTTTCACAGCCATATAAGAGAACGGAACGAACTGCTGCGCAGTACACCCGCCCTTTGGTTAGCGAACGGATATCACGCCTACGCCATAAGTGACGCAAATTGGCAAAAGCCAATCGAGCTTTCTGTATCCGAGCTGAGATTTCGTCACAAACCAGGCCATCGGCACTGATGAGACTCCCCAGATAAGTGAAGTGATCTACACGCTCGACTACTTCACTCCCTATCACTAGTTCAGGTGCCGAAGCAACCCAGTCTTGAAGCAACATTTTGCATTTCGAGGGTGAGAACCGCATCCCAAACATGCTCGCATTGTTGCTTATGGTAGTCAGAAGACTCTGCATTTTGTCAGCGTCTTCGCCGAATAGAACTATGTCATCGGCATATTTTAGATCAGTAAGCGACTTTCCTGGTAGAAGGTCAACCCCTGAAAAATCTGACGAGCTTAATGTTAACTCTAAGAGGATGTCTACGACAAAGTTGAACAAGAATGGAGAGAGTGGGCAGCCCTGACGGACACCACTTGATGTCGAGAATTCAGATGACAGTTCGCCATGTGCTCTCACCCGACCAGTGGTGTTCGAGTAGAGTGCTTGTATAAGGTTAATGTACTTCTTTGGTACACCTTTCAATGACAGACACTGCCACAGAACCTCACGATCCACTGAGTCGAATGCCGCCTTAAGGTCCAGGAACACGACTATTGTCGGACGTCTAAATGTGTGTCTGTGTTCCAGGACCTGTCGTAGTGTGAAGATGTGGTCTATACAACCACGTCCAGGTCGAAAACCAGACTGGTTTTCTCGAGTCTGCTCTTCGCGAGCTCTAGTTAGACGTCTAAGTATAATCGAGGCGAACAATTTAGAAACTATATTAGTTAAACTTATTCCCCTGTGATTGTCACAAGACGACTTCTGTCCTTTCTTGTAGATTGGGACAATTAGCGACTGAGACCAGTCAGATGGGATTACGTCCATTTCCCAGATTCTACCTAGGATTTCGGTCAGTTTAACCGTTAAAACTGGACCACCATCCTTAAACATCTCAGGGGTAAGCCTATCGGGACCTGCCGCTCTACCTCTCCTTAGATTTCCTATAGCTTTCTCAACTTCATGTAAACTGGGAGGACTTAAATCGATTTGCCATTCAGGATGACTGGAGATCGTGGGCAACCGAAGAGTGGCTGAAGGCCAGTTGAACTGATCCCTAAAGTGTTCTGCCCATCGGTCCAGCCTCCTAGATTGAGAATGGATAATAAGACCATCCTTTTCCGAGATAGTCTCACTTACATTCGGGTTCCTAATACCGGTTTCTTTGATAAGGCGGAAAAGTTGTCTAGTGTTGCCTATCGCCGCTGCCTCTTCCATCGCTTTTGCTTTCGCCACCCACCACTGTTCACGGTCGTTACGTAGGCTTTTTATAAGTCTGCGCCCAAGTTGAGTACGCTCTTCATCATGTTCAGAGTCAGGTGGGATGCGTTTTCGTGCATCCATCAGTTCGGTGGATGCGACTGAAATCCACGGCTTCATCCTAGCCTTATGGTTTACCTTGCTAGCAGATATCACTGCTGTTTCCACAGCCTTCTTTATATCATTCCAACCTGACTCCGGATGGGAATCACTTGCATGATCGCCCAACTGTTTTTCTAGTTCCTCCTGAAATATTTTCTTAGCTTGATTATCATCAAGTAAAGCCCTAAGAGGCTTCCTTACGGTGTCTTTCCTACGTCCAGTAAGCCTCAAACAAATACGTGCTCGCACTAGGGCATGATCTGAATCTAAACATGTGCCCCAGAACGAGCGACAGTCCTCTATCGAACCCCTCCATCGGTGGCTGATGGCGATATGATCTAGTTGTGTCCAACGTTGAGACGACTTCGGGGGTCGCCAGGTCAAAAGGTGTTTTTCTTTATGCTTAAAATTAGTGTTTGCTAGAAATAGTTGGTTATCTGAGCACAGTTGCAACAGACGGTCGCCATTGTCTGTTCTTTGAGCCGCGAGACCGTAACATCCACCTAGGTGTCTTTCATTTTCACTTAGTCTACCTACTTGTGCATTGAAGTCACCAGCCATTATAACTATATCAGAGCGCTTAACTTTGTGGAGGAGGTCCGAAAGCTTTCTGTAAAACTCATCTTTTACATCATCTGGGCTGCAGTCAGTGGGGGCGTAGGCTGATATGACGAAGAGGCAACGGCGAGTGTCCCTATATTTCCGAGTCCTTACTGTCCCGTTGAGTCGGACGGCGCACAAGCGACTATCTACAGGGATCCAGTCAAGGAGAGATTGTTCTGCCCTACGACTCAATGCTATACCTACACCGGCGAGGCCCCTAGAAGCAGCATCAGGGCTACCGGATACACGAAGGGTAAATCGAGCTGCTTCTTTATCTTGACATGGTGAGGTCAAATGAGTGATGCTACTCGGATCCTGTATGCGCGTTTCCGAGACGCAGCATACATCGATGGCACGAGATTCTAAAGTCCTAGCTAATGACGCCTGTTGCCCTATTTGACACAATGTCCGTACATTAAATGCTCCAACATGTAGTTTGGAACGGGGTTTAAGGAGACCAGGAACGACGTTTCGCAAACTCGCATCGTTTGCATTAGCTGTGCACTGTAATAAATTAATGTGAGAAGAGTTAGTCGTGGAGATAAGAGAGGTATTAGGGAATGTAGGAAGGATTTGATTTTGAACAATTTTGTCTCGTGTGCTGTTGCGGGTATGAGGGCGGTTATCACTTCCCGGCTGCCCACAGCGTGGAAGGTTGTTTCTTGACGAACCTGAAAAGGAAGATGGATTAGTGTTGGTGCGTGACCGCAGAGTCCAAGGGACAACTGCTTCAGGCCGGTCACGCACGGCCTTTTTATGAGAGGTATTTAGAGGATTAGCTCCGTTCTTAAAGGCCCTTAGTGGGCACCCTTACCCAAGGAGACGGAAATCCGTGAGGTAGGGGAGGTGTGACATTTTTAGGGCCGACCTTTTCTAACCCTTCCTTCCTTGTGAGAAGGCAGCATCGCTGCAGATGCTGGTTGTCCGAGGGAAACACCTTACTGCTGTCACACCCCTCTGCAGTCAGCAGTACGACTTCGCCCTCAGACCTTGGGTAGCTGCTTTTAGTCTCATCGTTCTCCAATCGACCTGCCTGGCATGGTAGGACCTGCAGGAACATGTGTTCCAGCCAGTATAGCTCGGTTGTGTCATCACGATAGGCAAGCCCGACCACCACGTCAAGGTAGCAGCTTCGGTCGGGCCGTTGACACTTCGCCATAAGCTCTCACTCGACCAGTGGTGTTCGAGTAGAGAGCTTGTATAAGCTTAATGTACTTCTTTGGTACACCTTTCAATGACAGACACTGCCACAGAACCTCACGATCTACCGAGTCTAATGCCGCTTTTACGTCCAGGAAAACAACTATTGTCGGACGCCTAAATGTGTGTCTGTGTTCCAGGACCTGTCGTAGTGTGAAGATGTGGTCTATACAGCCACGTCCAGGTCGAAAACCAGACTGGTTTTCTCGAGTTTGCTCTTCACGAGGTTTCGTTAAGCGTCGAAGTATTATTGAGGCCAATATTTTAGATACTATATTAGTTAGACTTATTCCCCTGTGATTGTCACAAGAGGACTTTTGTCCTTTCTTATAAATTGGGACAATCAGTGATTGGGACCAGTCGGATGGGATTACGTCCAATTCCCAGATTCTACCTAAGATCTCAGTCAATCTAACTGTTAAAGCTGGACAACCATCCTTAAACATCTCAGGCGTCTGTCTATCAGGACCTGCTGCTCTAACTCCCTTTAGATTTCCTATAGCATTCTCAACTTCATGTAGACTAGGAGGAATTAAGTCGACTCGCAATTCAGGATGACTGATGATCGTTGGCAACCGAAGTGTGGCTGAAGGCCAGTTGAACTGATCCCTGAAGTGTTCTGCCCATTGATCCAATCTCCTGGATTGAGAATGGATAATAAGACCATCCTTTTCCGAGATAGTTTCACTCACATTCGGGTTCCTAATACCGGTCTCTTTGATAAGGCGGAAAAGTTGTCTAGTGTTGCCTATCGCCGCTGCCTTTTCCATCGCTTTTGCTTTCGCCACCCACCACTGTTCGCGGTCGTTACGTAGGCTCTTCATCAGCCTTCAATTGAGCTGACGCCACTCTTCGTCATGTTCAGAGCCAGGGGGCTGAGTTTTCGGGCATCCATCAGTTCGGTAGATGTTACTGAGATCCACGGCTTCTTCCTAGACTTATGCTTTACTCTACTAGCAGATTTCATTGCTGTTTCCACAGCCTTTTTGATATTATTCCAACCTGCCTGCGGATGGAGATCACTTAAATTGTCGCCTGTTTTTCTAGTTCCTCCTGAAATAGCTTGATTAGCTTGATTATCATTAAGTAAAGCCCTAATAAGCTTCCTCACGGTGTCTTTCCTATGTCCAAATCCTCTCTATTGCCATTAATACTCCTACTATCTCTACCACTATGGGATTTGAATTGACAGTTGCGTCTTCGTGCTAATGTGGTATGGCAACATGAACTGATGTACCTACGTACGAAGTTTTACGTTGTAACCGACTGAGTGATACAGGTGACTGGAATATTCAGTAGCGCAGCACTGAATCTTGATTATTATCCGTACATTTTACTGTTTATGATAATAGCCATTACTAGAAATTCTTTAATGTCAGAGACATTTTACTCTGGCCAACTAAATATTACTTCTGCTTCATACACATATATCGACAGCTCTGTTGTCCAAGGAATCGAGATGAATCGGGGTGGTTTTATAAGTCTAAGAGATTCAATCAATGCACACCATTGTTGAATTTAATGCCAACGTTCCTCATAAACAAGGATAACTGTCTGTTAGACTCAAATGACTACCCATCAAATCTTAATGTCAACGTAACAGCCCTGAATTTAAGTAGAAAATAACCAACCACCTGATGTAAACACTGCTATTCAGGAGACCAACTCCACCAACAATAAATATACAAAGAAAACAAGGCTTATGTGAACAGATTTTAGGGTAATTCCCCTAGGTCAGCTGATATAAGTCCAGAAAAAATCATTAAACCCAGGTGCTCACCTTTAATCGAATCCCAAACAGTAGGCAGGACGTTGTTCTTTAATACTTCATCGATTAACCGCATTACAATGTCATCGTGAGAATGCTTGCTAAATAAGATTAATCTGAAATATTCTTACAAGAATTCCATATAAAAGCTTTCTACGATATTGTTTTTCAGATAGACTGAAGGCTGGAATATCTAGTTTTTGGAGATATTTCTGCAAGTAATAGATCATGTATTTGAATTTACTACCTGGAAACGATGTTGGAAGGATGAAATGACTAGCAAGAGTTCACCAGTGATATCCGAGTTTGAAGACATTAGATCACACCACGTTTCCTTTAGAAAATCACTCAAGTTAGTAATAAAATGTCTGGGTGCCTAATCAAAGTGTACTGCATAACGAATTAAATATGTTACTTGAAGACTCATTTCCGATATTGCCGAATATGCGGCAGCTCTATGATGAACGGATTTCGTCAACAGGATGATAGGTTGGAGCATTACTTTGGCGAACTCGTCATCAATCTGTACCTTTAGTAGAATTGAACATAACCTACCTCCTTTATTCTCCCAGTTACACATAGCACTCTCGCGCATGCTAAGTACGCTAGTTTTACAGATGAACGTTCCTGGATTACTTATTAACAAAGTAGTCATTACATACATTTTGAGTGGATGGCTCTGAACCAAAAATATGAACACTCATGGATTCAGTAAGCTCTTTGGTTGAAGTTTCTGTTGGAAAATCTTTGAGGAAATGTAGAAGACAATGCTCATAGCTTGACCTCGAAGACTGCTCGAACGATTTAAGACCTTTGACAAGCCGCTGCCTCGTATAAGTGAAGTATGTGGATTTCACCTAAAGCATCGTATTTCACTAAATTAACCTACCTCATCGGATTTACTACTTAAAAAATCTATGAGATTTTTGGATGCTTTCTTTCGCTGATTTTCATATCGAGATGATAATCCCCAAAACAGATCCAAGAATGTACGGTCGATATGCATAACGTGATACTCCTAGCCGTGACTTTGAAAACAAATTGTCACCAAATTTCTGAAGGTCGCCAGAGGGTCAAACTTTCCAAACTTGTTTACAAGATACATTAACCGATTAAACCCTTTAATCTTTATCTTGATTGTAGGAAATGGCTTTTTATGTTAGATTATGGTATTTTTTACTTATCCTTCGAGTAGTAAGAGCCACTTGCAGTAATGCCATTAGTGACTGCGAACTTATTAAAAGTTTTCATTTTACGGGCTTCCATATCTAGTAACAATGAGTCACAAATGACCAGTGGCTCGTAAACAAATCTGATAAGGGTCCTACTAATTCACCGTGGGTGTATTCGAAAAGAAGTTGTGTTCGCAGCGAGTCGATTTTTCCGCTGCTTATCTCACCAATATTCAGGGTTTAACGTACCCTCTCTTCATAAAAACGTTATGATCGGGGATTGGAAGTAGTGTTTTGGAAAAATCTTTGATATTTAGTTGGCACGTTGATAACTGTATAGTCTGTTTTGGCTAGATATTATGACGGGTGCGTAGCGCGGCGTACCAATGGGTGACTGAGCGTCCCCAGCCAGAGTATGTCTAGCAAGTCTAACGACGGTAGTATGTCTGTCAAAGATCTACCGAAGTGCTCACTTTGGTAACTTTCTTACCACCATATATTACTTTCATTTCATCAGCCGAACTTCCAGTTGCAAGACCTGCCTACTTGCGACATGCAGAACGTCTATCTATGAGGGAAATACGACAGGCTTACTTGAATTAATGGGTCTCTTTCCACTCACATCATACTAAGAGGTAACGGTTACAGGTTTTCACTAAAGTCAAGAGAGTTTGGTCTGGACGTTTGATTTCACTAATCCTGATTAATAAGAGTCGTATCGATAGGTATAACTAGGCGCTACGTATATACAATAATCCTAAAATAATGGACCTGCTGAAACTATCACTTTGCCGTTTGATCGGGGTCAGTTTTATTTACAGCCTTAACCGCAGCTCGGTAATCAGATAGACAAAGCACAGTAGAGAGAAGACATAAATAGGGATTAATGGAAGAAGAAATAAATATTTCGAAGAATAATCAATCTAATGATGGAGACACTTGGTGAGACATGTAATACACGATGTTTGTGTTGGTCGATAACTTCTTATAAACTTAGTAAGTCGCTTGATGATGTGAGGGTATCAGTGACGATTCCCTTAAGCCTGATGATTAATGAAATAATATTTTATATTCTGTTCAACCTACGAATATGAAGGATTGCACAGATGAACCTGAGTCCGGACATTTTGAGGTGAAATGCTACGAACCGTAATCTGTTTCTTGGTAGTCTTTCAAATGTTTCATTCTTGGGAGACACTACTTTTATTTTGATTTCTGAGGGACTTAATAAGATGAAAAACTAGTAAGTAATAAAAACGGCAAGTGAGAAGAGCTTTTCTCAGTACCCTTGCAAATGCAGTAAATCCTATCTTATCAATGAGTTATCATAAAGTATCACTATGTCACCCGGAATTGAAAGCCACAGTTACCGGATTCTAATCGAGAATAACGCTTGATGATTTTTACAAATTTGTCACATGTCTAACTTATAAATGACGACCGATTAATTTCAACCAAATCATCAAATATATTTAGTCAAAATGTCAACAAAGTTGACCGCCTTTTATATCTACTAGAAGCCAAGAGCATATTTCTAGTGTGTATTTATTGAAGTTATGTTCTATAACAAAGAGAAGCAGGGATATTATGATTAAGGCAAACAAACTTTGATCATTCAAAATGAGATATTATAAAATATAACGCCTACATAAAGTAATAAAGTAAATTCCAATATAAGACTCAATGTTTTAATCTTAACGTAATGTATTCCACTGATTCATAAGTTCATAAAGTAGGCTGTTAAAGCGGTTCCCTTCCCTTGCATTTGAATGTCGATTCGATCCAATAAGAGAGCAAAAGTATGCTAGTTTGATGCTTTAGTGACTGACTTGATAAACACGTATTCACATACGGATCATTATCTCCCTCTTGAACAAACTGTACCTGATGAATGCTTTGAGATTTGCTAGTCTCTATTTCTGCTATCTCCTCAGATCACTAACTTAATCTACCTCACCTATTTTCTCTGTTTCCTCTCCTTTGCTTACACTTCGGTCCTCTCGTACACTCTTCACTACCAATTAATAAACTGATTTATCCATTTGTTTACTTAGTTCTGAAATTTTATTCTTATTCAGCAACTAACTGAACTTCGGTTTGGTAACGTGTTAGCTGCTGGTATCCAGAAGTCCTACCTTCCCTGAAACAAATGTATTCATTCAATTCACGGTACACATCTGAAAACTGACTAGGATTAGTGCGGCCGAGTGGAAAGATCCCCATCCATTTGACACAAACAAATATCTGGAATCGTACCGAAAGAACCCGAATCTAGCGTAAAGTAATCAATATGTTTATACTCCCTTGTCATAAAGATATTGGATATTCGATGTATGCGATCTCGTAATGATTATCCTGAGAGCCTGATTACCGCGATTTTGAAATCTTTTGCATCGGTGACTAACGTTTATGGATAGAGAAGTATGTATTCAAAGGTAAGCGATGTTAAGGGAATGAAATTGGTATTGCTTCAACAGATAGAGTGCAACAAATAAAGTTGGCCTTTAGGCGCTTTCTCACAAAATACCGAGGAAATATTTTGTGATACATCGAATATCTGGACTAATATAGACCCCAATAACATTCATGCGAGTACTACCGAATGCTAGATGTATGATTTCGTTTCAGTGAGATATTTTAGATAAATGTACAACCCGAAATAAAGAAGCTTATTCTTCCCGGTTTGTTTGTAACATGGAGCAAGTAGAGAAAATGTATTCCGACAAAGTGTGCAAAAAATAAACCAAAGACTAGAACATCATTTAAAAAATACAAACAACATAACAGAGCGTAACAGCATGGAAGGTCAAGCGGTGGTGCACCTGACCGACACTGATGATGGTAGAGGTGTAACGTCAATCCACAACCGTCTTTGTGGTAGAAAATATTCTTTACTTATTCTCCTTACTATATAGCAGGATGTAACTTATCAATGATATCGATGTTATTTCTCCATATTCGACCATGTCTACGACTCATGTTTGAATTATTTTCACTTCCTACGAAGGAAACGATTACAAGCTGATATGGGTGATCACGGTGGAAAGAAGTTCAATCCTGACTTCTTCAGAAGCAGTGGTAGAAAACAACAATTTCAATATCTGTAGAGCATCAAATCACTGTGTACTTTTTATTATGTTCTGTAGATCTACATGAATTCTAAAACTTTGGCTCGTTTGAATCTCTCATATTCATACAACCACTTGCTCAACCCGCTAGCGGATTGTCTCCATCAACCTACATAAAAGCAAAGGTGCAATAAGTGTTCCAATACAGAAAAAGAAAGATCTGAGTAACGGTTGCTTTGTTTTATACAAAAGTATTATTTGCTGAATCTTGGCTCAGCTGTAAACAAGATTATTTTCCACCCTGCTCCTCGCCTACTTCTCTTTATTTATTCTCTTCAGCTCCTTATCATACTCCTTAAATATGAGTCTGAGTAATTACCGAAGATCTGGTTACGTAACTTGAGAGCCTGTAAATGTACTATCTGATGAGTCTCAATGAGAACTTCTTTTATACAGACCTGGATTTAACTTGCATAGATTCTCAGCAAGCAGTGGTTCGTCGCAACGCAAACGTCGCTCCAACTATTGTACTGCAAATTCCAGAGTGTGAAACATCATTTACATTTCTGTGTGAAAAATATTAGCCCTGTATTAAAATCAAGTGAATCGTGTGGGATATTTATCTAACTGAACTCCATGTCATGGTAAATATGTTAGCACTTGCAACAATTTGATCTTGACTGTAAAATGGAACGTCTCGTGTAACACTTTATTTGCGAAATAATTATTTTTACTCCTCTCAGTCGTTTGCAGGGAATTTAACTGATACTTTCTTTACCAATTTTACAACAGTAAGCATAATCTATATGGGTGTTGAACAAGTACGAGAATAAAATGTATTCGTAGAACTATAGTGCCTCCACATATATTTGAATTCGCTTACATTTAATTTGGTAAAGCATTTCGACTAACTTAATTAACCAAGCCATTTGTATAACAATAAATTAAATGTACCACTGGTTTTTATAATTGTCTGGTTTGTATGAACTGATATGACTGAACATTGTTTACGCCTACGCGCATATTCATCCTACTCACTTTATTATTGATCTCTTAAATATTACGATGACTCAGACATTTTCCTTTGTGTATATACGAGCATTTGAATCTTGTTAATTCATTCGCCCATTCGCACGTTCGCTCGCTAGTGTGCTTGCCCGGTCTGGTGGTAGTTTGCTGATCTATTTGTCGTGTGCCAAAAATAAGCGTATTCACCACCTCGAGCACACCTTCTGATTTATAAACCGTCAGACGCTATTTAGTAACGATTGTCTGTACGAGCTAATTACGAAGATTAAGAACACGTTGAAATCAGCCACCACAGAGCATTGTAAGGCGGTTTCGTCCTATTGCAATGAACAACAGTTCACTCATGCGCCATTTTATCCATCATGATCCTGACGCTCACGTGCACCACAGGTTTTGAGCCAGGGTTAACCAAATTCCCTTGGTGAATCCTCTTTACCAACAAACTCAGTTAATAACTCGGATATTCGCTCTTTGTCCTCTCAAATTCGTGAGCAGTACCTCGTCACGCGAAGAACAGTAGAGACAGCTAGGACATCAGTTGCATACGCGGAAGCAAACAAGCAGTTGAAAAGGGGTATTAAAGCGTCTAAACCTGAATATGTGGATGATCTAGTATTGATAACAGAAAAAGCAATGAGAGAAATGATTGTTGGACAATATAGAGCACTATACACAGATTTATTCACTCATAAATACTGGACTTTTGAAATAGGTAATGGATCGACACGAAGTTGATTACTGGGACGGTCAAGGCTGCTGGTATGCGGAAACCGTACTTATTCAAATCACGGGATATACAAACTCACGAACGACTGCCAACTGAATAGAAATAGTGCAGTCAAGTAGCTAGACATCCATTCACTGGAAACTTCCGAACACCTGGAACCGTACCGAAAAAGAAAGAATCGAGCGCAAGGCCATCAATAGGTTTATCATAGCTAAGGCGGAAATATTGGATATTGGATAAAATCTGTAGGTCAAGGTCACGTTCGTGTGTCTGTACATCCGCTAAGTTTCAGGTAAGTGGGAATCATTTTTTATGGGTCTTGTATTTTCCATAAACCCTTAATTTGTTTTTGACGAATCATCCAGGATAACAGTTCTTGTTTGGTGATTGCATGTATTCTCGAAAAACTCTCTTAAAAATATGTATATAAAGGTTTTATTCTTGGATTAAAAATATTTGCTATAGAAACATAATGTTCATCTTTCAGAAATGAAATCCGTAAAGCTTTTTATTTATTCAGGGTATAACTTTATAAAATAACTCACTAACTGCGGCGAATGTTGCGTCATAGTTTCTAACGTTAGGGCGAACTTGATGTACCTGACTTTCCATAAAACCGAATATTTAGTGTCAATGCACACTACTGTGGGTCATATCGCACATGGACTGTGAAACAAGGAATAAATAAGTTTCTTTACATAGGGGCTTTTGTCCTCATCATTCTTGCTGCTAATATCCGACGGTTACCAGTCATAATTTTAGTTACTGCACTTAATTATGAT
This sequence comes from Schistosoma turkestanicum, assembly GCA_944470395.2. Taxonomy (NCBI): domain Eukaryota; kingdom Metazoa; phylum Platyhelminthes; class Trematoda; order Strigeidida; family Schistosomatidae; genus Schistosoma; species Schistosoma turkestanicum. The sequence continues at coordinate 41,839,038 of OX103971.1, forward strand.
CCATATTTTGTGGATGTCAGAAAATAAAAGCCCCTGTGCAAATTGAAATAAAAATCACTTGCTTTTTGCCGTAATTATCTGAGTTATTACATTATGTTATTTTAGGATTACTTCGAAATTCCTGTATATTTGTCAGTATTACGTCCGTCCTTACTTCTAGACTTTTATATTGTTTGCTGGATTGTAGATTTGATACTTCTCCAGTAATTTAGAAATAAACTTTCAATTAATAAAACTGGCTGTATGAAAATTAAAATGTTACTTTAGAACTGGTTAAATAGCAGCCAAAAATTATGGCTCAGTGGTTAAGTTGTTTGACTTTTAGACACAGTCGCAGGTTTGAATCTCACCTAACTAATTTTGGTTTGGGCCACTAATTCTTGTATCTGGAACGTAACTTTGGTATACAAATCTGGAAGCAATAGCAAATTAATGGTAGCAACAACAAACTGAAAAATGAGGTCTTTTAATTGCTAAGTAGACAGCTGTACAAAATATAATCTAGAACCCTCGTTTTATCGTTCTTGGTTTTCCCCCTTAGATTCTCACCTTTCTGCCCGATATATCGTCTAGTTCTATTTGGTATTTGTTAGTTGTGAATCTTAGTTATTTCTTTTCATTGTAGAAAATTGCATTTTAATCTTTTCAAAAAAATGAACGAGTCTTTAGCCAACGGGATTGTTAAAACTATGTTGTGTGGTTTGTGCATGAAAACGTCTTCATACGTCTGTCCTCGTTGTGGTATTAATTACTGTTCATTAGCTTGTTATCGAAATGAAAAACACAAAGACTGCTCCGAATCGTTTTATCGAGATTGCTGTATTGAATCACTGCGCTGTACTTTTTCTAAACAGTCAGAAAGATCGCACATGACAAATGTACTAAAGCGTGAATCACATGCCTTATCTGATGACTTACAGCTGGTAAATATGAAATGCGAAGTAGACGATAATTATACAAATGATAAGGATGAGAATATTGAAGATGATTTACAAACTCGGTAGGTGTTTATGTTCTTTTTATCAACAGTATAGTTCCCTTTTGAATATGATGTGTTGCATAGATGTATTCGTGCATAAATAAATAACAGCTTTCATTACCATAATTATACTGAAATGATTTAATTTGACTACCTGTCATATAAATAGGTTTTTCTCAAGTTATCAGGCTCAAAAAACGGAACTCGACTAAAAGCATTATGGTATTTAGGTTAAACTGGTTTAGATAGCTGTACTACTTATCAAAATATAATAAAACATTACAGTGTAGAAGTTGTCCCGACCGTAGCTGCTACCTTGACGTGGTCAGTCAGTCAGATGCAACATAGAACTTCGTACGTAAGTACATCAGTTCATGCTGTCATACCACATTAGCACAGAGATGTTATTGTCAATTCAAATCCAATAGTAGTAGAGGTAGTAAAAGTATTAGCAGTTGTCGGAGAAGTTAGGATTAGAATATATTATTCAAGAAGTGGAATCTAGTGAAACAGACTTAAAAAGATAAAGTGATGAAGAATTAAAAAGTTTAGTTTTTGAGAGAACACAAAGAATGAATACACCGGCGCCATTGCAAACGGTTTTGAGCCATGTCATTCAGGGTGTCTAACCATCGATTACTAACATCTCGCGGACCCCAACTAGGTAGTCGACACCTACCGACATGACTCAGTCTACTCGTCAGTGACTTTATGGATTTGTGCCATGTTTTGATCTGGCCGCCGCTACCTTTCTTCCAACTTATCCCTACACCGCAAAATATAGCTCAACGAGGTAGTCGGTGGTTGGGCATACGCAACACATGTCCCAACCACCTCAACTGAAGCTTCAATATTTCATCTATTGATCTGCCATTCTTACCTAGCACCCGATTCCTAATAACAGCGTTGCTCACTCGGGTGTCCCACGATATACGAGCAATGCTTCGAAGACACGTATGATCGGAAACCAGTAACCTACGAATATCTACTCTCACTGACCATGTTTCACAGCCATAAAGTAAGACGGAGCGAACTGCTGCGCAGCACACTCGTCCTTTAGTCAGCAAACGGATATCTCACCTACGCCATAAGTGACGCAAATTGGCAAAAGCCAATCGAGCCTTCTGTATCCGTGCTGAGATTTCGTCACAAACCAGGCCATCGGCACTGATGAGACTCCCAAGATAAGTGAAGCGGTCTACACGTTCGACTACTTCACTCCCTATCACTAGTTCAGGTTCCGATGCAACCCAACCTTGAAGCAACATTTTGCATTTCGAGGGTGAGAACCGCATCCCAAACATGCTTGCATTGTTGCTTATGGTTGTCAGAAGACTCTGCATTTTGTCAGCGTCTTCGCCGAATAGAACTATGTCATCGGCATATTCTAAGTGAATAAGCGAGCCACCTGGTAGAAGGTCTACTCCTGAAGAGTCAGACGAGAATAAGGTTAACTATAGAAGCATATCTACGACAAAGTTAAACAAGAATGGAGAGAGTGGACATCCCTGATGGACACCACTTGAAGTGAAGAATTCCGTTGACACTTCGCCATAAGCTCTCACTCGACCAGTGGTGTTCGAGTAGAGAGCTTGTATAAGCTTAATGTACTTCTTTGGTACACCTTTCAATGACAGACACTGCCACAGAACCTCACGATCTACCGAGTCTAATGCCGCTTTTACGTCCAGGAAAACAACTATTGTCGGACGCCTAAATGTGTGTCTGTGTTCCAGGACCTGTCGTAGTGTGAAGATGTGGTCTATACAGCCACGTCCAGGTCGAAAACCAGACTGGTTTTCTCGAGTTTGCTCTTCACGAGGTTTCGTTAAGCGTCGAAGTATTATTGAGGCCAATATTTTAGATACTATATTAGTTAGACTTATTCCCCTGTGATTGTCACAAGGGGACTTTTGTCCTTTCTTATAAATTGGGACAATCAGTGATTGGGACCAGTCGGATGGGATTACGTCCAATTCCCAGATTCTACCTAAGATCTCAGTCAATCTAACTGTTAAAGCTGGACAACCATCCTTAAACATCTCAGGCGTCTGTCTATCAGGACCTGCAGCTCGTCCTCGCTTCAGATTTCCTAACGCTTTCTCAACATTATTAAGTCTTGGGGGACTTACGTCGACTTGACATTCAGGATGACTGGAGATCGTGGGTAACCGAAGAGTGGCTCGAGGCCAGTTGAACTGATCCCTAAAGTGTTCTGCCCATCGGTCCAGCCTCCTAGATTGAGAATGGATCATAAGACCATCCTTTTCCGAGATAGTCTCACTTACATTCGGGTTCCTAATACCGGTTTCTTTGATAAGGCGGAAAAGTTGTCTAGTGTTGCCTATCGCCGCTGCCTTTTCCATCGCTTTCGCTTTCGCCACCCACCACTGTTCACGGTCATTGCGTAGGCTTTTTATCAGCCTGCGCCTAATCTGGCTTCGCACCTCGTCACACTCGGAACGAGGTGGGATAAGTTTACGAGCATCCATCAGTTCGGTGGATGCGACTGAAATCCACTGCTTCATCCTAGCATTGTGGTTTACCTTGCTAGCAGATATCACTGCTGTTTCCACAGCCTTTTTGATATCATTCCAACCTGACTCCGGATGGTAATCGCTTAAATGGTCGCCTAACTGTCTTTCTAGTTCCTGCTGAAATATTTCCTTAGCTTGATTATCATTAAGTAAAACCCTAAGAGGCTTCCTTACTGTGTCTTTCCTACACCCAGTAAGCTTCAAACAAATACGCGCTCGCACTAGGGCATGATCTGAATCCAAACATGTGCCCCAGAACGAGCGACAGTCTTCTATCCAACCCCTCCATCGGTGGCTGATGGCAATGTGATCTAGTTGCGTCCAACGTTGAGACGACTTTGGAGGTTGCCAGGTCGCCAGATGCTTTTCCTTATGCCTAAAGTTAGTGTTTGCTAAGAATAGGCGGTTGTCTGAGCATACTTGCAACAGACGGTCACCATTATCTGTTCTCTGAGCCGCGACACCATAACATCCACCTAGGTGTCTTTCATTTTCACTTAGTCTACCTACTTGAGCATTAAAGTCACCAGCCATTATTACTACATCGGGAGCGCCTAGCCTTTTGGAGGAGGTCCGAAAGCTTTCTGTAAAACTCATCTATAACCTCGTCTGAATTGCAGTCAGCGGGGGCATAGGCAGATACGACGAAGAGGCAACGGCGAGTGTCCCTATATTTCCGAGTCCTTACTGTCCCGTTTAGTCGGACAGCGCACAATCGACTATCTACTGTGATCCAGTCAAGGAGAGAATGTTCAGCTCTACGACTCAATGCTATGCCTACGCCAGCAAGACACCTGGAAGCAGCATCAGGGCTTCCAGATACGCGAAGATTAAATTGAGCTGCTTCTTTATTTTGACAAGGTGAAATCAGATTAATAATTTTACTAGGATCCTGTATGCGCGTTTCCGAGACGCAGCATACATCGATGGCACGAGATTCTAAAGTCCTAGCTAATGATGCCTGTTGCCCTATTTGACACAATGTCCGTACATTAAATGCTCCAACACATAGTCTAGAACGAGGTTTCAAGAGACCAGGAATGACGTTTCGTGAACTCGCATCGTTTGGATTATCGGTGCAGTCAGATAAGGGAATGTGAGTAGAGTTAGTTGTGGAGAGAAGAGAGGTATGTGTGGGTGTAGGAAGGATTTGATTTTGACCAATTTGGTCTCTCGTACTGTTACGGGTATGAGGGCGGTTATCACTTCCCGGCTGCCCACACCGTTTCTTGAGGGACCTGAAAAGGAAGATAGATTAGTGGCTATCGTCTTGTATTTCTCTATCATATCCTTCATACCAGTGTGATGTACCCTCGTAACTGAAAGGTCTTTCTAAACTAGATTTCCTTATTTATTGATCATATTGGTCTTTGCTTTTTAACTCTCCACAATACTATAGCTTCATTTGTGTGATACGTCTTTTTCGGGCTCCGCTGAACCGCAGTTCATATGTGCTACAAATAAATAAAACCCGTTTGCTTTACAATACAGGTACAATAGTGATCTTATGGTCTCCTTACAAATCGCAGTAATGCTTTTAAAATACAGGACAAACACTATTCGATTCAAACATATTTCCCATAACATCATGGTCGTCGTTCAAGTGTTTTGTTAATAATAGATCGATTCGTATGTTTTTGAAAGTGAAATTGTTAATCGTAAGAATAACTTGGAGTATTTTTCAGTTTCAGTGATTTAAATTTGGAAAGTGAAGATGTTGATGTTATTTGGTCACGTTTGACCCTGAAAGAAAAACGAGATTTCAACCGATTTATTCAGTCGGATGCTTTAGTTCATTTCATACCGACATGGACTCCTTGGTGGTTAGAACAGAAACCAATCATTGTAGAAATAAATCAGCAGAATGATTCAGTGATAAAATCGTGTACCTCATCTACAGTCCAATCATTAAATCATTTTTTACCATCCGGAATATCACCTCATCCTTCAGTTGGGTATATTTTAGCAGATGTATTGTTGGGATATGCTTTTGTTATGAGGTGAGCCATATACATGTAGTAATTGAGTAAATAGTTTTACTTAATTTCAAGGTTCCACGCATATTTTCAGAATAATTGTGTATTTTTGTATTTGGGTGTATGTTTGCTAAGAATTTACTGAATAACCTCTAGACTTTGAATCATACTTATTCTACGAAGACTGACAATTATGCATTACTGGACAAATGATCACTGGAGCATTCATAAGTGTTTATAAAAATTGTATGAAATTTCAGCATTTATTGAGTCCGACAGAAAATTGGTTGTATTAGTGCTTTTTTAATTTGAAAAGTTACTATTTCCACATTTTTCTTCTGGACTAATTACAACTGTTGTAAAACATGGAATTTCCTTGCACCAAGTATTTACCACGTTTCAGGCATAACTCTAATTATTGTATTAGTGTATTTATACTTATGAGTAACAATAAGTTTACCAGCTGATAAAATTGAGTGGTCGTTTTGACTCATTCGCCAAGTGTATAAGGTGCAAGACATTAAAACAATGTATTTTGCTTTCGAGTCTCAATGTAGACGTTAACACTAGAACCTGAATATATCCAAAGTACAAATATAAAGGTAACATGCGCTTCGCTCGTGGTTAGCAAAAATACCATTAGTTTGTCAAAAAGTCGCTTTTTTGACAGAAATTTTGTTTTAGCTTAACTTATTTTTCTTAAACTTATTTGCTAAAGGTTCTACAATGGTGACTACATGGACTTAATCGATGACGCAGCAACTGTTCTGTGTAATATAGTTTTATCATTCACAAAATCTCAGACTACTCCTATTAAAAATAATAATCCATCATCAGATTATTTAAAGAAAACAAGAATAATTAAAGAACGTAGTGAAAAAGATTCTACTCATCAATATGAATGTATAAATGATATTCTTGCTGCAGTTCAATATAAACTTATGGAATTAAATTTACCTTGTGATTCCTCAATCATGATATTATTGCTTGAAGATCTTAGTCACCTAATAAATAACATGGGATTTTGTAAGAAAGCCCTGCAAGACATACATAGATTAATAATAAGGTTCAGGAAAGCTCTTCGTTCTGACAGTAACATGAATACAAATGAAAATTTACGAATAAAAGCAAAAGTTGCTCATCATAAATTGCTTTTTCTTCAAGCTTGCCTTGATGAGAATAATCAAGTGGCTAAACGTTGGCAAACAAACGTTTTACCCAAGTTATGGAATCAAATATCCAATGAATTAATTCAACGGATTCATGATCGTGAAAATTTATGCACTAATACACGCTGTGAAAAATCTGCCGGCCCAAAATGGCGTAATATTATTCGAGATGAGAATAATCACAAGAATTCTTATCATACGTTGGTTGAGTCGCTTGACGCTAAAAGCTAAACGTTTTACAATCTCTTCAGTGCATGTACATAATATAGATATTTTAATATTTTGCTTATGACAAAAAATTCCGTATTTTAAGTATGAGTTTGGTTGAAGAGTTCTACCACCGTAATTCAATGATTAAGGTTGCTTGTAACGTTGCATTTGACGTTTATTAAGAATAGCAGTTTTACCGTAACGTCCAAACATACCGGGTATATAGGTAATATAGAAAAAGGTCAATTCAAGGTCCTTTCGTCAGTCGTACTGATGACTTTATTAAGGTGTATGGTCACCAAGATATTATATGTTCATAGCCACCGTTAATAATCCCTTCTCACGGAGGAGGGGAGAAATAAAAAAAAGTGAACGTTTTTGGAATAACACGTTACTATTGTCCTATGGAGTCGCGAAGCTGGTGGAAGGTAACTTAACAATAAAAACCACTTCAAGAAAGAAATAAGGACTGTTTAGCAAGGGCTTACGCAGCTATACTTTAGAGTATGTGGTTATGCTCTCAGTGTTACAATTTTCGTCTGTCTTACCATGATAGTCGACAGCGTACACAAAATCACACTCGTTTTGCGTGTGATGGTGTTCAAAAGGAAACTGTACGTCTGGTCATATCGATTGTTAGCATCAATTTAACAAGGAGTGTCTGAACTCGGATATCTTAATAACACTACTGATAGCCCTAACTGTAAAGAATAAACATATATAAATTCCGGTTTTTGTTTTTAACGGCAACCAATCAAAAGAAAAAAGTTAAAACTACAAAGATCGATGAAATGAATAGCTATTGAATGTAAATAGTCTTACAATGTAGCTCGAAATAAAGCCAAAAAATATCGTTTTAACAAATTGACACAGCAATAACAGAGCGTTTTTGGAAGCATCGAACTGAAGGCCAAACGGTAGTAGATATAAAAAATTAATTCAACTGTCAAGAGCTGTTTCTGGTGACCTAACTATCCCACAATACACTCATTAATTTGTAAGTACTGTTCCCCCATTTCCGGTACGTAAGTTCTGAAACAACTTGAAGGAGTATAATCACCAAGAAAACACGAAAATCCCAGCTGCGATCACTAACGTAAGTGCGTATAAAATGTTTCCCTACCAACTGAGAAACTCAGTCTATTATTAACACATTATAGTAATAATAAACTGTTACGTTCCTAAGGTAGAATATTGGAAATGCATTTTCGCGCCAAAGACGCTCATTTTGACCTTCAACCTGCATTTCCCGCTCGGGAATCCTTGGCTGTCATTGGTTGATTGATCATTTCAGTACGCTATTTTGTGGCTCTCAGCAAGGGCGTTTTATCATTGTATAAATAAGCTGAAGTTGTGTGCTTTTTAACTTCATACTTTCTGGGCGCATGAGGAATATATTTCTGTAAGTCTTATCAAGACTTTTGCCTGTAGTTAGTGGGGCCTGGGAAGATCGGATTAGAATAGCCTATCGTGTCACTGCATCGTTGATCTTCGTTCTGTTTATCGAGTAAGGTGAACTCGTAATAGCTCGAGCATATCAAATTTGTATTATTAGCACAATCGAATATCGGTCAAAAGATTGATTTAAAAGGATTGGTATTATCAAAGGGACGATACACAGGAAAACTATAAAACAAGCCAAAGGGGTGAATTTACAAAGATTATATGAAAACATTTATTGAAAAGAATAGTTTGCTATAAGAATCTCTGTGACACAACCAGGTGTATTTCGAAATATGTGGTTAGTGCATTTATAGACAGTGGCAGATATTATGTTATACAACATATTTTCGGAGAACTTGTTACGTAAAAGAATGTTACTCAAGTAAATAGGAACAACTTTCATATAAAATAAAATACAAAATCAGGTTATTTCAGTAAGTGATGAGAGTTATTCGAAGTAAAAGTAGAATCTAGGAGAGCACTTGTTTCAGCATTAGACTTAAGTAAATCTAACCTCAAATAAAGCAATACTTGACGATTTAGCTAAATAGTATTAAAGATTTTCTTTTTAAATTGAATAAGATTGCAAGAAGACCATAGAACAAAAGAATAAGAAAATGCAATTCGAATTTCACGAATGAAACGTGTTTACTAGAAATAAATTCCACCTTATGCATAAAAGCAAATTTTACACAAAAATGCAGTGAGCGATTCGCAAATAATCAGTTAGATTTTTCAAATACTTCACTTTGTATTAATCCAATAACGATTACCCAAAGGATGATCTTTAAAATAATATGAACCGTATTCTTCATACATCTGTTTAGTTGTATAGTATTCTTCGGTATGTGATGAGTTTGCGAAATGACGGGCTCCGTGCCAGGCATCCAAATGAGGATTAGCTAATAGACGGTATTTAGAAAATAAAGTATGCAATCAGAATTCTACCGAATTAAGTACTAAATTCCAATAATAAAACGTTTTAATTAAAATATTAATGTTTCAAACTGTATAAATTTGTGTTCAGAGGTCAGCCGTAAAACACATTATAAATTAAATATATTGGGTTTGTATGGCGTCCACGCTGCTGAAGAGTATCAAATATAAACAATTTAGGGTTGTATTTATTAAAATTATCAAAGAAGTAGGAAATTCAAAAAATTGAGGTTCCAGACTAACACATAAGCCTCTTAATCACCAATAATACACAGTCACGAACCTACTACAACAGTCTTAGATATGAAACCCTGAAAGGTGTAAACTATGAGGGTTCCACGTGGTACCTCATTCATTTACTGCGCAAGGGTTTTATACATTTTAATGAACAAGAAAGTGAATACTCTCCAAAGCAGTACATATAGTATACAATTTATAAACATTTAACAAGTCTAAACTGATGACCTAAAAATTGCCAAACATTTAAAGCTATGTAAATCATACTACATTCAGACTAATGATTATATTGCCGCTTCAGTTTTTAGGAAAAAATGAATATGGGGAGGAATTTCAACTTTTGTTATCACGGCTTCGAATATATATCAAAAGTACAATTATTCAACTTGCTTACCAGCTATTACGTAGACTTCTCATAAGCAAGTGTTTCGACTCGTTTGTCAGATAAAGCTTGTACGTTTGAGCATGTTAATTAACCCACGTGTCATTATCAATTACTTATCTTGTATAAGTGAGGATTTTCGTTTTGATATCTATGTGTTAGTGGGACATAGATGGAATAAAGCATGACTGCGCCAGCTGCGCGCTGATTGGCTAATTTCCTATCCAGTCAGCGCCTGATCGATTCTTGGAGAACAGGATAGAAGATTTTCGTATTGTTAGCTGCATGCTGATTGGCTAAATCTAATCCAGTCGATCACGTGAATTTCTATCCAGAAGCTTCTCATGTAAATGCTATAAATAGACTAACGTTGTATCTATTTTTGCCTTCGCCATCACCTTTGGCTTCTTATTCCTATTTAACCTTGCTATTTGGAATATAATCTTTCTTGTTAAACCGTGTTTTTGATTCTTTGGAACTTGTCCAGTGTATTGTGGTCAGAGAATACTAAGCAATAGGATTTAGCTGGAAATTATTCAAGCAAGCGTTACAATACTATGAAAAACCTTTATGTATGCTCTGAATCTTGCTGATTTTATTAGTGATATTACAATAAGCTAAGATTATACACACCTTAAGTAAATGATGCACACTCCCTATTTTTTGATTAAAAAAAACTGAACTTCCAACTTACCGGCTACTATGACCTCAATATTATCCCATTTCGATCCAACAGGTAACAAAGGCCTAATATCACATCGAATTCGGTCAGGAAGACCAGGTAGAGCAGCAACACCACCGGTTAAATATATTCTTTGAGGAAAACTTGGCTCAGATGAATTGTCAATTAAGCGTGATGTATCTCGTAATACAAACTCTAAACAGTCGGAGAGTCCGGCTTCTGAACTACCCATAAAACTCGGTTGAAATAGAACTTCATGAGATCTAATATAAAACAGAAAGAAGATAACTTAAAATATGTCTCTTACTAAAAGAGGACTTTCAGACATCTCAGTCAAACGATGTGGGGATTTGTCGATTAGTTCATATAAACGTCTTAATCTATTCGATTTACAGTCAAACATTTTGTGTAGTGGGATCGCACTTTTATTAACAATATTACTGAACGTTAAAATAACACTTATTGGTGTCTCATAAAGTCAGTCAGATGCAACGTAGTAACTGATAAATGCGTACATAAGTTCACGTTGCCATACCACAATAGTACACAGAAGAAATCGGCAGTTCAAATCCCAAAGCAGTAGATGTTGTAGCAGTATTAGCGCTAATCGAAAACCTTGGGTTCGAAGATAAAATTCGGGGAGAATAATCCGGTGAAACAAGTTCATAAAGAGAAAGAACGTCATGAGAATTCAGAAAAGTGTAATTTGAGAGAAGACAAAAATGGTTAGATCTGAGCCGTGGCACGCGATTTTGAGCCATGCTATTCGAAGTCTGAGATCACCAGTCGGTTTGGCCACCTGTAGTTTTCTTTCAGCTTATCCTTCCATCAAACAACATCACCCTTGAAGGTAGCCGGTGGTCAAGCATTCGTAACACATGCCCCAACTGCCTCATCTGATTCATCACTTCATTATAGTTGTTTTACCATCCTTTTTCTAACCCCAACAACTTAATCCATGGTCCCAGGATACACGAGCGATGCTTCGTAAACACGTATGATCGAAAACTAGTAGCCTGCGAGTATCCTCTCTTAGCAGCAATGTTTCGCAGACGTATAGTGGGACTGAGCGAACTGCCGCGCAACAGACTTGTCCTTTCGTTAGCAAATGGATATCTCACATATGCAACAAGTGGCGCAAGTTGCGAAAAGCCAGTCGAGCCTTCTGTATCCGTGCTGAGTTTCGCCATACACCAGGTCATCAGCACTGATAAGACTCCAAAACTCCTCCTGTAGACTATTCAAGGCTATTGCTGGTCCAAAGTCCGGATAAAAGAGGAGAGTTGAGATGTGAGTTGGCAACCACATTCCGGAAAAAACTTACTTGGCAAAAAACGCTAAAATGAAATAATAATTCAAACCATATAAACTCTGTTCTGGGAGTATGTCTTCATTTAGAAGAGTTATGACGTCTCAAGATGGAAGCCGAGTTCCGTCGGAAGTCATGAGGCCGACGCCCCTTCTAACAACCAGAACCCTTCCATGGTGTGGGCAGCCTGGAATCAACATCCTCTCTCATACCCATAAACACAGACGAGACAATCACAATCAAATCCTTCCTACACCTAATAGCTCTCTTATCTCCTGGAACAACACTTCGATCGTTTATCACCTCGCGTCGCTGAAGCGAACGGCTTGAGCTCACGAAACGTTATTCCTGGTCTCCTGAAACCTCGTACTAAGTTACATATTGGAGCTTTTATTGTTTGAACCAAGTGTCTAATAGGGAACAGGCTTCATTAACCAGAACTCTGGAATCCCGGGCGATCGAAACTCTTATACAAGATCCGAGTAAAATCATCAATTTGATCTAAACTAGTGCAGATAGAGACGCGACACGGTTCACACTTCGTGTCTCTGGAAGCCCGTATGCTACTTCCAGGGGTCTTGCTGGCGTAGGCATAGCATTGAGTCGTAGAGCTGAACATTCTCTCCTTGACTGGATCACAGTAGATAGTCGCTTGTGCGCTGTCCGACTAAAAGGGACAGAACGGACTCGGAAAGATACAGACACTCGCCATTGCCTCCTCGTCGTATCTGCCTACGCCCCCACTGACTGCAGTTCAGACGACATGAAAGATGAGATTTACAGAAAGCTTTCGGACCTCCTCCAGAAAGCTAGGCGCTCTGATATAGTAATAATGGCTGGTGACTTTAATGCTCAAGTAGGTAGACTAAGTGAAAATGAAAGACACCTAGGTGGATGTTATGGTGTCGCGGCTCAGAGAACAGATAATGGTGACCGTCTGTTGCAAGTATGCTCAGACAACCGCCTATTCTTAGCAAACACTAACTTTAGGCATAAGGAAAAGCATCTGGCGACCTGGCAACCTCCAAAGTCGTCTCAACGTTGGACGCAACTAGATCACATTGCCATCAGCCACCGATGGAGGGGTTGGATAGAAGACTGTCGCTCGTTTTGGGGCACATGTTTAGATTCAGATCAAGGAAAATTCAAGATGCCTATTTCAGATGATCAGCTTAACCGAATACTACAACAACAGCAAGCACAATCAGATGCACAAATGCGGTTGTTGGAAGCCCCAACTCAACAGCTCAACACCCAGTGTTCGAGTCCACATGCTATTCTAAATACGTCTTGTGAAGCAGAGGCAAACAGCATACCAGAATTCATCTATGATCCTGAATGTGGAAATACTTTTCTGACGTGGTTCAAACGTTGGGAAGATACATTTAGAATTGAATACAGTAAACAAGACGATGCTTGGAGGACTCGATTGTTGGTGCGTAAGTTAATAAGTAATGGGTATGCATGTTACGCTGACCACATACTACCGAAGTTACCTCGAGAGCTCAGATTCGAGATACAGTAATTCAGCTGTCAGAGATTTTCGGCGAATCATCGTCATTCTTTAGTATTAGATATCAGTGTCTAAATCTGGTGAAACACAAAGATGATGAATATGCGGCCCTTGCAGACATCGTCAACAGTGAATGTGAACGGTTCAAGTTACGCTCGTTGACAGAAGACCAGTTTAAATGCTTAATATTCATCAAAGCTCTTCATTCACCGCAAGACGCTGAGATCGGAACTAGACTTTTGGTTCGACTGGATCAAGACCCGAACGTCACACTCAGAACGTTGACAAATGAGTGTAAACGTCTACAAAGTATCAGAAACGACAACATGTTGATTGAACAGGTAAATCCTTATTTAACCAGCAGTAGTATCAATGCTATTACTAGGTTAAAAGTCCGGAAGCCGAAAACATCTTGTGACAAACCGATGACGGCATGTTGGTTATGTGGTGATTGGCACCACGTACGATGCTGTCCATTCAAAAAACATAAATGTCAGATGTGCAACAAACGTGGACATAAAGAATGCCATTGTCAACCAAATCGTACGTCTCAGCCCAGAAAGAAGCATAAACGTACTCGACATGTGGTGAAATTAGCCGAGTCTAAATCACTTTCTCTGGTAGCTGCTTTTCAAACAGACTATGACGTTCGGAGAAAGTATGTTATTATCCAGATGAACGGTGCATCAGCTCGCTTTTAAATCGACACGGCATCTGATGTAACCTTAATGTCTAGAGAAACGTATAACCTGCTGGGAAAACCGCCAATGAAGCCATCTAAGAAAACAGCTAAAAGCACTTCATGTGGTGTGTTAAAACTGGTTGGTGAGATACAGTGTGAATTTTCCTTCAACGGAACAAAATGTACAGGAATATGCTATTTGACAGAACGGCCAAACCTTGATCTTCCTGGTCTAGATATGCTAGAAAAACTGGGAATAATGGATGTACCCATTAACAGTGCCTGCAACATATCGTTTTCATCATTGAACACCCCGTTACTTGCAAAGAAGACCGGTGGAAGATTACATGAAAAACTGAAGGAAAAGTTTGCCTCTGTTTTTCAGAATAACCTTGGCCTCTGTATCAAGATGAAAGCTCACTTACCATTGAAATCAGATACGAAACCTATTTTTCGTCCGAGACGTCCTGTACCGTATGCCACTCTTGAGTTAGTCTATCAGGAGCTTAATCGCTTACAACAGGCTGGGGTAATCCAACCAGTCAACTACTCTTCATGGGCCGCACCGATCGTAGTGATTAAGAAAGCTAATGGAACTATACGCATTTGTGCCGATTTCTCAACCGGTTTAAATGTTGCATTGGATGTGTATCAGTATCCGTTACCAGTTCCCGAAGATCTGTTTGCCAAGCTTAATGGTGGGACATGTTTCGCGAAAATAGACTTCGCCGATGCCTATCTAAAAGTAGTAGATGAAGATAGTAGAGAGCTCCTGACTATTAACACCCATCGAGGGCTATTTCAATACACTCGTCTAGCATTCGGCATCAAGACCGAACCGGCTATCTTTCAGCAAATAATGGATACGATGCTAAAAGGTATACCTGGAACAGCAGCTTATTTAGATGATATTATAGTTATGGGTTCAAGTGACAGTGAACTGTCAGATCGACTACACCAAGTCCTTAACCGAGTGTTGGAGTATGGTTTCCAACAACATGAAGAAAAGTGTATCTTCTTCATGCATTCGATCAAATACCTTGGTTTCATCTTAGATAAGAACGGTTAGCGACCAGACCCAGCCAACATCGAAGCCATTCAGAAGATGCCTGCACCAACTGATGTCTCTTCATTAAGACCCTTCTTGGGGTTAATCAGTCATTATAGCGCATTCCTGCCTGAAATGCATCCAGTGAGAGGTCCCTTGAATGAATTTCTATCGAAAGATAAACGTTGGCAGTGGTCATCAGAATGTCAAGCATCTTTCGATAAAGTCAAGTAGATGCAAAGCTCAAAGCTTCTTTTGACACAATTCGATCCCAGCTTGGGAATCGTTGTTGCCGACGCCTCTAGTTATGAAGTTGGAGCAGCAATATCTCATGTGTTTCCGAATAAATCAGAATAAACAATTGCCCATGCTGCCAGATCATTGACCCCAGCCGAGCGAAATTACAGTCAAATTGAGAAAGAAGCTCTTGCAATTATTTTCGCTGTCGAAAGATTTCATAAAATGCTCTATGGTCGTAAGTTTACGCTACTGACACATCACAAACCTTTGGTTGCAATCTTTGGTTCTAAGAAAGGAATCCCTGTCTATACGGCTAATAGATTACAGCGCTGGGCAACGATGCTCCTGAATTATAATTTCAATATCAAGTATCAGTCGACAAATACTATCGGTCAAGCGGACTCTCTCTCTCGATTAATTGGAGTTCAGAATCCTGAACCAGAGGACATAATCATTGCCTCAACAGCAGTAGACACAGAAATACGGAGTGTAGTAGTTGATGTCATTCGAAACACTCCAGTGTCGTCAGAGAAGAAATTCTTCGAGACCCACTTCTACAAGAAGTTAGAAAGTTTCACCTGGAAGGGTGGCCCTCGAAGATCAACTCTACAGAGCTTCAATAGTTTTACCAGCGTAGACTCTCTTTTTCAATCATTGACGACTTCCTGTTGTTTGCCGAACGAGTCATAATTCCAGCGAAACTACAACCAGCAGTGCTAAAACAGTTGCACACGGGACATCCTGGAATAAATCGCATAAAAACACTAGCACGAAGTTATGTATACTAGCCGCACTTAGACACCCAGCTGGAGCAGCTATCCCGTTCGTGTACCAAATGTGCATTAGCAACAAAAGCACCGCGCAAAGCAGAGTTGCAATCAAGGCCAATACCACAGTCACCGTGGCAGCGTATACATTTGGACTTTGCTGGCCCACTTCATGGACAAACTTACCTTCTGGTAGTTGATGCATACAGTAAGTGGCCAGAAATTTTCTTCATGAAACACCCAACTGCAAGCTGCACAGTCCCGGAATCGATAGTTAGTGACAACGGGACATAGTTTACGTCCGCAGTCTTCTCGCAATTTTGCCGGCAGAACGGAATCTATCACGTCTGAACACTTCCATTCCATCCGCAATCAAATGGTCAAGTAGAACGCTTTGTGAGCACATTTAAAAATGCTCTAAAAAAGTCTAAAGAGGAGGGAACCATCAAAGAGATCTTAGAGAGGTTTCTGCTTATTTATCGCTCTACAATGAACCCTCAGACGATTAACGGAGTCTCACCTGCGGAAGCTCTACTTGGTAGAAAAATACGAACACATTTTGATGTCATCCGTCCTACACCAGCTCTTGAGTCTCAACGAAACCTGTCGATGGAGAAGCAGTTCAATCGACACCATGGGGCGAAAAGACGATCGTTCACAGTGGGTCAAAAAGTACTTACTATGGACTATCGTGGAAAACATCCTGCATGGACAGCTGGTCGGATATTGAAAAAGAAAGGGAATGTGATTTATGAGGTGTCAGTTGGCTCAGAAGTTTGGGTACGTAATGCTAACCAACTGAAAGCAACTTCGATAGCCAGCAACGGGACTCGGCATCAAATAACCCTTGACGTTCTGCTGGACACCTTCGAGATCAAAACGCCTGGAACACACAAGTCAGTTTCTGTTCAAGCAAAGAGTGACACAACTTCCTTACTGTCGAGAAGATGGACTAATCGAAAAAAAAGCCAGTCACTCGGTTGCAGTTGGACCCTAGCACCAGATCCTACGAATCTGCTCAAAGGGGAGATGTTAGGGGGACAAAGATGGAATAAAGCATGACTGCGCCAGCTGCGCGCTGATTGGCTAATTTCCTATCCAGTCAGCGCCTGATCGATTCTTGGAGAACAGGATAGAAGATTTTCGTATTGTTAGCTGCATGCTGATTGGCTAAATCTAATCCAGTCGATCACGTGAATTTCTATCCAGAAGCTTCTCATGTAAATGCTATAAATAGACTAACGTTGTATCTATTTTTGCCTTCGCCATCACCTTTGGCTTCTTATTCCTATTTAACCTTGCTATTTGGAATATAATCTTTCTTGTTAAACCGTGTTTTTATTCTTTGGAACTTGTCCAGTGTATTGTGGTCAGAGAATACTAAGCAATAGGATTTGGCTGGGAATTATCTAAGCAAGCGTTACAACAAACTAGAAAAACAGTTAGGCGGCCACGTAGAAAGTGATGTCCACCATGAAGCAGCTTTTAATGATAACAAAAAAGGCGTAATCCCATCTGACTGGTCTCAATCACTGACTGTCCCAATTTACAAGAAAGGACAAAAGTACTCTTATGACAATCACAGAGGAATCAGTTTAACTAATATAGTATCTAAAATATTGGCCTCAGTAATACTCCGACACCTAACTAGAGATCGTGAAGAGCAGACTAGAGAAAACCAGTCTGGTTTCAGACCTGGATGCGAATGTATAGACCAAATATTCACACTACGTCAGGTCCTTGAAAAAAGACACACGTTCTAATGCCTCACACTGGTAGTATTTCTCGACTTTAAAGCGGCATTCGACTCCGTTGATTGTGAGGTTCTGTAGCAGTGTCTGTCATTAAAAGATGTACCAAACAAGTACATCAACCTTATACAAGCTTTCTACTCGAACACCACTGGTCGAGTGAGAGCCTATGGAGAACTGTCATTGGAATTCTTTACTTCAAGTGGTGTCAGTCAGGGTTGTCAACTCTCTCTATTCCTGTTTACTTTGTCGTGGACATGCTTCTAGAGCTAACATTATCTTCGTCCGAATTGTCAGGAATGAGCCTTCTACCAGGAGACACGCTTGTCCAGTTACAGTATGCTGATGACATAGTTCTACTTGGTGAAGACGCTAAACAAAAATAGTGTCTTCTGAACCCCCTAAGCAATAATGCAAGCATGTTCGGGATGCGATTCTCCTCCTCTAAATGCAAAATGTTGCTTCAGGATTGGGTTGCATCAGCAACTGAACCAGTAATAGGGAGTGAATTAGTTGAGCGTGTTGACCGCTTCACTTATTTCGGAAGTCTCATCAGTTCTGATGGTCTGGTGACTGACGAAATCTCAGCACGGATACAGAAGGATCTATTGGCTTTTGCCAACTCGCGTCACTTGTCACGTAGGCGAGATATCCGTTTACTAACCAAAGGTTGGGTCTACTGCACAGTAGTCTGCTCAGTCCTGCTATATGGATGCGAAACATGGCCAGTCATAGTAGATATTCGTAAGTTACGAGTATTCGATCATAGATGTCTTCAAAGCATTGCTCGTGTATCGTAGGACCACCGATGATGACCACCGCCGATGACATAGTTCTACTTGGTGAAGACGCTGACAAAATGCAGTCTTTTGACTAGCCTAAGCAACAGTGCAAGAATGTTCGGCATGCGGTTTTTCCCCTCAAAATAAAGCTACGAGTGACCAGACAAAAACATGGCACAAATTCATAAAATCACTGACAAGTGGACTGAGTCATGTCGGTAGGTTTCGACTGCCTGGTTGGGGTCCGCGAGATGTTAGTAATCGACGGTTCAAGACCGTGAATGACATGGCTCAAAATCGTTTGCAATGGCGCAGGTGCATCCATTCTTTGTGTTCTATCAAAAACTAAACTATTTAATTCTCCACCAATTTATCGTTTTTTTTCAGTTTATTTCAATAAATTTTACTTCTCGAATAATATCTTCGAAACCTAATCTCTCCGATTACTGCTAATACTGCTTCTACCTCGACTACTGTGGGATTGGAATTGACAATTACATCTTTGTGCTAATGTGGTATGGCAACAACAACTGATGCACCTACGTACGTACGACGTTCTACGTTGCTGTTGGTTGATTGATTGATAAGATTCTCAAGATAAGTGAAGCAGTCAGCACGCTCAATTACTTCACTTCCTAACACTAGTTCACGTGCCGATGAAACCCAATCTTGAAGCAACATTTCGCATTTCGTCAGCGTCTTCACAAAATAGAATCATGTCATCCGCATATTCTAAGTCAGTAAGCGAGTCTCCTGGTAGGTCAATTCCTGAAAAGTCAGACGACAAACACTCTAAATTTAGAAATTATTCCAGGTGGGTAACTGAAGTATGGATCAAGGCCAGCTGAACTGTTCCTAAAGTGCTTCGTCCATCTATCATATCTTGTGGATTGAGAAAAAATAATAGTTAATTGTTCTTCCGAGAGACTCGACAACAATCGGATTTCTACTGCACATACATATTCCAAGTTTTTACCCACTGCTTCCAATTATTGAGTTCTGAATATCTTTTGAAAAAAATACATGCAGTATTTTATTTTAAGAATGACTAACTTACCGCATCAATTCTGTATCAACGTGAATCTGATAAAATTGATCTAAGTCAACTTTTAAATCTGTAACTCCCAAGTCCCTATAATAAATTAATAATAAAAAGTTATGAATTTTACCGGTGGATATACGCCTGCTTAATAATTAGTTAAACGTTCACATACAAATCAAACGTGTAGAGATATTTTACTATATTCAAAATAATTTTACGAAAGTATACCCTAATCTTCTACATAAACGCTAATCTTTCTACTATCTCTACCACTATGAGTTTTGAACTGACAATCGCCTGTTTGTGCTAATGTGGTATGGCAATCTGAACCGATATACTTACGGACGAAGTTCCGCGTTGTAACTGACTGATAGTGCAATTCAAAGAAGAGTGCATAATTATGTATATTGTAAGCGAGTTAATTTATTTCAAAACTAGATGAGTTCCATACTACGATCTTAAAGCTTGTCAGTGCCCTAAAATTTATTCACATTAAATATTGCACAATATTTACGATTTCCAGGGATACAGGTTTGTAAATAACTACGAACATTAGTACAAGAACACAGCACGAAATTAAATGAACTTACTTTGAAGCTTCTGGGTCATAAAGTGCTAAAAGACTGTCGATAACTGCTAATTGATCTCGTTCATTTTCACTTTCATCACCTGTAGTATCTGTACGATAATCAGATATGTTAGTCTTTTTTATAACATTAGATAGATTGGAATCTTCATTTGTATTTTCGTCAGCATCAGGATCCCATAGGCGATTTAATGTATTTAAAGAATTAATCTGTTCCGTTTCTATGGAATCATCAAAACCCAGTAATTCAGAATTCTCATCCTCTAATGTGTCGTTTTCATCAATAACAGAATTTATTTCCAGAGTAGAAACACGATTGTCATTCTAATGAAAGTTGATTTATTTCATTTGAAAAAGTGTTAATCAAATAAATAAATTATATTACTGTAAATATTGACAGTGCAATAATAAAAATGATGATGATAATGATAATGAATACGTACAAAGTAATGATGAAAGTACTCAATAAGCAAGTTCATTCACCAGGTACTTGGACATGACACTACCCTGTTGTCTAAACCAAAGGTGAAGCAAGGTTCGAACTTGGGACTTAGTGGCTCAAAGTCGTACATCTTAATCACTAAACCATCGCTCCAGAACAGTAATACTACTTAAAGTAATGGGAGTGTTTCCTCTGAAGGTTTCGAATTTAAGCAAAGTTATGAATAGCACATATCTGTTAGAAAAAACACAGAACTTGAATATCTTAGTGAAATTGGTTTCCTACTTTTTACGGATTATCAATCCTAAATTTTCTGGTATTTTTCCATTGTCTTAATCGTAAATTTGCTTTTGACTCGTTAATAATTCTTAAGTCTCTTACCAAACAAAAATCGCTACTAGTTAGCCATATATAGTGTTCAACTCAGTATATACTTATTGAGATTTACGAAGAATTTCATCTTTCTGTGCTAATTGTGGTATGGCAACTTGAAATAATGTATATACTTACCAAGTTTTACGTTGTAGCTGATTGACTGACAGATTTACAAAGTGTAGTACGTTTTAGTAGCCTCGTATTTCACTGATATGATTATATGGGTTATTAAGAGTGTTATTAAAAGTACACGAGGTCACTTATCTAATCTGCTGAAGGTTTGGCTGAGAAGCTCCATATGAAAACACAATTAATTTATTGGGCTATAGCTATTATTATTACTATTGGTGTCGATAGACATCACATAACCAGTAAAAGTAACAAACCTCAGCACGTAAACCTCGACCACGACCACGTGATTTAAAAGATCCACGGGATACTGCACCCGGTCGAATACCACGTCCATTTCCTCGAGAACGACCTCTTGATGGTTTCAATTCAGCTGCCATGGCATGTATTTTTTCCAGTTGCATACGACGACGTTCTGTTAAGACTTTCTTGGAGTCATTATACTTATTTTCATTGGGTCTATGTATTTTATGAATAATAAAGGTGGAAAAATCTGTTATAAATTAAATAGAATGTAACAGCACTCACAAAACATACGTAAGTAATATTAATTAGTGTAAATAAATGAGTAAAAATGCTTACGAAAAAAACTGAATAGTGCATAATGATACTTCAGAAACTAATACCTACCTAATAGACCCTTAGATCTGCAGTTAAGTTGTTCAGATTTCAACCACCAAGTATTCGGTTCGAGCCTCAGTCCACTTCGGTTTGCCTTATAACGGAACGAATATTGGGAAAGCTATTTTTGGATTATCATTGTCGATATCTTATTACGTAATTAGCAGATAACTTCAGTGTTGCATCCTATGTTTCTCTTATCATAAACTTTCAGTATACTTTTATTACTTTCTAATTATTGCTAATCGCGTACTGTTTGTTACTCCACTTACCACTTACAGTATGATTGTGCTTAAAATCTGATTTCTTAGTTGGTGTGTTGTGTGGTCAAGTGTATTATTGCATGGATTTTGAGTTATAATCGAATTGAGTAAACGAGAAAACCAATATGTTTCCTATCTGCATCTTATGATTGGTTACTAAGTTATAAGTGGCACAAGGATCAATGTGCGTTAAGACTACGATTGTTGTTCACTGGCCAGGGTGTAAATTTATTGTAACAGTAGCAAAACGCAACATTTTTGATAACTAGGTATTTTCACTAGCTAGCACACTACCATTACAGTCTGAAAGTAAGTACACAAATCTGTACTTGGTAAGTGAGCTAATATGACAAAACTGTTTGGAGAACTAACTTTTAACTATTATAATGTATGTTAGAAATCTGCTTTAGCTTCCATCGTTTGTATATCAAGTATAGCAATTGCTTCCGGAAAGGTGTTAAGGACCTTAGTTTACACACTTGGAGTGTTATGCAACTGCACTAACAAATTGGCCAATAGTCATATATTTACATGCTGATTTATGCTGATTGGAATTATAATCTATCAGTAAGACAAGATAAATTTGTAAGCTCATGTCTATATATGAAGTAACTGATATTCAAACATCGAAGTGTATTTCACTACATTGCATCTAGTCACTTTTCAACATGAAGTTAAAGGCAATATGAACGTATAATTTTATCAACGACCTATATCTTAAGAGTAAAAAGAAGATTAATGAAGTTTTCGATGGTGACGATTGAATTCAAAATTAAATGCAAACAAAACTATAGAAACTTCTGAAATTGTATGTACTCTTTTTTGAAAGTTTTGTTTTGAGCCTTCCTTTCCAGTTGTTTGCATCTGATACTCATTATTTTCATGTCTGTCTCCAATCCTCGGTGCAGTGTATTGCTGGGTCTATCTCTTTTTAGCATTGAGGGTTACAAGTTAGGACTTGTCTCGTGATGTAGGTGTGTAGTTTACGTAATGTGTCCTATCCATCTTTAGCGCTTTTTCCTAATTTCTTCATCTATCGGTATCTGGCTAGCTCTCCCTCACAATAGGTTGTTGCCGATGGTGTCTGGTCAACGGATCCTCCATATCTTGCGGAGAAACGTGTTTGTGATGAGCTGATTCTTTTGAATGATGGCCTTTGTAGTTCTCCGAGTTTCCGTTCCATATAACGGAACAGTTTTGACGATCGTCGTGAAAATTCTGATTTTGGTGTTGGATGAGTTGTTTGGAATTGTAGATAAACTTCAGTTGTAGAAATGCTGTTTTTGCTTTGCCGATCCATGCCTTCACATCTTGGTAAGATTCACATTGCTTATCAATGATGCTGCCCAGATACGCAAAGGTCTCCACTTCCCGTAGAGCTTCTCCATCAAGTGTGATTTTTTTAGTGGTGGATAACGTGTTGTATCAGAGGATCTTGTTTTTTCCCTTGTATATGTTGAGACCTACTGAGGCAAAGGCGGCAGTTACATTGGCTGTCTTCTCCATCATTTGTTATGCTATGTGTGAGAAAGAGCTAAAACATCTGGAAAGTCTAAGTTGCCTAGCTGTATCCCATGCCTACCCTCATATGTTGACGCATTCAAAATCCAATCGACCATCGAAAGAGAAAGGGTGAGTGCGCAACCTTATCTCGTAGTCAATGAAGTCGATGTACAGTGGTGAATTCCATTCAACTGATTGTTCCACGGTGATCCGTAGAGTCGCGTGCGATTCACTTGCTTGTCTTAGCTGTCCCTACTCTTGTTCGGCCGTTATTGACTGTTGTATTTCTGTTCTTTCTCTCTACAATCTTATCTAGACTATCAACAGACATCTATTCCTTGGGGTGATGGTTCTTGTGGCCCAAGACCTCATGACATGTAGAATTTATTGCTTCCCTGATCTATTCCTAGTTGTTCAAAATGGTAGCTTTTTTTTATCAAATAGATCGTGAAAGGCTTGGAAATTATCGCAGAGGGCTATCTCGAATATGTTGGGTTTTCCGGTATCCCGAAGAGTGGACTTACTCAACTTTTGTAGCGTTGTTCGACCAGTTGTCCAGGGCTTCTTGAGTTTCAGTTTCATCTTGCTCATTACCAAGTGATGATGTGAAAGCTATGTCAGCTACTTTCTTGGTTCTTTCGTCCTCTATGGTCCTTCTGAACTTTTTGTTGATGCAGATATAGTCAATTTGGTTGTGAGTAGTGTGATCCGGTGAAATCCATGTAGCTTTGTGTATGCGCTTGTGTGTGCCGCCGATGACCAGTTTTTTGAAGGCACATACGTTTGCAAATCTCTCACCATGTTCGCTCCTTTCTCCTAGTCCATGTCGTCCCATGATGTCTTCATATCTGGTGTTGTCAATGCTAACCTTGGCATTTAGGTCTCCCATAGGAATGGTCGAATCCTTTGATGGGCATCTATTGACGATTGGCTGCAGCCTTTCGTAAAACTGATGTTTAACGTCTTCATGGTAGTTGTTGTTAGGTGCATATCATTGGATGATGTTCATTATAATGCCCTCTTTCTTCGTATTGAAGGATATTTTGATGATCCTGGGTCCATGAAATTCGCTTCTTTGGACAGCATCAGTACAACTCCTTGAGTATGTGAGGAATTCCTTCTTCATGGCTGGAATATAACTGCATCTTTCCTGAATTTAGTATTTTTTGTCCCATCTGCGTCCAATGTGTTGCACTTATCCCACGTACCACCAGGTTGTACTTTTTCATTTCCGCAGCAATTTGAATGGTCATCTCGGATTCACATATTGTATGAATATTCCATGTACCTACTACTGATTGCTCCGGGTATCAGAAGGAATATCCACCTCGTAAATTCCCAAGAAACGTGGATTTCAGCAAGAGACGGCATAACTGTTGTTAAAGAAGAATTTCCAACTCCCAGGACAGACTTAAAATGGTTTGAATTATTTTTTCTGGTTACCGTTGTTTTAGCGAATTACATTTCTACGGGATATGGTCGCTATGCCCAACCCTCCTCCTTTATCCGGGTTTGGGACCGGCCGTAACCCTAGAAGAGCTTTAACAGAACTTGACAGTTTTCTTAGTCAAATAATATACATATTAACATAAACACATTTTAGTGTAGCTACAGATTACATCGATAAAGGTATGCGTTTCGAGTCCTATAATCTAACTACCATTTGAATGAGCGATTAAATACGGCATAATAATAAATCCTTCATCTAATTCTGTATACTACAATTTGGCTAATCTCGTTTGTGCAACGGCGTTAACAAGAAGTCAAATACAGATCCAGTCGGATGAGTATATTTCATGCAATTGTTTACGCAGGAAGACATTAAAAGTGAGAAGCAGGAAAACGAAGCGAAGTCGAGTGACAGGCATATCAACCCCTCCACACTACTGATTATAAGCGTTAATGTAGCCGAAAGTAATTGGTGAATAGTGTGACATAGAGACGCATCGGATAAAATAATGAGTGACGCACAAGAGGTGCATACAGTCAGAATTTCAAGTGCGTCTACACAAGACACATGTGTGCTGAAGGTGACGATTTCTCATGAAAAGAATAGAGTTGATAAGATGGTCGAAATGATCCAGTGGTCACGTGCTGTTATTAAAGTCTGTTCTTAAGATAGAATGAACCACACAAATATATCATGGTACTAAACGCATCTAATCGGTAAATATATAGAATCAAATATCAGATACTGAAGAAAAAGCCAACTAATCCTGACCAAGTCCAACTGAACAGACAAAAAATGGCCTAATTCTTTTCGTAGCTTGTGTTAATGAGGTTGTCTAGAAAGACAATAACTTCTAAAATGCAAAAATAGGCAAATAGTCTTTATGGTGCACATCCTTTCGAAAAGAAAACAGCAAAATTCAGGCGCTTCAATCACAATGAGACCTATAAAAGTAAAATACAGTAACTTACCCAGTATTTGTAGGATCACTACTTATTCCATTACGTCCAGAATTATTAGCGGAAATATTTGGTGTAGTAAGTGTAGATTTGGACTGAACAGTAAAATCATCCGGATCCGATCCAATATCAAACTGGTCATTTGTATGAAGGCCTATTTGTGTTGCTAAGTCTACACGATTTTGACGTTGACCCCGTTTTTTCGATATATACACTCGACGATCTCTTAGTGAGTTTAACCACAGCTATTAATCGGAAAGCAAGGTATAATAAAATGAAAAAGTTTTTATTAGAAGAGAATTACTGCTACTTAATACTTTACATACATCACATTGGGAAATGAGAATCGAGATTTTTTTCTACAAATAAATGTGTGTAGAACGAAACCATTTAGTCCATAAAACGTTTTATTTACCTAGGGGCATTAGAATGACATAGAACTTATAGTAATTAACTGTCAACTGTTGACTCAGTTAACTTAAGTTTCGGTAACCGAACAACGTCATTAACCCTTAGACGAAGATGTATAGTACGCGAACCTGACTATGAATACTGATTTGAGTCTATTTATTCACAAGTATCGAAAAGCTTATTTAGCATTTTGCAAAGATGTCTATATTTTGCTACACTAATGTCGACATCGCGAGCAATAATTGAAATAGGTCTCAATTTTATTGGCGATCGAGTGACTTACGTAACTCATAACACCGAATCACTCGTTCTAATTAGCATTGAATTCTGTTTAGTATTTTGTGTATAAACACGCTATTTTGGAAACAGAAAAACAGATTCTTCTGGCTATTTGGGTTATTTGTTGACATCAGCTTATCAACGGGTTCGCATCAATAATTCATTTTTGTTAGGAAATATTAACTTGCCACAATGTACTACTATACATAATTTATTCATCAATTTACTCACGCAAAACATGCTTACTACCACGAATCTTTAAAACAATATCCTCTATAACACGAGTATAAATTGAGTAAGAATAAGTATCGTCAAATCTAAACGATAACTGAAATAATCAAGTTGAAAAATATGAAGTTAAGTAAACTTCTGATGTTTTACTGATACATTTATTTGGTTCTTTATTGTTCACCCAGTGTTTGTATTCTTCTTTCACAAAGTGTTTTGAGTGTTAAGTTCAGCATAACGATCGCTTGCTGTGTTTTAACCAAGAAGACTAGATTCTGTATTACGACAAAAGGGTAGTGATAGTTGCATAATAAATGTAAGCTTACGATTTATAATCATCAGACTGTAACGCACTAATAATTTACAATCAACCTTAAGGCGGCAAATACTGAGTTCTGAGCTTTGTGGAATGTGAAAACTTTTAACACATCACATCCAATAACAATACATCACAAAGTCTATGTACTGGCAGGTCGATGCAACCTAATTACCAAGAAATAAAAACCTGATACATTGCAAATAATGTTACCCAGGAAAACTATGAATCAATGCATGTGAGATGAAACGAATGATCACTAAGTGACAAGAAAAATATTTTATATTATCAACCAATTACCACCCAGTAACTTAGTACATACTATCCAATGGATACACACGGTGTATTGAATGATTAATCTAATGAATTGCATGATCTATTCCAGTTTCTTTGTCATAAATTTAAGGTAAATTACATAGAGGAGTTAACTCACGTAGAAAACGTGAAAAGCTCGATCGGAAGTTAAACTTATAATGCCGAAAAGAATAATATTTTAGTCCTGTTTAGAAAACTATTTAAAATGGGACATTAAACGTCAAGAAAGCGAAAAAAAGCTGGTATTTTAGTAGTCACTCACAGCAAAATCATCACCGTTTACAAATTCAATATCTCGTGCCATTTCGATACGCTGAAACAAGTTACAAAAATTTACAAACTAATGAATAATGAATAATGATAGACATTAGAAGTTAATAAAACTTTTCATCACTTTGAATGCTATTATAAGTTATCAGATAACTGAGTTGCAATATATATATATATATATATATATATATATATATATATATATATATATATATATATATATATGCGAGCTATTAAACTGATGCCCACTCCCACTAATGTCTCAGAATTACGACCTTTTCTAGGATTAATCAGTTATTATTCAGCGTTTGTTCCTTCGATGCATGATATTCGCGCTCCATTGAATTGTCTATTGCAGAAGAACAGCACTTGGAATCGGACTAAAGAGTGTGACGCAGCGTTTTGTAAACTGAAGTCTATAATTAGCTCGGAATTTTTATTAACACACTACGATCCAACCATGCCAATCATCGTAGCAGCAGACGCTCCAGCGTATGGCCTGGGTGCTGTTATTTCACATCAGTTTCCAGACGCGTCAGAAAAGGCCGTTATGTATGCATCCCGTACACTAACCCCAGCAGAAAAGAAGTACAGCCAGATAGAGAAAGAAGCTCTTGCCCTTGTGTTTGCTGTTCTCCGTTTCCGCAAGCTTCTGTACGGTCGGAAATTCACGCTCCTCACAGATCACAAGCCTCTGTTAGTAGTATTCGGTTCAAAGTCTGGCAATCCAGCCCATTCTGCAAATCGTCTTCAGCGATGGGCCTTGGTGCTTTTGGAGTATGATTTCGAAATCCAATATCGACACACTCTACAATTCGGTCAAGCAGACGCTTTGTCACGACTCATTAATGATCAAGTGGCGGCTGAGGAAAACATGGTAATCGCATCTCTGTCAGTGGAAGACCATGTAGAATGTTATCTGACACCGCATTACCGGTGTCTGCAACAGACATACAAAACGACCTCGTCATCAAGATGACGATGAAATATATCACAAACGGTTGGCCGTCGAAGAAGTTTGAGGGTGACATGGAGCAACTGTATCAGCGGCGGGATTCACTATGCATCGTGAACAACTTTTTGATGTTTGGTGGAAAAGTGATGGTGCCAGAATACCTTCGTGCAAAAGTGCTGAGACACTTCCATCTCGATCATCCTGGGATTAAACGAATGAAGTCCACAGCCAGGAGTTGTGCATACTGGCCTCTCATGGATCAACATGTCACAGCGTTAGTTGAAAAATGTATGCGGTGTCAGCAAGCGTCAAAGATGAATGACAAAGTTCCGCCGGTTTTAAGGCCCAAAACTGATCATCCATGGTCCAGGATACACGTTGACTTAGCTGGTCCAATCAATTGAACTATGTCTTTAGTTGTGGTCGACGCCTCCTCAAAATGGCCAGAAATCAGCCCTGCAATGCCGCCCACGACAACTAAGACTATACAGCTCCCCACCGAAATTTCCTCTCGAAATGATATACCAGATGTGATCGTATCTGACAATGGGTCTCAATTTACCTCCACACAATTCCAAACTTTCTGCCAACGGCTAGCCAGTAAGCACTTACGCTTGCCACCATACCAACCGCAATCGAATGGGTAGGCGGAAAGGTTTGTGGATACGTTCAAAAGAGCATTGGTTAAGTCAAAATGGGAGGGGACACTAGCCGACGCCTTACAAAATTTCTTGTACGTCTATCGAACAACACCAAATGAGTGGTTACCATAGCAAAAGTCCCCAGCAGAAATCCTGATGGGAAGAAGACTGGAAACGATCCACAGCCTGATGCATCCGACTGATGCACCAACATCAGTAGAGATAAAGCAGTAAAGGCAGAACAAATCAAGGTCCCTGGGTAGAAGCACGAGTGATCAGAAGAGTTGGGAGAGTTATGTACGAAGTAGAAGTCGGAGGCGAAAGGTGGTCACACCATCGAAACCAGATACGCAAACGGCTAGCCCCAGATCGTCCATCAAGAGCAGAAAATGTTCCCTCTGACATCCTGCTTGATACCTTCAACCTACCAGCAGCCCCCCCCCCCACAAGAAGAAACTCAGTCACAAGCTGATCTCCGTTCCCAAAGGTATCCTCTCAGACAGCGGCGGACAACAGTTAGGATGCAAGCCGACCGCAGGGGCGCACGCTATTAAAAAGGGGAGGAGTGTTGGGGATCTTGGATCCCCAGAACTCGCTAGATAGATATCCTTATTTTGGATTTATTTCATGGACCGATCAGTTGACTTTGAGACCACATTTCCCACCAGGAAAATCCTTGGCTGTGATTGGTTACTGTGTTATTTTAGTGTGCTATTTTTGTGGCTGTCCCAAGGACGTCTCTATAGAGTATAAATAAACGCAGTTTGAGTGCTTCGATTCGTTGTGTGCTGGCTGGGCGTTTGTATAATACACTTTCTACGTTATATCAAGACTTCTTGCTGATTCAATCTGGCCAAGGGATCACAGTAGCCTACCTGGACGCTGGTTCATTGTTTTGTTCTCGTTATTCGACTAAGGTGAACTCGTAATAGTTTAAGCATACCTAGAGACGAGCGTATATATATATATATATATATATATATATATATATATATATATATAATTACTACGCAACTAGGATTAATTACTGTCAGTGGTAAACCAATTAGCCGATGGAAACTGGATGGTTGGGTAAGGAGTAAAACACTGAACAAATTATATCTGGCTTTGCTAATCACCTAGAGATATTTCTTTAACCATGAACCTAAATCAACTGATCAGATCACTGGAATATAAACTAAAGATAACTAAGTAGTGACAAGATGATAATTTTAGATATATGCAGTAAACGGAACCGTAGTTGTGCTTCGATGAATTCAAATACTTTCGACTTATCTTTAACTTATAAGCCAGAAATTATTATTCATGAGTATGAGCGATCACTGAGATAGATTATTTATTCCAAAGACGACACTTTTGGATATTAGGAAAGATACTAGTTACCTTTATTTAGTTCGACAAATCAACTTACATGACGTAGTTTAGCTTCAGTGAACTTCCAATCACTTGAACTCGTATTCAGACACATTTGTGTTTGTACAGCAGAAGGTAATGATTGTGATATTAATAATTCGGCGGCACGTTTATATCGACCAGTTAATTCGTTAGATACTGTGCTAAGTGAATTTGTGTAGACAGTATTAAGCATTTCTAGTAAATATGAATAAGACGACTTAAATTTTTCATCTTGCTGAGTCTCATCAACAGAAATAAAACCCACTGGTTCTTTTTTTCCATTATTGACACTATCATTTTGATAATTATCATTTAAATAGCTAGTCGTTTCAATCTTTTCTGTTGACGATATGGATTCGATCTTACTAGGATTAAGTTGACTTTGTAGTTTTTCAATAATTCTATGACATGCATCAATTTCATGACTTAAATCCGTTGTATTGAATAAACCTAAGTTGGAAAGAATTTGCTAAAGAGGAGAAGATGATTGATATTCAAAAAAATAAATGAAAATATATACTATAATACATTTTTAAAAGTTTTTGTAATAAAATAACTAGCACAAAACAATAACATTTTTCGAAAAATTTAGCAATAACTTGAATATTTTAATCCATTGAAACGTGAAGTAAATATAAAATTATATCATAAAATGATAGTATATCATTAAGAGTAAAAATATCACTGAGACCTCATGATAATACTATATAACTCAGTCAGTCAGTTGCAACGTAGAACTTTGTACGAAAGTACATCAGTTCAAGTTGACAAACGACAATAGCAAACAGAGGCAATTGTCAGTTGAAATCTCATAGAGGTTTAGATAGTAGAAGTATTCCTAGTAATGGAGATTACGGTTCCAATATATTTCCCAAAAAATATCATTCGGTGAGATAAGTTTAGCGAAGAAAAGTAGAGATTATGACGAATTCAGATCAGAATTTCATAGAACACAAGGAATGGATGTACCTACGCCATTGCAAACGATTCTGAGCCATGTCGCAGCGGGGGCATAGGCAGATACGACGAAGAGGCAACGGCGAGTGTCCCTATATTTCCGAGTCCTTTCTGTCCCTTTTAGTCGGACAGCACACAAGCGACTATCTACTGGGATCCAGTCAAGGAGAGATCGTTCGGCTCTACGACTCAATGCTATGCCTACGCCAGCAAGACCCCGGGAAGCAGCATCAGGGCTTTCAGATACGCGAAGATTGAATCGAGCTGCTTCTTTATTTTGACAAGGTGAAATCAGATTAATAATTGTACTAGGATCCTGTATACGCGCTTCCGAGACGCAGCATACATCGATGGCACGAGATTCTAAAGTCCTAGCTAATGATGCCTGTTGCCCTATTTGACACAATGTCTGTACATTAAATGCTCCAACATATAGTCTAGAGCGAGGTTTCAAGGGACCAGGAATGACGCTTCGTGAACTCGCATCGTCTGCATTAGCTGTGCAATGTGATAAATGAATGTGAGAAGAGTTAGTCATGGAGAGAAGAGAGGTATGTGTGGGTGTAGGAAGGATTTGATTTTGACCAATTTGGTCTCTCGTACTGTTACGGGTATGAGGGCGGTTATCACTTCCCGCCTGCCCACACCGTGGAAGGTTGTTTCTTGAGGGACCTGGAAGGGAAGATAGATTAGTGTTGGTGCGTGACCGCAGAGTCCAAGGGACAACTGCTTGAGGCCGGTCACGCACGGCCTTTTTATGAAAGGTATTTAGAGGATTAGCTCCGTTCTTAAAGGCCCTTAGTGGGCACCCTTACCCAAGGAGACGGAAATCCGTCAGGCAGGGCGAGGTGTGACATTTGTAGGGTCGACCTTTTCTAACCCTTCCTTCCTTGTGAGGAGGCAGCATCGCTGCAGATGCTGGTTGTCCGAAGGAAACACCTTACTGCTGTCACACCCCTCTGCAATCAGCAGTACGACTTCGCCCTCAGAGCTTGAGTAGCTGCTTTTAGTCTCATCGTTCTCCAATCGACCTGCCTGGCATGGTAGGACCTGCAGGAACATATGTCCCAGCCAGTATAGCTCGGTCGGGTCATGACGATAGGCAAGCCCGACCACCACGTCAAGGTAGCAGCTGTAGTGAATGAGAACACAGGTGGGGCAACCGAATTGTAGTTAACAAAAATTACAGAGTTACTCAGTAAAATCGGAAAACCGTATCGTAAATCGTTCATTTGCTAAAGATCAGTTCATCCTATGGAACTGGACTGTTCCTGTTGCCAAACATCAATCCATTGTCACTATTCATGCGTTTCATACAAATTCCATTGTTTTCTAACTCTTCCTTTCTTGATCTTCCCCCCATATTATGCTACCAGACTTTACGTTGACACTCACGTTATATACTACTTATAAGTAGTTCGCACCACAGCACCACACAGCTACGGTCGGGAATTTTAGTTACTCCTGTAACTAAAATTCCTTTACTAATGTGTCAGAATAAATCAACTTTCGTCAATACTTCCGAAGGTTTTTATTAACTAAAGAAGATTACTAAAAGAAGAGGATGAAAGGTTTATGGAAGTGCGTTAATTGTGAAGATAACTACGGTAGCAAGCCGATGCATTTGTATGACATGAAAAGCCGAGTACCGAATGAGACAAGGGAATATTGAGGAAGCATGATACCACGTGGCCATTGAATATGAATCCACAGGTTATTTATTTTTTTAATACCACCAATTAGCGAACCGTTTACATCTTATAATAATCAAACGACTACACATAACAAACTAGTCATACATGATTTTCAAAATCAAAGAATCCTAATTTTTTAAGAATTTTAAGTCGATAGATCAGTACACTTCTCCCTAAATACAACGCTTACTATTATATTAAAAGGAAAATGACAAACTTTTAAAACGACTGAATTTTTTCATGAAAGATTTAGCCCACTGATCTATGCGGATTCAAACAAAGCACTTACACTATCTCGAAGAGTTACTCAAAATAGTCTACTCATCTCTCCATAAAGTCTTTATTGTTTACATATAGTATAGAGTCAGAAACTTCATTCTATCACTTCCTTTAACCAGTCACCAGTATCATTAAAGCCAGATATTTGGTACGGATACACGTAACATAGGTTCATAAACTTTACGCGAAACAAACTTATCACTATGGTATAGTAGACACATTTTTTGGTCTCAATATTTGACACGTTCGTGCGCTGTGATAAGATTTCAGTTCCAACTCCGATACAGTAAATAAAACTATTTTTATCCTCTGCTTCTCCGTCCTTCTAAATATAGTAAGACAACCGATGTAGTAATGAAAATGTTTCACTGATAAACCAATATACCAACTGTTGAAAATACGTTCAAGTCAGCTGATTGTATACCAATTAGAATGATTAGGATTTTTGAACTAAGTATTTTTCACCCAACACAAATCATGGTCATAATAAACTGAAAGTCCCTGACCGGACTTCGAACTGAGTAATTTAGTGCAATAGAAACCCATCTTAATCGACATTGATTTTTCTTCTCCTAAGTTGTATTTGGTGATTGTATATCCGCATAAATATTCCAGGCTAAATGCTACAATCATCCACTGTAGATTGCTTTATAAATAATCTCATTATAAGGACTTCCATACTCCACTCGTTATGCGATACATTTAATCAGTTATTATTTTTATCATTCGCAAACATTTCGGATCGAAAACACTTTAAATAAGTACTTTGAAAAATAACTAGTCTCAATAAAATTGGGATGATAGTGGTGGATAAAGACTGACAATCCATGGTATCACAATCAAAATAAAGGAGATGATTCGAAGGCAACATCTAGGTCGATAACAGATTCAATGCTTACAATGAGCCAAGTCAAAAAATAGTCAATCTTAAAGAAATTACACTTATTTTCTATTAATTGAACAAACTATACGAGATACACCGATTCAAGGAAAGAAAATATAAAATATAATGCTCTATAAACAAGCTGTCTTGAATACTGTTTAGCCATTGTTCACGGAAATTTAATGAAAGTATTATAAATGCATGACAAAAATCTGCTTTGTGATTAAATCAAACAATATACGTGAAATTGTGAGAAATAAAAAAGAACAAGCTGACAGATACCTTTACAATTGGAGAGTCGCCCTGTTTCATTAAATTCTCCACCATATTAAGGCTGTCTAAGCGTTTTTGAGTTGATTCGAACTTTAAATGAAAAACGAATAGCATATTACAAAGCGCTTTTAAATATTCTTGAGTAAGATAATACTTAATTTGTACAAGACTAAAATAAAGAGGATATTCAATACCTTTGTCCTGTGAATTTCATTTTGATCAAAAATATAATTTATGAATGAGTGTTTTAAAATTTGAGTAATGGTTAGCAGCAGAAAGCTTATTTTTTACCATTCATGACTCGTCAGTTTCGTGAACCTGAGTCCAAGTGTTGGTATTCACACTAAAAGTCGAACCTAGTACCCTTCATTACAAACAGCCAATACGTTACGCAGTTACCTACTGAGCCGAAATAACTACTAACTTATGCACAATGTATGCATTAGGTTTTTAAGAGTTGAAGTTTTTAACACCAACAACCAAAAAGTACAATCATTTACAAACAAAACCCACACTTGTTGCACAAGATAGCGGCTCGGCGGATAGCCTGTTGGGCATTTTGAGTGAAAGGTACTCGGTTTCAGTCTCAAAATGAACATCAAAAATGCGATGTAAGTATACCCACACTAGAAGTCCTCGGTCAGAAAAAACATGCGTCTCAGACTTCACTGCTACTTATGAAAACGCACTACGATAACTGAGACGTCAGTTTTATTAAATGAATAGAAGTTTTTTATTCGTATGTAGAGGGAACTTTTGTATTACTTTGTATCTTAAACAATAATTACTGTCAATAAGTATCATAACAAATTTCATTTGACCGCAAACATGCTACATGAGGTGACCTTTTCTTGATTAGTTAGTTACACAATATGCATTTATTATTTGGTCTTCATTCGATTCAAAATTTTAGCTACTTTTTGAGTTTCTAAAATATAACTATAAAACCTTTCGAAAACTCAATGAGAAATTTAGAGGGAAAAAAATCAAGCAAATATTTTTAAGCTTCATCATAAGTTGTTAGAGACATTGGATTGATTAGCCTACTTGTTTTTGTTGACGTTTTCGATGTACACTGAGCAAGCGTTCAGTTTGAGCACGTTTACGATCAGCCAGTGCTTTCATGTCTTCAGTCGATGGCTAATATAATAGAGCAGAGAAATTTAAAATAAAATTTTGATAACCAATTAAATTGAAGTTGTTTTTATACATTAATAATTAGATAGACAATAATGTGATGACTTGCTTGGCCAGTAAACTGATTTAAGTAACGAGACTTGTAGGTCAGACATTTACATCTTAAACGAGAAAAATACCTAATGATGGACACAAAATTGAGACTTTGTTACCCGATGTCTTGTAGCTACGTCGGTAAAACTATACACTGATACACATGAAGTTTTAAATCGTGATGTGATCGAGGATTTTTACCATCAACTATTATCTCGTACTGATAAACGAACGCTTTAGAACATCAAATGTTAAACCTCCATGCAACAGAATATCATACTAAGGACGTGATAAGATGTTTTTCAAAATGTTCAGCTTATATAATTGTCATAGAAAGTATGAAGGGAAAACACTAACAAACAGTAAGTTCTCTTGTTTGTTATACACAGTATCAAACAAAATTGAAATAAACGTTTTTAACATTACAATGAATATACTTCGCTTTTTTGTAGCACTCCAAACACGTAAACACCAATTTTCGGTATTAAGCACTTTTACTATCCTCCTATTATTTTAGAAATCGAAATTTTTATCTATGGGTATTCGAAGCACTTACTACTGTACGAACAATAATTAGAAAAAATGGGATTGAAGTTTGGTTGCGCTGATTGAATTTTGTTACTAGTCTAGCTAGAACCACTGGTGCAGATTCAAGTCTTGTAGAAACCGAAAATAAACGGAAATTTACCCCGTTTCAACTTTGCTTGTGCGTCTGAATTTAATTGTTAACGGTTTGAAAATTAAAGGCAAATATATAAAATGCAAACCTTAGTAAATGGAAGCTGCACTTTGACTGTATGACTTCGACGAAATTCATCACACTTCCATTTAACCATTTCTTGTCTATAATTGGAAGCCAACCAACAGTGAGAATGAGCCAATTGCTATAATATTAGATAAATAAATAAAAGGTGACTAAAGTGATGGTTAAGGGATGCTATATAATTCAAAATCTACTTTCTAAAATCATAACGGTTATCGAACGACCAGTGAAAATCTAACTGAAACTTAATGGATCTCTCATAGACAATAAACAACAAAATATATCGCTAGACCGTCTTTAATTCAACTGTTTTTTTCCCTGACTGAATTTAGGATGAGTTTCAGTCAGTCAGTTGCAACGTAGAACTTCGTACGTAAGTACATCAGTTCATGTCGCCATACCACATCAGCACAGAGATATAATTGTCAATTCAAATCCAATAGTAGAAGAGGTAGTAAAGGTATTAGAAGTAATCGTAGACGTTAGAATTAGAAGATATTATTCACGAAGTGTGATTCAATGAGATAAGTTTAGAAAGTAAAAGCTAGAGGTGTTGAAGAACTCAGAAGATTAGGATTTGAGAGAACACAAAGAATAAATGCACTGGCGCCATTGCGAACGATTTTGAGCCATGTCATTCAAGGTCTCTAGCCATCGATTATTATCATCTCGCGGACCCCAACCAGGTAGTCGACAATTACCGACATGGCTAAGTCCACTCGTCAATGACTTCATGGATTTATGCCATGTTTTGGTTTGACCGCCCCTAGCTTTCTTCCAACCTATTCCTACACCACAAAACAAAGCTCGACGAGGCAGTCGGTGGTTAGGCATACGCAACACGTGTCCCAACCACCTCAACCGATGAAGTTTCACCACTTCATCGATTGATCTGCCATTCTTACCTAGTACCCGTTTCCTAATAACAGCGTTGCTAACTCGGGTGTCCCACGATATACGAGCAATGCTTCGAAGACACCTATGATCGAAAACCAATAACCGTCGAGTATCTTCTACTCTCATTGGCCATGTTTCACAGCCATAAAGTAAGACAGAGCGAACCACTGCGCAGTACACTCGTCCTTTAGTCAGCAAACGGATATCTCGCCTACGCCATAAGTGACGCAGGTTGGCAAAAGCCAATCGAGCCTTCTGTATCCGTGCCGAGATTTCGTCAGTCACCAGGCCATCAGCACTGATGAGACTCCCAAGATAGGTGAAGCGGTCTACACGTTCGACCACTTCACTCCCTATCACTAGTTCAGGTGCCGATGACACCCAGTCTTGAAGCAACATTTTGCATTTCGAGGGGGAAAACCGCATCCCGAACATGCTTGCATTGTTGCTTAGGGTAGTCAGAAGACTCTGCATTTTGTCAGCGTCTTCACCAAGTAGGACAATGTCATCGGCATATTCTAAGTCAATAAGCGAGCCACCTGGTAAAAGGTCTACTCCTGAAAATTCGGACGAGGATAAGGTAAGTTCTAGGAGCATGTCTATGATAAAATTGAACAAGAATGGAGAAAGTGGACATCCCTGATGGACACCACTTGATGTAGAGAATTCCGGTGACAGTTCGCCATAAGCCCTCACTCGACCAGTGGTGTTCGAGTATAGGGCTTGTATAAGGTTAATGTACTTCTGTGGTACACCTTTCAATGACAGACACTGCCAGAGAACCTCACGATCCACTGAGTCAAGTGCCGCCTTAAGGTCCAGGAAAACAACTATTGTAGGACGCCTAAATGTGTGTCTGTGTTCCAGGACCTGTCGTAGTGTGAAAATGTGGTCTATACAGCCACGTCCAGGTCGAAAACCAGACTGGTTTTCCCGAGTTTGCTCTTCACGAGCTTTCGTTAAGCGTCGAAGTATTATTGAGGCCAATATTTTAGATACTATGTTAGTTAGGCTTATTCCCCTGTGATTGTCACAAGACTTCTGTCCTTTCTTATAGATTGGGACAATCAAGGATTGAGACCAGTCGGATGGGATTGCGTCCAGTTCCCAGATTCTACCTAAGATCTCAGTCAACCTAGCTGATAAAACTGGACCTCCATCCTTAAATATCTCAGGGGTCAGTCTATCAGGACCTGCAGCTCGTCCTCGTTTCAGATTTCCTAACGCTTTCTCAACTTCATTAAGACTAGGGGGACTTAGGTCGATTTGCCATTCAGGATGACTGGAGATCGTGGGTAACCGAAGAGTGGCTCGTGGCCAGTTGAACTGATCCCTAAAGTGTTCTGCCCATCGATCCAGTCTCCTGGATTGAGAATGGATAATAAGACCATCCTTTTCCGAGATAGTCTCACTCACATTCGGGTTCTTAATACCAGTTTCTTTAATAAGGAGGAAAAGTTGTCTACTGTTGCCGATCGCCGCTGCCTTTTCCATCGCTTTTGCTTTCGCCACCCACCACTGCTCGCGATCGTTACGTAGGCTTTTCATAAGTCTGCGCCTAAGTTGACTTCGTTCTTCATCATGCTCAGAGCCAGGTGGGATGAGTTTTCGGGCATCCATCAGATCGGTGGATGCTACTGAGATCCACGGTTTCATTCTAGCCTTATGGTCAACCTCACTAGCAGATATCACTGCTGTTTCCACAGCCTTTTTGATATCATTCCATCCTGCTTCCGGATGGGAATCGCTTAAATGGTCGCCTAACTGTCTTTCTAGTTGTTCCTGAAATATATTTTTCGCCTTATTATCATTAAGCGAAACCCTAAGAGGCTTTCTTACGGTGTCTTTCCTACGTCCAGTAAGCTTCAAACAAATACGCGCTCGCACTAGGGCATGATCTGAATCCAAACATGTGCCCCAGAACGAGCGACAGTCCTCTATCGAACCCCTCCATCGGTGGCTGATGGC
This sequence comes from Schistosoma turkestanicum, assembly GCA_944470395.2. Classification (NCBI taxonomy): domain Eukaryota; kingdom Metazoa; phylum Platyhelminthes; class Trematoda; order Strigeidida; family Schistosomatidae; genus Schistosoma; species Schistosoma turkestanicum. The sequence continues at coordinate 41,878,805 of OX103971.1, forward strand.
GATGTGATCTAGTTGAGTCCAACGTTGAGACGACTTTGGAGGTCGCCAGGTCAACAGGTGCTTTTCCTTATGCCTAAAGTTAGTGTTTGCTAAGAATAGGCGGTTGTCTGAGCATGTTTGCAACAGACGGTCACCATTGTCTGTTCTCTGAGCCGCGACACCATAACATCCACCTAGGTGTCTCTCCTGCTCACTTAGTCTACCTACTTGAGCATTAAAGTCACCAGCCATTATTACTATATCAGAGCGCCTAGCTTTTTGGAGGAGGTCCGAAAGCTTTCTGTAAAACTCATCCTTAACCTCGTCTGAACTGCATTCAGTGGGGGCATAGGCAGATACGATGAAGAGGCAACGGCGATTGTCCCTATCTTTCCGAGTCCTTACTGACCCGTTTAGTCGGACAGCGCACAATCGACTATCTATTGGGATCCAGTCAAGGAGAGATTGTTCTGCCCTACGACTCAATGCTATGCCTACGCCAGCAAGACCCCGGGAAGCAGCATCAGGGCTACCGGATACACGAAGAGTAAATCGAGCTGCTTCTTTATTTTGACATGGTGTGGTCAAGTGTATGACGTGACTCGGATCCTGTATGCGCGTTTCCGAGACGCAGCATACATCGATGGCACGAGATTCTAAAGTCATAGCTAAGGAAGCCTGTTGCCCTATTTGACACAATGTCCGTACATTAAATGCTCCAACATGTAGTCTAGAGCGAGGTTTAAGGAGACCAGGAACGACCTTTCGCGAACTCGTATCGTCTGCATTAGCTGTGCAATGTGATGAATGAATGTAAGAAGAGTTAGTCGTGGAGATGAGAGAGACATTAGGGGGTGTAGGAAGGATTTGATTTTGACCAATTTGGTCTCGCGTGCTGTTATGGGTATGAGGGCGGTTGTCACTTCCCGGCTGCCCACACCGTGGAAGGTTGTTTCTTGAGGAACCTGAAAAGGAAAATAGATTAGTGTTGGTGCGTGACCGCAGAGTCCAAGGGACAACTGCTTGAGGCCGGTCACGCACGGCCTTTTTATGAAAGGTATTTAGAGGATTAGCTCCGTTCTTAAAGGCCCTTAGTGGGCACCCTTACCGACGGAGACGGAAATCCGTGAGTTAGGGGAGGTGTGACATTTTTAGGGCCGACCTTTTCTAACCCTTCCTTCCTTGTGAGAAGGCAGCATCGCTGCAGATGCTGGTTGTCCAAGGGAAACACCTTACTGCTGTCACACCCCTCTGCAGTCAGCAGTACGACTTCGCCCTCAGACCTTGGGTAGCTGCTTTTAGTCTCATCGTTCTCCAATCGACCTGTCTGGCATGGTAGGACCTGCAGGAACATATGTCCCAGCCAGTATAGCTCGGTTGGATCATCACGATAGGCAAGCCCGACCACCACGTCAAGGTAGCAGCCACGGTCGGGTTAGGATGAGTTTAACTGGAACCTATCACAGTAACACCAAAATCTTAATGACACGTGAATATGCTAGTTAAAAAGCACACTTAAGGATGACTTCCTAATTTGAATTGCTTTCTGAGTCCATCTTCGGACTATGGGTTAAATGAAAGGAAAATGGTGATCGTTTACCTGTTATTCTAATCTAAAACATATTCGTCTATGCCAGATGGTTTCAAAAACAAGAATATACTGGTTAAGTTTCACACTCCAATGTGGTGATAAATGTCCAATACCGTTATATATTTAGTTTTCTGTGGAAAATATACGGCCACACATCAACATACCTAATAATGATCACTTTGACTTCGATAAATGAACTATCATGAAAAATTTTCTTAAGATGGAATTAGTTACTTGCGGTTTTACTATCTTATGATCTTAACAAACAGTTCAATTAGTAGAACTCAGACGAACCTACTGTAACCCAACAAAAAAGCACCTGCCCAAAATTACAAGGGGATCACATTGTGAGACTATAGATTTAGCTTTATAAATTGGGTTTCGCCACACACGACTTATTGTTGGGAAGAAAATTGCGGAAGTTGGCATGGTAAAAAAAATGATAAATAATCACATCAGACAACCTACAATATTACATACCTCAGCTAGTCCTGTAGTAATGCGTTCCGAATGAGAAGGATATTTCAACTGAAGTAAACGCTGGATCATCCAGCTAGCATGAGCACCTCCTGTGTGGAGACGACGAGCGGCTTGTATCAAAGGTTTAACAACTAACGGTGTCTCTGTATTACGAAATGAGATAATCGGGATGATGTGGGTTCTCTGATACCCAAAGGATATAAGGAGACAGTTAGCATTCTGATCTGAATAAGTGCATAAAAAACGAAATTGTTTAAATCGCAAATATTTAGTTAAGGATGATAAATGTACACTGGACTAGTGAATACTAGGAAAGTCCCGCAATCATTAAATAAAGTTAAAATAGTAAACAAGAGTCAAGGAAATACCACTTTTAATTTTTGTGTATGTTTAAAAGAAACAAAATAATGATGCCGGCTAAAAGTCTCAACATCGAATGTGATTGCGTAGTCTAAGTTATGCAACTTAAATAACTGTTAAATCAGTAATGAAGTACCAAGATATTTTGCACATACACTAATCCTAAATATAGTAGATAAGGTAGTGATATACATCTATTGCCTTACACATATGGACTGCATTAAATCTAATCAGCCGATAATCCGCAAAAACCAGTGTGGATACAAATACCGTACTCAACACTCAATCCCTACGAATAAAAGGTAAGAGTGACCGAATCTCCACAAAAGGAAGAGCATAGTGTTCAATTTTGTGGTTTTCAAGTAATAACTGGGTGGGGGTATAAGCAATACAGGTACTTTATTGAAGATGTTTGCAAACAATTGAATGAATTGTCCTTAAATTTTATTCTAGGCAGACGGAGAGCACTATTTGTCAGCAGACTTAAGATACAAGATTTCACAGTATGTATGGATTATTAAGTCACAATTTATTGGGCACACGCTGCAGTATGCACTACTTATGTGAGAAGTTATAATCAGCATTCAGAAAAATATCTAATATCTTAATCTTATTAAGGTTCGTATGGGGAATTTTAAAAAATAAACAAAGGTAATTAGTAATGATATGAATCTATAAGATATCGAAAGTATATTTGTTACGCAAAAATGAAGCAGTAACTGACCAAAACGCAGTTTCAGAACAAATAGATAGACTTTTAGTTCTTCTAAACTACTAAATAAGAAAACTTAAGAGTGGGGACAAGTAAGGTTACAATCAGCTTACCAATATTTCTCAGACGTTGAAAGTTATAGTAGGAGGCCAGAGAATCGACGTAAAACAACAGCTTTGGAACGTGGTAGGTTTCAAACAGTAGTTCAGTTAGTTCTGCAGGGATTAAGAAGTGAACAACAACTTGCGAGATCTACATACACCGGGATTGCATAATGCTTCACTAATTATGACGGGATTAGAAGTTGGCTCTTGAACATTGAGTTTGTCGAAGACATGTCCCATCACCTGTTCCTGTACATCTAGATTAATGACAAGATTGTCTATGAACGGAGACTTCAGGTTATGACGTACGAACTCCAGGTCCTGAATGTCATTCCCAACAACAACATCCTGTCAGTTTTTTGTTAAAAAATTGGAAGCTACTTTTGACATTCGTGGACGGTACACTACGTTTGGGAAAGTTAAATAGGGTTCCTCAAAATGTGAAAAACCTGCACGACATTCATAATTTCCTAAGTTGGAAGTGTACGTTTAATATAAAATTGCGCTTGTATACTAACCATTGTCAATAATTATAGGCGAACTTGTAAAATCCCCTGTTATTTTAATTTTCTTGGCTGGAACACGGTTTAAATGCTCGTAAAAGACACACGCCATCGGGACCCCTACACATAGATGAAGGCACATAAACCCAAGGCCATGCTTTAAAAGTTAGTAACAAATCCAAGAATCAATACCTTTGTAGTAACGCAGAGCAAACAGATTGATTTCTTCAATCTCGCTTCTTGAAGTCTCAATAGAGTTTCAGGTATTTTCTAATCTTCAGTAAGTGATAGTCTTGTCACTCAATTGTACTCATTTTTATCATTTTTGCAGTTATCAATGAATTTACATCTTTTGTAATTTTAGTGAATGCTTTTGATAAGGTCAGTAGTATTCCTAAAAACCAACTGCCGTACTGTCAATAGGCTGCAGATCAATCTGATTCATTTTGGGAATTAAGAACGATATGGTCTTAATGCCATGGAGAAGATGAATAATTCAGTAACTAAATAAACAAATCATTTAATTAATCGGTAGTGCAGATAAAGGGGGACCGAAATGTAATGATAAAAGAGGGAGCAGAAATGATGATAATCAAGAGAGATTGGGTTAATGATACGACAATTATAACAACAAATGAGTCACGAGACTTTCATCAGGCACGGCTAGTCCAAGCGGGAGACCATAGCCCACAGGTGGGTATGTATTTGTTAAGTCTCTTCTGGAAGCCATCCACTGAGAATGTTGTGGCCATTTCGGTTATGACAGCATTCCAAGCGCAAAAAACTCCTAATTAAAAAGTGGGAACACTTATAAGTGTTTACATTTCGATGTTAGATTTCTAGGGGGTTGACTCGACTATCATGGTGGTGATGTACTGACAGGATGCTCGCATTGGAATTACTTGAAGAAGTTACGGTTTAATGTGTTGTTATAAAGTCTCTTCTCATTCTCCTATGACTCAGCGAGAATATTTCTGAATATCGGAGTCTGTTTTCATAAAGTTCATCTTTTACTCTTTCACTCATTTAGACACTGGATTCTACACTCAACCCTGGATAATTATGTTTCCTTTGAGGAGAGGAGGTGCGACGACATTATGGACTCCAAGATGAGGCCATTCGTTTGTCTTAAAAGGTTTGAGAACAGTGCTACGGTTACTGCTACGATCTTTCTCAGCACAAAGTGAGGAGTTGGATTTGCTTGGACAGCGTCATGTATATAGTTTAAACTGGTTTCCAAGCACTCTGTCGCTGCTGGCCCTAAATCGCTCTCTGAGGTGTTTGGAAGCGAACGTTCATGGAGGACGTAAGTTGGTTGCGTAATAAGGTGAATAATGTTCATCACATAGTATTTCGTGTAGTAAGTTATTAATTAATTGCCTGTTGGGGCTTTTCAGTGGCTTCTCAATTCAGGAGAACAGTGGAAGAAGTTAGATACGCGCCTTTCCCAGTTATCCCAAGAAGACACAAATTTATCTGGGTAATAAACCGTTCTATTGTTATTTAATTAATATAAATAATTACCTTAACTATATTACACTGTTCTTTAACACAATTTAACACAATGTGCTTCCAATTCTGGAGCAATGCTTCCGTATAATCCCAAAATTGCACCCTTCCAGTCCAGATTCAAAGTTCACCACACAGGGTGTCAAATCCGATATGGCTGACGCCATAATTAAGTATCAATTCAAACAACATATTGCAGTTCAGTGGAAAACGTATAGACTCCAAATAGTAGGAACTATAACAAAATACAAATAATAACATCACAAAATGGGACTAAACAGAGTACCAAAATGTAGCACAGAAAGAGTTAGTAACAACTCATTACAAACATGTACATGGAGGGACTTTGCCAAAACAAAGCCTTCAAATTGGATTCTACATTGCCTACGGCCCACTTATTTGCTGCTGTAAGGTCCGTCTGAGGGTCAGACTGATTTACGTCGCTTTTTATTCACCTCCAGATTTCTGTGTCATCTCCATAGATGAATGTTACTAAGCTAGTTTTTATTTAACATTTCATTAAAGAATATCAGGAAGAGTAATCAGCTTACTTTACTACTAAGTAACCTGTTTGCTAGTTATTTTCCCAACATGTTACATTCCAGTGAAGTGATGTATGTTGTGCTCTCTTTCAGGTTTATACTGGGATTTTATTACTTCCTAGTGACTTTCTTGGGTACTGGAAATACTTTTGCAATAATCGAATAGTGGGTCGATATCCGCTAGGCAATAAGCCGGCAGATTATTAATAAGTACTCAGATCTTAGAGGTACCTGGTATCTGATTAAAGATCTCAGCCATCGGTAACTTCGTAGGATCTTCGCCATTCGGAGCCTAAGCCTACGTCGCGTAGCTATAAGTTGGCCAAATGAATCATTTTAGGGTTAAAACATTGTATCAAATGTAGGTTTTCACATTCCTTTAAGCGCTGTATTTCATATAATCGTATTCTGAACGGGGAAAAATTTTCTTTATCATAACCCTGATCCACTGTGCTACTGGACATAATCTTAATAAATATATACCTTAACCAAGTAGTTGGTTGTTGGTATATATATAATACGTTAAACTTAATGATATTTAGCCAACAAGCACTTTTATGAACACAGAAATTTCTGTTTAAATTATTTCTGTCATTAAGGAAGATCCGAACGAGTTTAATTATTACACCTGATGGTCCATTTCGTCAATAGTACTTCATGAAATACAACATTTTGTATCCTCCCAGACCACAAATTTGTTATATTGAAGGAAGATCACCGTCTAAATCGTTTTTGATATAAAACCTATTTAGTGGTCTTAAACGACAACTTACCGCCCCGAAACTGTGCGTTGTTTTGATCGAAGCACACTAGATTCAGAGTAACTCAACACCTTAAATTTGCTTTGGTGTTGATTAATTCACATTTATGAACGTCATGAATTGAATTAACGAACATTATTAATGATAATATTTTTTCTCAAGTAACAATACTTTACAAGAGGCATGCCAGTGCACAGGCTAGATCAAACTGCTTAAAATTATTACACTACAAAACTCATCGCAGTTAAATTATATATAAGTGTAAGTTTCTGATAGCACATTTACACCATGTCATTGACAGAAACAGTTTCACACGGCCACATTTTCAGTAGGGAATTTCAAATAGGGAAGGTGCATAGAATGTTTCATGGGCGGTTTGCTTAGATCGATGGTGAATTTGTTGGGAAAGGTAAATTAGAACGCGCTTGATACAAGCTGTGATCTTGACGTGCATGTGCATAGGGTGTATGTCATCCAGAGGCGCCATACATTTTCCACTGTGGATAGGGTTCTGACAAAGTAGAGAAGAGAGAGAAACAAGGCAGTAACGAGGCAAGTGTAAACATACAACCAAAGCACCACTTCACCTGTCATGCTGAAGTAGTCAATACGGTGGTAATTCAAGATAAAATTCATACTGACCACTAAAATTAAAGTTAGTCGTAGTAATGTAACCCCCAAATGGAGAAGGGCAATGAAGAAAGAAGAGTTGTGGACTGGAGAGAAGAGAAGTTGGTAATATAACCAACCAATCACTAAACATGGAAGTAATCCGAGACATTACAATCATCGAGCATCTAAAACTAATCTATTTTTTCTACCATAGCAACCGAAAATATAGATAGTTATTCATGATAGCTTCTCGACATCACCAAAAAATATTTCTGCGACTCTGAAATGTCATAATGCGTCAGACATAGGTTGTAAAATTAATAATGATATCAGTTGATAAACCGAATGACAGTTGTCTTCATAAATAGTATCTCTTGCCCGCAATTATATTCACTAACTTGATCGATTATGGAAAACGTCTCAGCTGGTTGCTTTCTCATTAAGTAACTTAGAACTTTACCAGTCATATTAGTGGTTTATTGATAAGCATATGTGCGAACTAATAATGTAATCAGTCGAAAATATCTCTTGAAGACTGAAAACTTATTGTATTATTTACCGAAACTATATAATCATAATCACAGACAAGGTCTTGAAGTTATGGTCACCTCAGCTGCGACCTAAACTCTTCCTGATAATCATATAAGCAGCACTCATTCTATGTAGGTGAAAGCATAGTAAAGTATGTTGCCCACAATGATAGTAGGTTGGTAGCTTGATTTCCAAACTCAATCTTTGGTAGACTGCTTCATAGTTTTTGCTTTGAAACCCGATATGATGATCAGGAGTATTTGTATTCCGCATGCGAACTAAACTTAGTCAGAAATGTCTGATTCGCTCACCAGTAGTCACGTATCGGCCAGTACTGAACTTAGGAGATATTTATTTGCTATCCTAAACCTGGATTTTAAGGTAACGTGATTAGATCGTTGAAAGTTGGTGAAAAAATTGTTGCTTCACTTCTTCCATCTTTTTTTAAGTCTATCGATTTCTTCCTCTTTTGTGTACAAGAGTGTAGCTGCATGAATCGTGAAAATTTCTTAAGGTTGGTTAGATTTAATTACTTATAACGTATGACTTATGCTATTTTGGTGACCTCGTTATTCTTGTGGTTAACATCTGAAAGTGACATCTTAAATATCATAATGAATATTTTAACTGTCTTAGTATTTTGAATGTCTTTGCAATTTCTTATACTTCAACCAAAGGCACTTAGTCTTACTGTTTAAAATTTCTAGTTTATTTTCTTTTGTTTGCTGGCTCATTCAAACAATTTGAAGTGTTCGTTTATTTCGTTAGTTTTATTTAGAAAGCAGTAACAACCATAATAATTGACATAACTATATTCTGACACATTTCTTTTAAGATTTACATAAAAATGTTGGACTCATTGTTGACCGTCTGTACATATAATTTGCTAGAAAGCCTGACCAAACTACGTAAAAATAAGTAGAAGTTACAAATGGTGAATATGCCGAAGCACCAGCAAATATTATGCCTATTACGATTCACTGTGTAAAGATCCTTTGATTCCCGTCGTTAATCTTACAAAGATATGTCAGAACGTTCGTCCGAATTTCAGTTAAATTAAATGTATTGAATCACTAAAATATTTGTAGAGAATTGTGCGAGTTTGGGCAAGTATACTGCCATCAAAAAAGGAACATTTTACCTTTCAATTAGATTAAATAGCTTCTGTTTGCGTCAGTAACAATAAATAAATCTGGACTTATTTCTTTTTGATATTTGGTTTTCTTACCAGTAAATTGCTTATTCAATGAGGATGTATAGTACTTTTACCTCTTGCATACTTATGTGGTAGCGTTTGAATATAACTGCTGTTATTGAGTGAGAGCCTAGTTCACAAAGCTATGCTTCTTACTTTCAAAATTCAGTCACGGATTTGTTAGGATATGCATGTAATAGTTTCAGAAAATGTAGAATCAAATTTTTGTGTATTTCTTTCTTGGTGTCTATGAGCGCCTTAATCGGAATGCTTTCTAGATTTCACATTATATAATATTTGGTGGAGAGCATTTACAGGGTACCAAAATGAACTAAGGCTCTTTATTATCTTCCTTAATTTTAACAAGAACTTTTGAAGTAGTGCATAGCCTTAAGGTTATTCTGGGTTTCTTTCGAACTAGTTAGTTAAATTTAGATTATTACCAGTTAAATCGAGTCCAGTATTAACATCAACTGCATCAACAAATAGTAGTTATGTAGTTAGGACTCGGTCATAAGGATTTTTACTAATCACAGATTTACTATTAAGATTTTCAGGAGTCGTATGACTTGCGTAATTGGATCTTTATAACAAGGTACATCACGTACATACTAAAAGCTCACTTTAAAAAACGTTCTTCTTATTTTTATAAATGGTGACTTAGTGATTAACTTACTCTATTTCTAAGAGACAACTCACTGGTAAAGTCAGTTAAAGACTATCCTTGTCGACCTCCCATCATTTAATAGAAACAATCCAGTTCTGGAACCAGATTAAGCGTGGTACTGTATACGAAGTAAACATTATTGTTTACAAGTATCACGGCCGATATTCTTATTTATCTTATCGTCCCTATTACGCGTTACTATCTACTAACCACCACTGATATGAATAGCTGATTCACTACTTAACAGGTAGCTCAGACCAAGTCTCTCACAATTCCATTCTAGTTGAAAACTGTCATGTCAATTGGCTAGATCACATTTTTAAATATGTGACTTTTATTATTATTCTTCATTCATATTAACAATTACGATTATCTCGGTACCAATACTCACTTGCATCCGTGAAAGAGAGTCATTTCGGTTTTATTAACGACTATATTCAGGGGAGCACAACCATAAAATACGTACTTATATCAAGCGGATCACTTTAAGACTTTGATAACTTCATCGAGTACAGGAATCCCAATCAATTCCAACGATTAAGCTTCATCATTTGTATTTCGTTTTATGCTTTTAAACAGCAGTGTGTCAGTCCTGTCCGAATGGTATGTTTCACAAAAGCAGTCCTAACGTCCATGTCATATGGAGATCGCTGATGCAATGTGAATAAGTCAATTAGCTGTGTTGATCACAAAACACTTAACACAAATTGACACAATGCGAAAGCATACAATTTTGATACAACTTTGAAGTAAGTTCAGACAATCGCCATCTACTATATTATGTTTCTGACACAGCATAATAAATTTATGAATCATTATGTGTCCTATCTTTTGAAGACGTAAATTACTAGGTGGAAAGGCAACAAGTCTTTTTTGAACAGCATATCACATCCCTATTTTCACGAGCTGAGAACTTATCAATAATCTTGATCGAAATCGATAAGAACAAATACAATTCCCTCAACTACCGTTTTACAAAATATTCCATGACATCAGAGGTCCACACAAACTACTGTTTTAGCTGATGTTCATTTGGATACTGGTGATGATCGTCACGATAAAATTTATCCTTAAATAAAAACTTGTTACATGAGGCATGCTGCAGGAGCAACTAGAATATAAGCTAGGCAGCTATGAAAGCATGGCCTGACCCATGACAACATGAAATGATATATAGAAAGTTGTCCAAAGAGCAGTGATAACTCCTGATAAGTTTAACCTGAGGGTTAAGGAGAAACAGTGGATTTTAGTAACATCTACTGAACTGATAAACGCTCGAAAACTCAGTCCGTCTAACTCTGAGTGCGCTGATAAAAGGTGTACGCAATGATCGTAAGTAGTGTTGGGTAGAGAAAGCAAGGGCGATGGAAAAGGCAGTGGCGGTAGGCAACGGCAGACATTTTTTCCGCCCAACGAAGGAAACCGGTATTACAAATCCATCAGCTAGCGAAACTATCTCGGAAAGCGATGGGACTATTAATTATTCACAATCCAGGAGATTGTGTCGATGGGTGGAACACTGAGGGTATTCATTCAACTGGCCTTCAGCCTCATTTCTGTATCCCATGATCTCCATTCAACCTGAATGACGAACTGGTGTGGGTCCTCAGAGTCTTTATGAAGTTCAGAAAGAGATAGTAAATTTAAAGAGACGTAGAGCAGCGAGTCCTGATAAATTGACCCAGGAGATGTTTAAGAATGATGGTCCATTTTTAACAGCTAGATTGTCTGAGATCTTAACTTGAATTTTGGATCTAGCCATAATCCAATCAAACTGGTCTCACTCACTGATTATAAATGAATTTTCTACCACAGCAGTTCACTCCGTTTCCAATAGGTGCAGGTTGGTACGCGCTGTCCCGGATCCGATAGAAAAACACAATAATTCTGGGAGAAAACAGTCTTTATTTAATATAAAATGGAAATACAGACAATTACCCAACAATATTACACCTTCTAAATACAATTTACCGCGGTGGCTATCCGTTTCTGGAAGAATAAGTGCTTCCAGTCCGTACAGCCAATGTATAAAATCCAAAATATGGCTGTAGCCATATTAAATATCGAATTTAAACAACATATGTACAGTTCAGAAGCAAACACAAAAACTTCAATATAAGTACAAGATATAGAAATAATAACAATATACAATGATAAAATATCAAAATGGAATCAAAAAGAGTACCAAAATGTCAACAGAAAGAGTCAGTCATATCATAACACAAATATATATACATGGAGGGATTTTCCAAAAAACAAAACATTCAAAAAGGATTCTACACTGATTGTCCCATTCTATAAGAAAAAACGATAAACCTCTCAAGACTATCGCAGAGGAATAATTTTCGCAATAGTTTGCCTCGACTATAACTATATGCCAACCAAAATCTCGTACATAGTAGGCCACAGAAATCCAGGCTCGTTTCAGACCTGGACGTGGATATACAGACGACTTACTCACACTACGACATGTCCTAGACATTAGTTGTCTTCCTAGACCATTAGATTTCATAAAATGCTCTATGGTCGTAAGTTTACGCTACTGACACATCACAAACCTTTGGTTGCAATCTTTGGTTCTAAGAAAGGAATCCCTGTCTATACGGCTAATAGATTACAGCGCTGGGCAACGATGCTCCTGAATTATAATTTCAATATCAAGTATCAGTCGACAAATACTATCGGTCAAGCGGACTCTCTCTCTCGATTAATTGGAGTTCAGAATCCTGAACCAGAGGACATAATCATTGCCTCAACAGCAGTAGACACAGAAATACGGAGTGTAGTAGTTGATGTCATTCGAAACACTCCAGTGTCGTCAGAGAAGAAATTCTTCGAGACCCACTTCTACAAGAAGTTAGAAAGTTTCACCTGGAAGGGTGGCCCTCGAAGATCAACTCTACAGAGCTTCAATAGTTTTACCAGCGTAGACTCTCTTTTTCAGTCATTGACGACTTCCTGTTGTTTGCCGAACGAGTCATAATTCCAGCGAAACTACAACCAGCAGTGCTAAAACAGTTGCACACGGGACATCCTGGAATAAATCGCATAAAAACACTAGCACGAAGTTATGTATACTAGCCGCACTTAGACACCCAGCTGGAGCAGCTATCCCGTTCGTGTACCAAATGTGCATTAGCAACAAAAGCACCGCGCAAAGCAGAGTTGCAATCAAGGCCAATACCACAGTCACCGTGGCAGCGTATACATTTGGACTTTGCTGGCCCACTTCATGGACAAACTTACCTTCTGGTAGTTGATGCATACAGTAAGTGGCCAGAAATTTTCTTCATGAAACACCCAACTGCAAGCTGCACAGTCCCGGAATCGATAGTTAGTGACAACGGGACATAGTTTACGTCCGCAGTCTTCTCCCAATTTTGCCGGCAGAACGGAATCTATCACGTCTGAACACTTAATAATAATAATAATAATAATTTATTCTCAAATAACAAACATGTTACAAGAGACATGCCAATTTACAGGCAAGATCAAAATGTTAAGATTAACAACATATTTCTTTTAAAACGGTATACATTTACTGAAACATTTCACAAGATTCATTGTTATTAAAGATGGAATGTTCAATACGAATAATTGGCGCAAGTTACGAAGGTTGCGTTACGACAATCATCTTATGGACTGAGAAACGATTCATGGTAGAGATAGGTTTGCATATAACAAGAATTGATGCGGTAAATGTACAAAGGTATGGTTGATATTCATCAGCTAATGATTTTACATGTTCTTGGGTAGGGTAACCAAGTCTACTGCAAATATCCAGACTAATATATGAGGAGTGGAATAAGGTTAATTATACATTCCATCCGCAATCAAATGGTCAAGTAGAACGCTTTGTGAGCACATTTAAAAATGCTCTAAAAAAGTCTAAAGAGGAGGGAACCATCAAAGAGATCTTAGAGAGGTTTCTGCTTATTTATCGCTCTACAATGAACCCTCAGACGATTAACGGAGTCTCACCTGCGGAAGCTCTACTTGGTAGAAAAATACGAACACATTTTGATGTCATCCGTCCTACACCAGCTCTTGAGTCTCAACGAAACCTGTCGATGGAGAAGCAGTTCAATCGACACCATGGGGCGAAAAGACGATCGTTCACAGTGGGTCAAAAAGTACTTACTATGGACTATCGTGGAAAACATCCTGCATGGACAGCTGGTCGGATATTGAAAAAGAAAGGGAATGTGATTTATGAGGTGTCAGTTGGCTCAGAAGTTTGGGTACGTAATGCTAACCAACTGAAAGCAACTTCGATAGCCAGCAACGGGACTCGGCATCAAATAACCCTTGACGTTCTGCTGGACACCTTCGAGATCAAAACGCCTGGAACACACAAGTCAGTTTCTGTTCAAGCAAAGAGTGACACAACTTCCTTACTGTCGAGAAGATGGACTAATCGAAAAAAAAGCCAGTCACTCGGTTGCAGTTGGACCCTAGCACCAGATCCTACGAATCTGCTCAAAGGGGAGATGTTAGGGGGACAAAGATGGAATAAAGCATGACTGCGCCAGCTGCGCGCTGATTGGCTAATTTCCTATCCAGTCAGCGCCTGATCGATTCTTGGAGAACAGGATAGAAGATTTTCGTATTGTTAGCTGCATGCTGATTGGCTAAATCTAATCCAGTCGATCACGTGAATTTCTATCCAGAAGCTTCTCATGTAAATGCTATAAATAGACTAACGTTGTATCTATTTTTGCCTTCGCCATCACCTTTGGCTTCTTATTCCTATTTAACCTTGCTATTTGGAATATAATCTTTCTTGTTAAACCGTGTTTTTTATTCTTTGGAACTTGTCCAGTGTATTGTGGTCAGAGAATACTAAGCAATAGGATTTGGCTGGGAATTATAATAATAATAATAATAATAATTTATTCTCAAATAACAAACATGTTACAAGAGACATGCCAATTTACAGGCAAGATCAAAATGTTAAGATTAACAACATATTTCTTTTAAAATGGTATACAGTCACTGAAACATTTCACAAGATTCATTGTTATTAAAGATGGAATGTTCAATACGAATAATTGGCGCAAGTTACGAAGGTTGCGTTACGACAATCATCTTATGGACTGAGAAACGATTCATGGTAGAGATAGGTTTGCATATAACAAGAATTGATGCGGTAAATGTACAAAGGTATGGTTGATATTCATCAGCTAATGATTTTACATGTTCTTGGGTAGGGTAACCAAGTCTACTGCAAATATCCAGACTAATATATGAGGATTGGAATAAGGTTCTGAAAAAAGAGGAATAAAGAAGACGGGACGAGGAGCGGAACAGAAAATTATCTAAGCAAGCGTTACAACAAACTAGAAAAACAGTTAGGCGGCCACGTAGAAAGTGATGTCCACCATGAAGCAGCTTTTAATGATAACAAAAAAGGCGTAATCCCATCTGACTGGTCTCAATCACTGACTGTCCCAATTTACAAGAAAGGACAAAAGTACTCTTATGACAATCACAGAGGAATCAGTTTAACTAATATAGTATCTAAAATATTGGCCTCAGTAATACTCCGACACCTAACTAGAGATCGTGAAGAGCAGACTAGAGAAAACCAGTCTGGTTTCAGACCTGGATGCGAATGTATAGACCAAATATTCACACTACGTCAGGTCCTTGAAAAAAGACACACGTTCTAATGCCTCACACTGGTAGTATTTCTCGACTTTAAAGCGGCATTCGACTCCGTTGATTGTGAGGTTCTGTAGCAGTGTCTGTCATTAAAAGATGTACCAAACAAGTACATCAACCTTATACAAGCTTTCTACTCGAACACCACTGGTCGAGTGAGAGCCTATGGAGAACTGTCATTGGAATTCTTTACTTCAAGTGGTGTCAGTCAGGGTTGTCAACTCTCTCTATTCCTGTTTACTTTGTCGTGGACATGCTTCTAGAGCTAACATTATCTTCGTCCGAATTGTCAGGAGTGAGCCTTCTACCAGGAGACACGCTTGTCCAGTTACAGTATGCTGATGACATAGTTCTACTTGGTGAAGACGCTAAACAAAAATAGTGTCTTCTGAACCCCCTAAGCAATAATGCAAGCATGTTCGGGATGCGATTCTCCTCCTCTAGATGCAAAATGTTGCTTCAGGATTGGGTTGCATCGGCAACTAAACCAGTAATAGGGAGTGAATTAGTTGAGCGTGTTGACCGCTTTACGAAAGGACGAGTCTTCCGCGCAGCAGTTTGCTCCTACCATGTGGATGCGAAACATGGCTAATAACGGTTGAGGATCTTCGTAGAATACTACAATTTCATCATAGCTGTCTTTTAATTATTGCTCGTGTATCCTGGGACAATCAAGTAAGTAATGCAGTTGATAGGAGAAGAGCACTAAGTAAGTATGGCAAATCAGTAGATGAAGTGATGAAGCTTCTTCAGTTGAGATGATTAGGACATGTGTGACGTATTCGTAACCACTGACTGCTTCGACGAGCTGTTTTGTAGCGTAGGCGTAGGTTGGAAGAAATCAAGGGTCGGTGAAACCAAATTTCTTAGTTCTCATTACTTCATATTTTCCTTCTTATTTCAATAGATTATACTTCTCGAATAATATCTTCGAACCCTAATCTCTCTGATTACTGCTTACACTTCTAATACCTCTACTTCTATTGGATTTGAATTGACAAATACATCTCTGTGCTAGTGTGGTATGACATTTTGAGCTGATGTTCTACGTTGCTGTTGTTGATGATGAACCATAGAAAAATATGCATTTCTATTTTCCTATAGAATTCCAACCGATTTTGCGTAAATAATTTCACAAGCTGTCGATAAGGTTTTAAAGTGTTTTTCTTCATGATACATGATTTAATTATCTTTCTCAGTTGCGAAGTTTCCTATCCGCGTAGCTTACATTTTTCGGCGAACATGCGGCTGGTTATCTTTCTCTAGGTATTGACATACTTTTGCAAACCTACTTGTTGACTCGTTAATGCTATCCTGCCCCACCATTTTTACTTCAGGATAATCCGCCTGTACATCTACCTGGTCGATTCCAGTGCAGACCTTATCCTACGTATATCGCTAGCGTCTCGGCAACCTTCTTGTCACTTGTTTTGCCCCTGATATATGATCTAACTGACATCTCAGCCTTGAAGTTTTCATCGCAATTCTGTTCAACAACAAATTATAAAGAAACTAGCTGATTCTACGTTATCTTTGCCTTTGTTTCACTTCAAAAATTCAAATACACATCAAGCAATTATATTGAGTCTTTTAAGCTGCCAAACACAAATCTTTCCATCCTTTCTGTAAGCTTCTCTTGGTGATAATAGCTTCAATACTTAGTGTCAATCGTTTCAGCTCTAATTCACTGATGAGAAAAATTACCATGATTCCTTCAAGTAAACCGTTATCTGACAGTGTTGTGGAGATGGCATGACAAACTTATTTTGTAAATAGTTTTTGATACTATTTGTATTTATTCTGTTAATTTTCACAGCCTGTACATTCACTATGAAATTGTTGTACATTTTTTTAAGTGTGTGTCCTTGAATATATCAGGTGCATTAACTGCTCCACGTTTCAGTTCTGTGTACACCTACCACGGCATTCACTGCCGAATCCTATCAAATACACTTTATACGCACATCTCATGTTCTCCATTGCTCATTAATGTGTTATCTGGATTCTAATACATATATTATCTACCTTATAGACTGCAGTCATACGTATATGCTACCTTACGGATATTTACATTAATTGGATTACTAGCATTTCTATAATTGTTGATTTATGGTATCAATCACAACCGAACACGCACAAGCAGCCGCATAAAGTAACGTCCTTACATATTTATTGTGTTTATTATATTTAACTGATATATTTCACTATACATCTATTTGTATTCAATAACTTTGTTAATATTTCGAAATAACATATTGATTGGTCAACCACAGTGTCATGCATGATGCGTCAAACACGCAAAATATCTTTTTACTATAGCATGAATATGCTAATATGAGTGGCAGTGGGATCGCATTATATACAATGCCTGTTCATAGCTTCCAGCCATTAGTCTAGATAATGGGTGAAACATAAAATGGATCTTCTGGATTGGATAAGAATCATGGAAATAATTAATAAACCACATTGATCAATCAAAGGCCCCATCAATTTTTTGAACTCCATGGTTGCATCACGTTTACTGATAGATACAATTCCCTAAGTAACCACTCGAAACTGTATAAAATTCATAAGGCGTTGACTTATGGTGTATTGCAGTAATTAGTGAAAATGCATTGTTTCTGAATTTGTAGGAAAAGTCACGGTTTATAAATGAACGGAAAGTTAGAAGTTAAAACCGAGGACATATTTTGAAGAAAAATTTTCTGTTATTCCTCAACCGACTGCCTTATAAAGATTCCGAGGAAATATTTTTATATACACATTACCATACTTTGCGATTGATGCAAGGATACTCTCAGCTTTAATATCAGAGGATTCATGGCCTGCTTGATGTTAGTGGATTGAAAGTTTAGTGTGGAAAGATGCTTAGATGTTAACTTTGGAAATGTATTTATCGATAATTTGGTTTCTCTACTGCAGTGACGAGAGAAATATTGGAGCTAGTCGTTTCATCACTGACTAAAATATTGCAGTTAACTTTGAGAAATATGGTTGTATTGAGTAAATTTAATTTTTTACGAGATTTGAACAACGGAATTTTTCGACAAATTTAGGTTCATATAATCGAAATCCCTTTTCTCTGTATTCGAATAATACTTGCGTCGATATGATCCACTTCTGTCTCTCAAGTATATTCTGAACCGTATACACGTCATGATACTTGTGTGGTGCGCACTACTTATAAGTAGTATGTGACGCGATTGTAAACGCAATGTCTGGCAGCAGAAGATGGGGGAAGATCAAGAAAGGAAGAGTGGGAACACAATGGAATTTCTATGAAACGCATGAACAGTGAAATTTCTGACAATGGATTGATGATCGATTGAAGATTTGCAAATTAACGGTTTACGATATGGTTTTCCTATTTTACCAATTGTAGATTTATTTCGACAGTGACCGTCCCAATTGTTTCCAATAGAAACACTCCTGTACGCTTTTCCTAGTCCCGGGTCCCAACCGATTCAAAAAAGGACAAAATTCTAGGAGAAAACGTCTCTGTATTTGTTAGAAAATGGAAACACAAAGCCTTACGGAAATTGTGTTTCTTCCAGGGTTAAGTTACTCCGCAGAGTATCCGACACAATAACCAATAAGTGACACTAAGTCCAGCAGCCACTGCGTCCGTCCGAAAATGTGGCGGTAGCCATATTATATCAGATTTAAACAATATATGTACAGTTCAGAAGCAAACACAAAAACTTCAATATAAGTACAAAATATAGAAAGAATAACAATATACAATGATAAAATCTCAAATTGGAGTCAAATAAAATACCAAAATGTCAAAGGAAAAAGTCCGTCATATCATAGCAAAAATATGTAAACATGGAGGGATTTTCCAAAACACAAAACATTCAAAAAGAATTCTACACCGGCCCGCAAAATCCCTCCATGCAAAAAGAGCAAGCGTTAATGACACTTTATTTAGGGTTCCCATGTTATCCCCTAATCCACACCGGAATAACGTGTAGGACTTACAGCAGTACGCCTACCCGCCATCCAACATGGATATGACCTATCGTGTTAACTAGGTACCTATACTTTCCCATCAGGCCCTTGATTCCCCTATCTATCGTGGAATGACCTAACGGTAGTATAAACCTTACCCAATTAACCCACACGAACATGAACAACACGTCGCAAAACTGGTCATATCCTATCCAAGGACTACATTCTCTTTCATGGGGACGAGTCGCCAATCCACCACCACTTGCTCCGATCAGCAGATACCATGAAGTCCGTGATGCTAACTTATCAACAGAAGTTTTTGACCCATAAATAATATGCAAGGGTGGGATCTCCAATTTTGACATTTCATCGTCATCAGAAGACTTTAAGTAGCATGATGTAGAATCAATATTTATCCTTCCATCTCCTGATGCAGAGGAGGTTTGAACAGTATTCATCATCGTCAGTAACTCATTTGTCACATCAGCGACATCCAGTTTATTATCAACGTCTAAATGTTTCCGTTCTGTCAGACAAGGCGCGTCGAGTCGGTGTGCATTAGCATCCGTTTCAGAGACACAAGACATATGCTCATCAATAGCATCGTCATCACCCAGCACTGTAGACTGGCTGTTAACATCAAAAACCTTCTTCTCATCATCACTCGACTGACAGTCAACCGGAATATGAACAGTTACAGTTGCACAACCTTGTGCATCTTCAATCAACTTAACCTTCGTGACGAGGTCCGATGGCGTCGAAACACTAGGAGGCTCATTCGATGTAGTTGATAAACTAGTCACTATAAGTGGACTACTGACACTTTCTATCTCCTTATTATCACTGTCACTACTAAGGTTCTGATGGCTACTATTTCCATGGCTAGTCGTAGCATCCGAAAGAGCATGAGGTCCAGGCTTCTTAGTAATAGTAGCATCATGTTGTCTCCTAGGCTTCTTAGCCGTTACTGTACCACCATCACTTATCCTAGAATCTACTCTAGGTCCAGTTATATAATTTACCCTAACTGAAGGGTTCCGAAAATAAGCTTTATTCCGTTCAGTCAATCCTGCCTGGGCCTTATTCATATTTGCTGAACTCATTAACCTCTGATTACTCGAATCCAAATTACCGTTCCAGGCTTTTCGAGCAGCTAAGAGGCTTTTATCATCACACACTTCGGATCCATCTTGATGCCTACACTTTTCACCTTTTTCTTTCTTTTCTATACTTAGAAAAGCCATCTTATCTGTTACACCAACCGGCTTCTTACTAGGACACGCATCAAGAGGTTTTACATCGTTACGGTCACATGCTCATCCTTCATCAGGGTATGCTTTCGTGATATAATTGACAAATCTCTTATCTTCCGAGCGTGCCTTATGTAGAAACGAAAAATCCTCATGTCTCACACGCAGACCACTAGTAGCTTCCGTATTATTTCCTGTTTTAGCCTGATAAGCTAATCTTCCAAACCTACTACTAGCTATCTTAGCACGAGACATAATAAATTCCGTCAATTCGTTAAAATTGGGCTCTCTCTCCTCTTCGTCCCACTTGATTACTAGCTCTGCCCACTGGGCTTGCATTCGACGAGGTAAGAGCCTGACTATTCGTTCTAAAGTATCCATGGAATTAAGTTCCGTTGTGCATTTTAGCTGTTCTAACGTTAAAGCAGCATTCTGCATTTTAATAGCCAAGTTCGTCAATAATTCAGGATCATTAAAGTCTACATTCCCAGTTCTAAATAAATCCTCTAAGGTTTCTCGAGCTATTACATGCGACTGTCCAAAGAGCTGTTTTAAAATGGCCTTAGCTCTCTTATATCCTGCTTGTGGATCCATAATAATACAACCTTCAATCGCATTTTTTGCTTTTCCCTTACAATAATGAATTAGATACAATAAACGCACCTGCTCGTCTTTTATTCGGGGTTCTATAAACGTTTCTATTTGTCGTATGAACCTAAAATAGTCGCGAGACCTTCCATCACAATATGAGAGTTCAACCTTAGGTAATTCTAAACCCTCTATCGATGACTTACAATAATAAATATCAGACATAACATGTGGGTTACCCATAAAAAAGTTATCATTAACGACTTGCCTAGAGCCCTGTGATCCGTCGAGCTCTTCCACCCTCCTCATGTGTGATTTTTTTCTGCTTGACATTATAAATAAAGTTCAATAGAAAAGGTAACAAATACAAAATATAGTAATTCCACAGTTCGGTTCAAAAATACGATAAATAATCCAAGCTTCTTCCTCCAAGAAAGTTTAGTGTGATAAACGATTAAAATTCCAAATGTTTCTTTATAATTCTTAATAATCCGAATAGTTCCAAAATATACACGTTCAGATGAATATTTCCAAAGTATAATCCTTGATAGAAGAATTTCCAGACTGTAGATTTATTTCGACAGTGGCCGTCCCAATTGTTTCCAATAGAAACACTCCTGTACGCTTTTCCTAGTCCCGGGTCCCAATCAATTCAAAAAAGGACAAAATTCTAGGAGAGAACGTCTCTGTATTTGTTAGAAAATGGAAACACAAAGCCTTACGGAAATTGTGTTTCTTCCAGGGTTAAGTTACTCCGCAGAGTATCCGACACAATAACCAATAAGTGACACTAAGTCCAGCAGCCACTGCGTCCGTCCGAAAATGTGGCGGTAGCCATATTATATCAGATTTAAACAATATATGTACAGTTCAGAAGCAAACACAAAAACTTCAATATAAGTACAAAATATAGAAAGAATAACAATATACAATGATAAAATCTCAAATTGGAGTCAAATAAAATACCAAAATGTCAAAGGAAAAAGTCCGTCATATCATAGCAAAAATATGTAAACATGGAGGGATTTTCCAAAACACAAAACATTCAAAAAGAATTCTACACCGGCCCGCAAAATCCCTCCATGCAAAAAGAGCAAGCGTTAATGACACTTTATTTAGGGTTCCCATGTTATCCCCTAATCCACACCGGAATAACGTGTAGGACTTACAGCAGTACGCCTACCCGCCATCCAACATGGATATGACCTATCGTGTTAACTAGGTACCTATACTTTCCCATCAGGCCCTTGATTCCCCTATCTATCGTGGAATGACCTAACGGTAGTATAAACCTTACCCAATTAACCCACACGAACATGAACAACACGTCGCAAAACTGGTCATATCCTATCCAAGGACTACATTCTCTTTCATGGGGACGAGTCGCCAATCCACCACCACTTGCTCCGATCAGCAGATACCATGAAGTCCGTGATGCTAACTTATCAACAGAAGTTTTTGACCCATAAATAATATGCAAGGGTGGGATCTCCAATTTTGACATTTCATCGTCATCAGAAGACTTTAAGTAGCATGATGTAGAATCAATATTTATCCTTCCATCTCCTGATGCAGAGGAGGTTTGAACAGTATTCATCATCGTCAGTAACTCATTTGTCACATCAGCGACATCCAGTTTATTATCAACGTCTAAATGTTTCCGTTCTGTCAGACAAGGCGCGTCGAGTCGGTGTGCATTAGCATCCGTTTCAGAGACACAAGACATATGCTCATCAATAGCATCGTCATCACCCAGCACTGTAGACTGGCTGTTAACATCAAACACCTTCTTCTCATCATCACTCGACTGACAGTCAACCGGAATATGAACAGTTACAGTTGCACAACCTTGTGCATCTTCAATCAACTTAACCTTCGTGACGAGGTCCGATGGCGTCGAAACACTAGGAGGCTCATTCGATGTAGTTGAGAAACTAGTCACTATAAGTGGACTACTGACACTTTCTATCTCCTTATTATCACTGTCACTACTAAGGTTCTGATGGCTACTATTTCCATGGCTAGTCGTAGCATTCGAAAGAGCATGAGGTCCAGGCTTCTTAGTAATAGTAGCATCATGTTGTCTCCTAGGCTTCTTAGCCGTTACTGTACCACCATCACTTATCCTAGAATCTACTCTAGGTCCAGTTATATAATTTACCCTAACTGAAGGGTTCCGAAAATAAGCTTTATTCCGTTCAGTCAATCCTGCCTGGGCCTTATTCATATTCGCTGAACTCATTAACCTCTGATTACTCGAATCCAAATTACCGTTCCAGGCTTTTCGAGCAGCTAAGAGGCTTTTATCATCACACACTTCGGATCCATCTTGATGCCTACACTTTTCACCTTTTTCTTTCTTTTCTATACTTAGAAAAGCCATCTTATCTGTTACACCAACCGGCTTCTTACTAGGACACGCATCAAGAGGTTTTACATCGTTACGGTCACATGCTCATCCTTCATCAGGGTATGCTTTCGTGATATAATTGACAAATCTCTTATCTTCCGAGCGTGCCTTATGTAGAAACGAAAAATCCTCATGTCTCACACGCAGACCACTAGTAGCTTCCGTATTATTTCCTGTTTTAGCCTGATAAGCTAATCTTCCAAACCTACTACTAGCTATCTTAGCACGAGACATAATAAATTCCGTCAATTCGTTAAAATTGGGCTCTCTCTCCTCTTCGTCCCACTTGATTACTAGCTCTGCCCACTGGGCTTGCATTCGACGAGGTAAGAGCCTGACTATTCGTTCTAAAGTATCCATGGAATTAAGTTCCGTTGTGCATTTTAGCTGTTCTAACGTTAAAGCAGCATTCTGCATTTTAATAGCCAAGTTCGTCAATAATTCAGGATCATTAAAGTCTACATTCCCAGTTCTAAATAAATCCTCTAAGGTTTCTCGAGCTATTACATGCGACTGTCCAAAGAGCTGTTTTAAAATGGCCTTAGCTCTCTTATATCCTGCTTGTGGATCCATAATAATACAACCTTCAATCGCATTTTTTGCTTTTCCCTTACAATAATGAATTAGATACAATAAACGCACCTGCTCGTCTTTTATTCGGGGTTCTATAAACGTTTCTATTTGTCGTATGAACCTAAAATAGTCGCGAGACCTTCCATCACAATATGAGAGTTCAACCTTAGGTAATTCTAAACCCTCTATCGATGACTTACAATAATAAATATCAGACATAACATGTGGGTTACCCATAAAAAAGTTATCATTAACGACTTGCCTAGAGCCCTGTGATCCGTCGAGCTCTTCCACCCTCCTCATGTGTGATTTTTTTCTGCTTGACATTATAAATAAAGTTCAATAGAAAAGGTAACAAATACAAAATATAGTAATTCCACAGTTCGGTTCAAAAATACGATAAATAATCCAAGCTTCTTCCTCCAAGAAAGTTTAGTGTGATAAACGATTAAAATTCCAAATGTTTCTTTATAATTCTTAATAATCCGAATAGTTCCAAAATATACACGTTCAGATGAATATTTCCAAAGTATAATCCTTGATAGAAGAATTTCCAGACTGTAGATTTATTTCGACAGTGACCGTCCCAATTGTTTCCAATAGAAACACTCCTGTACGCTTTTCCTAGTCCCGGGTCCCAACCGATTCAAAAAAGGACAAAATTCTAGGAGAAAACGTCTCTGTATTTGTTAGAAAATGGAAACACAAAGCCTTACGGAAATTGTGTTTCTTCCAGGGTTAAGTTACTCCGCAGAGTATCCGACACAATAACCAATAAGTGACACTAAGTCCAGCAGCCACTGCGTCCGTCCGAAAATGTGGCGGTAGCCATATTATATCAGATTTAAACAATATATGTACAGTTCAGAAGCAAACACAAAAACTTCAATATAAGTACAAAATATAGAAAGAATAACAATATACAATGATAAAATCTCAAATTGGAGTCAAATAAAATACCAAAATGTCAAAGGAAAAAGTCCGTCATATCATAGCAAAAATATGTAAACATGGAGGGATTTTCCAAAACACAAAACATTCAAAAAGAATTCTACACCAATTAACTCTGTAATTTTCGATAAATACAAAACTCACCTGTGATCTCCTTCACTACACTTGTAATAGCTGTGTTTCGATTTTCTCAGCTTTCTATTGAAAGTATTCTTACCCACTAGCATAAAGAATATCATGGTTGACAGCCTACTCTGTACGTCAAGTTGCAGTATAAATCAAAACCTACAATGTCTATGTTACGGAAAACATGAAAAAATATGCCGCTAAATGATTGATGACTTTTAGCATTTGCATGTGTCAGTCAATAAATATATTCTGCTCATAAATAATGATGTGTTCCGCAATTTATAGTTACTGAAGTAGAGTCACCTATAACACCAAGACTTTTAAAGAAACCGAAAATTCCCATGCTTGCCGCTTAATTGATTCAAGAGGCCATAAATGTTTGTACCAACTCTAATTTCATGGTATCTGTCGATATTCCGATCTATCTATACATTAGCTGTGGTTGTAAACGGGTATTGTGCTGCTCATTTCCGTAACACAGAAATAAAAAGGTTTCGAGATCACTGATTTTATTGAAGAGGGAGCTAGTATTGAATGACACTATATGAAACTGAAAGATGAACTGGAACATGTTAGAGAGAAGATCATAGGCAGTAGTTGTGCGAATATTCATGGGTGGGTAATGTAAGCACTGTTTTAAAGTGTGGTAAATTCAGTAGCCGTGTTATCGGTTGTGATATTTTTGCTGTTACTTGCAAGAAAGCTGGCGGAAATGCGTAAAGGGTTCTATGTCGTTATTGACTTTGAATTCTGAAACTCACGTGGTCAACGTTTAGGAATCCGGACCATGAATTCCATCAGCACCACAGCTGACATTGAGTTTTTGAGGGTTGCAGCCTGAATATAGCTGAGGTCAAAGTTGGCGATACTGAGATTATTCTTATTGATACTGTTAAGATTAATATCAGAGGTAAGAGATGTGTTCTCACCGAGGAGGAACCATGTAATAAACAGTTAAAAAATAACAGTTTCGTCAAAATAAGTCTCCCCTCCATGTAGTATGAAATGATTGTTGTGATCTGAGTTACTTTTTATGCGTTTGTTAAGCAGACAACAGAGATTCTGGGACTTACATGCAATAGCGAGTGCACTACTTTTTTCTAATTAATGAAGCATTTCACGTAGGTTTTCCAAACCATCAAGTACACCGTAGATTTGGAAGAGAATTCTACAGTCCGTAGATATGCAATATGCCTGCTTTAGTTTACGTAACTTGGCTCTAGTTTTATGGGTGTTAAAAGGAGTCATTGTTTTAAAAGAGGGGACAGTGGTTCCTCGTGCAAGTTTAATGGTGTTAATAAATATATGTAATGCATCGAAGAGCTTAGGGCTATAAAAAACGTGTTCCAGTCAGAGTTAGGAACTGGAAGCTGTCCCAGTCAATATGTTCATAGTCTCTATATTGAAAAGACGTTACTATATTGGATCTGTCGCGTTTCGCAAGAAACGGTAGCGTACAGAAGACTATTTCATGGTCGCTGTTGCGAAACTTTTGACAGACCGCCACAGGTGTTGTTGTGACATAATGATAAACTACAAAGTGACAATGCTGATGTGTTCTTGAACGTTGGTGTACATGTTGTTGCAAACCATGTACGTCTAAGGGAATAATTATGCTTTAGAAGTAGAACGGACGGGAATTAATCTGCCAGTTGATTCCTGGGGGGTTGAAATCAACACAAATAATTTTGCAGGCAAATTTAAGATAGAAAGCCCTGACAAAAGATTAACCAATAGCAATGTCAATCGATGAGTGTTCGGGATCGATATATGTGCAGAATCTAATTTAAAGGCTTTGTTTTGGCAAAGTCCCTCCATGTACATGTTTGTAATGAGTTGTTACTAACTCTTTCTGTGCTACATTTTGGTACTCTGTTTAGTCCCATTTTGTGATGTTATTATTTGTATTTTGTTATAGTTCCTACTATTTGGAGTCTATACGTTTTCCACTGAACTGCAATATGTTGTTTGAATTGATACTTAATTATGGCGTCAGCCATATCGGATTTGACACCCTGTGTGGTGAACTTTGAATCTGGACTGGAAGGGTGCAATTTTGGGATTATACGGAAGCATTGCTCCAGAATTGGAAGCACATTGTGTTAAATTGTGTTAAAGAACAGTGTAATATAGTTAAGGTAATTATTTATATTAATTAAATAACAATAGAACGGTTTATTACCCAGATAAATTTGTGTCTTCTTGGGATAACTGGGAAAGGCGCGTATCTAACTTCTTCCACTGTTCTCCTGAATTGAGAAGCCACTGAAGAACCTCAAGAATATGTACTTACTTACTTACGCCTGTTACCCCCAATGGAGCATAGGCCGCTCACCAGTTTTCTCCAACCAACTCTGTCCTGGGCTTCCCTCTCCAGTTCTGTCCAATTTTTGTTCATTCCTCTCATATCTTTCTCTATTTCTCGGCGTAGTGTGTTCCTTGGCCTTCCTCGTTTCCTTTTGTCTTGAGGGTTCCATGTGAGGGCTTGTCTTGTGACGCAGTTAGGTGCTTTTCGTAGTGTGTGTCCTATCCACTTCCACCGCTTCTTCCTGATTTCCTCTTCCACTGGAATCTGACTTGTTCTCTCCCACAGTTCGTTGTTGCTGATGGTGTCTGGCCAACGAATACGAAGTATTTTGCGTAGACAACTGTTAATAAATACTTGTATCTTGTGGATGATGGCTTTGGTAGTTCTCCATGTTTCCGCTCCATACAGTAGAACTGTCTTGACATTTGTATTGAAAATTCTGATTTTGGTTTTGTTTGAAAGTTGTTTGGAGTTCCAGATATTTTTCAACTGTAGAAATGCAGCCCTTGCTTTGCCAATCCGCGCCCTTACATCTGCATCCGATCCACCTTTCTCGTCGATGATGCTGCCCAGAAATGTAAAGTTGTTAACGTCCTCGAAAGCATCTTCATCAAGCGTGATTTGGTTGGTGCATGTTGTGTTGCATCGGAGAATTTAGCTTTTTCCTTTATGTATGTTGGGACCTACTGCTGCAGAGGCTGCTGCTACACTGGTCGTCTTCTCTCGCATTTGTTGTTGCGTGTGAGATAGAAAAGCCTGGTCATCTGCGAAGTCCAGATCGTCCAGCTGCGTCCTAACTGTCCAGTTGATACCGTGCTTCCCTCCAGATGTTGACGTCTTCATAATCCAGTCGATGACCAGAAGAAAGAGAAAGGGTGAGAGTAAGCAACCTTGCCTGACACCGGTCTTCACCTGAAACGAGTTTGTCAGCTGACCTCCGTGTACGATTTTGCAGTTGAATCCATCATAAGAATTCCGTATGATGTTGACTATTTTCTCAGGCACACCGTAGTGTCGAAGAAGCCTCCACAGTGTTTTCCTATTCACGCTATCAAATGCTTTCTCGTAGTCAATGAAGTTGATGTAGAGTGGTGAGTTCCATTCAATTGATTGTTCCACAATGATCCGTAATGTAGCAATTTGGTCAGTACACGATCGATCCTTACGAAATCCGGACTGTTGATCTCGAAGTTGGGCGTCTACGAAGTCCTTCATTCTGTTTAACAATACTCTGTTGAAGACTTTGCCTGGTATTGAAAGAAGAGTGATGCCTCTGTAGTTTTCACACTTGCTGAGATCGCCTTTCTTTGGTATTTTGATCAGGTATCCTTCTTTCCAATCTGATGGTACTTGTTCCTCATCCCAAATCTTGTTGAAGAGGATGTGAAATATTTTCGCAGTTGCTTCTACATCTGCTTTCATTGCCTCTGCTGGAATGTTGTCTGGTCCTGCTGCTTTGCCGCTCTTGATTTGTCTGATGGCCATACTGATCTCCTCAATCGTAGGTGCGCCAATATTAATTGGGAGGTCCGTGGATGCTGCTTCGATGTTGAGTGGGTTCAGTGGAGCTGGCCGATTCAATAGTTCCTTAAAGTGCTCTACCCACCTATTTCGCTGTTCGTCAGTGTTGCTGATTATTGTCCCTTCCTTGCTTTTCACTGGTCGTTCTGGTTTACGATAGTTTGCGGCGAGCTTCTTTGTTGTTTCGTACAATTGTCTCATGTTTCCTTCTCTTGCAGTCTTTTCCGCCATCATTGCTAGATCTTCCACATATTTTCGTTTGTCAGCTCTGATGCTCTTCTTCACTTCAGTAATGATATTAAAAAAGTCTGAGTAAACATACCTTTGTTTTATCTATAAACGTATTTTCTGTTCCGCTCCTCGTCCCGTCTTCTTTATTCCTCTTTTTTCAGAACCTTATTCCACTCCTCATATATTAGTCTGGATATTTGCAGTAGACTTGGTTACCCTACCCAAGAACATGTAAAATCATTAGCTGATGAATATCAACCATACCTTTGTACATTTACCGCATCAATTCTTGTTATATGCAAACCTATCTCTACCATGAATCGTTTCTCAGTCCATAAGATGATTGTCGTAACGCAACCTTCGTAACTTGCGCCAATTATTCGTATTGAACATTCCATCTTTAATAACAATGAATCTTGTGAAATGTTTCAGTAAATGTATACCGTTTTAAAAGAAATATGTTGTTAATCTTAACATTTTGATCTTGCCTGTAAATTGGCATGTCTCTTGTAACATGTTTGTTATTTGAGAATAAATTATTATTATTATTATTATTATTATTCCCTGTTTGCTTCTGTGTATGCAGCTTGTGCGGTAACTTTCTCTGCTCTTGTTCGGCTGACATTCACTGCTGCCTTCTTGTTCCTCCTTTCTTCAATCTTTTCAAGAGTACCAACAGAGATCCATTCCTTGTGATGGTGCTTCTTGCGACCAAGGACCTCCTGACATGTCGAAGTGATTGCTTCCTTAATCCCTTTCCAATCGTTCTCCAATGTTGCTTCCTCTCCATTGAGTAGATTCTGAAAGGCCTGGAACCTATTGGTGAGGGCTATCTTGAATTCGTTGAGTTTTACGGTATCCTGAAGAAAGGCCGTATTAAACTTGTGTGATGTTGTCTGCCCTGCTGTCCAGTGCTTCTCAAATTTCAGTTTCATTTTGGCGATCAGCAAGTGGTGGTCTGAAGCTATATCAGCTCCTCTCTTGGTTCTCACATCCTCCATGGTCCTTCTGAACTTTTAGTTGATACAGATATGGTCAATTTGGTTTTGAGTAGTGTGGTCCGGTGAAACCTATGTGGCTTTGTGAATGCATTTGTGCGGGAATATTGTGCCACCGATGACCAGTTTGTTGAAGGCACATAGGTTTGCAAATCTCTCACCTTTTTCGTTCCTTTCTCCCAGTCCATGTCGTCCCATGATGTCTTCATATCCAGTGTTGTCCATGCCAACCTTGGCATTCAGATCTCCCATAAGAATCGTCAAATCCTTTGGTGAACATTTCTCGACGATTGACTGCAGCCTTTCGTAGAATTGATCTTTAACGTCGTCATTGTAGTCATTGGTAGGTGCATAACATTGGATGACGTTCATTGTAATGTCCTGTTTCTTTGTTTTGAAGGATGCTTTGATGATCCTGGGTCCATGAGATTCCCATCCTATCAGTGCCTTTTGTGCATGTTTGGACAGCATCAGTGCAACTCCTTGTGTATGTGAAGCGTTTTCCTCTTCATGACCAGAGTATAACAGCAGTTCTCCTGAAGCTAGTCTCAGTTGTCCTACCTGTGTCCAATGCGTTTCACTGATGCCGAACACCTCGAGGTTGTATCTTTTCATTTCTGCCGCAACTTGAAATAGTCTTCCAGTCTCCCACAATGTACGAACGTTCCATGTACCTAAAAAAATGGTTGCTCTGGTTGTCAGAAGGGGCATCGGCCCTGTGACTTCCGAGGGAACTCGGCTTTCATCACGAGACGTCATAATTCTTCTTCCAACTCCCAGGGCAGAGTTAAAATGGTTTGAATTATTTTTTCTGGTTAGCGTTTTTTTGGCAAGTGAGATTTCAACGGAATGGGGTCGCCAACCCCATGTCCAACCCTCCTCCTTTATCCGGGCTTGGGACCGACAGTAGCCCCTAAGGTTCTACTGGCGGAGTTCAAGAATATGTATCCGATTAGTATTTCCCATTCCTAGGCGTGCAAAATGAGCCATATCGAGTAAGGCACCTTAATAAGGAGAGTACCACTACCAATTTCTGCTCTGATGTTTCTAGATACACAGATGAGACAACCACCACCATCACCATTTGTTAGAGTCTCAGCCACCGCGAAAGAGTTTACAAGAGTCCATTAGGAGGTTTGAGTCCAGAGCATCGTAGGATGAGCAACTTTCGGTAATCAGGACAAGTAAAGGGGTGTTGGTGAGTCACCTTATTGATTATCAATCGTAAATTTACTAGACTAAGTGTTAGATTGAGTGAGTGCTTGTCATTTAGGGAAGCACGATGGGAATCTGGTGGGTTGCTTGCTGTGTAGAGTAAAGAAAAGGAAGAAGAAAGAATATAGGCCTTGTTGATATTCTTGGTTGATATATGAACAACACAGTAAGTAGGAGAGAGCTATATCAGAGACTGATGTGGTGAGAGAAGCATATGAGGCAAAATATGGTATATAGAGTAGTTCAAAGTTTACCGATGATCCCCGAAGAACAGATAAAGAAGTCGATAGGAGGATAAGGATGGGTCATTTTAAAGATCTATTGGATATCTGGAGTTAAGTAGGTCAAGTTGGTGAAAGATATATCAGATGGTAAGCCAGACGGACCAGGCACAGAAGTATAACATCAAGAAGGGGCTGACAGTAGCAGAAATTGATTGTCATCCATTATATCACAGTATATAGAGTATGACTTGAAGGAGGTAGAAATATCGTCCTCATCAGCTGGTGATAGAAAAAAGAACCCTGTTGATGGGGTGAGAATGAAATAAGGTTAATGTACATGTTGTGGAGGAGGGATCCGAGAGTTGCAAAATATATTTCGGCTATGGTGGTGTCTAAGAACATCAGGCGGATTCCCAAGCAGGCTAGATTTATGGGTTTCCTGAGTAACGCTTGGCATTCTGCCCTTTTGTAAGCAAAGGAGAGGAGTAGGCTTTGGGTTAGAAATGGGGAAGTGCCTACGGTTGTAGTTTAGGGCGGTGTTTATGGTATGTGTCCTGACTCTTAGGAGTTCCGGGGTTCACTTTATCTTCAAGGCAATAATGATATATTACAGAGGTTCAACTAACTTGCGGTTAAGAGGTAATTCAGTAGTTGAACTCGGGACAAGTCGCAGCTCTTTTATTTGTGGAATAGATCTTCAGACTAGAAGTCTCATGTAGAATCTATTTTGAAGGTTTTGTTTTTGGAAAATCCCTCCATATACATACAATTGCGTTATGATATGACTGACTCTTTCTGTTGATATTTTGGTACTCTATTTGATTCCATTTTGAGATTTTATCATTGTATATTGTTATTATTTCTATATCTTGTACTTATATTGAAGTTTTTGTGTTTGCTTCTGTACTGTACATATGTTGTTTAAATTCGATATTTAATATGGCTACAGCCATATTTGGATTTGATACTCTAGCAGTAATGGACTGGAAGCACTTATTCTTCCAGCAACAGAACCTATTGCGGTAATTGGAAACTCGAAGGTGTAATATTGTTTGGAACGTTCTCTCCCAGAATTATCGTTTCTGGTCCTGGACTGGGTGAGACCCGTATGAACCTACACTGTTCGAGTTAAAGGCGAATTGCAAGAGTAATTATTACATTCAATATTCTCATTGCATCTGTTCTCGGTTTTGGTAAGGGTAGAGGAAGGAATAGTAAAGTCAATATGACTGCCATGATGGTAACTGTTACTGGTGCACTAATTTGTTTGCTTATCCGGTAGGCGATTTGCGATTTGACATTGTATAGTAGTTCTTGATAAGTTCGTCACTTAGTATGCTTGAGGCTATTACGAGTTTACCTTAGTCGATAAACGCGAACGAGACTTTTACCAGCTTCCAGGGAGGCTACCTTGAATACCCAAAATCGAAATAGAAGGCTTTGTAAGCGTAGAAAGTATATTCTACAAACACCCAGCAATCACAGTACAATCAAGCATACAACTCTCGTTTATTTATACAACATAGGAACGTCCTTGAGACAGTTAAGAAAATAGCATACTAAAATACACTGCAGCCAATCACAGCCATGGATTTTGCTGGTGGGAATTGAAATCTCAAGGTCAACCGATCAGCCCATGCTGGCGAAACGTAAAAACCAAAATACGGCATTATCAAGCGAATTTTGGGGGATCTAACATCCCCGACACTCCTCCCCTTTTTAATAGCGTGTTCTCCTGGGGTTGACTTGCATCTTGACTATTGTTCGCCGCTGTCTGAGGGGATACCTTCGGGAACGAAGAACAGCTTGCTGCTGAGTTTCTTCTCGTGGCGGGGCTCTCGGTAGGTTGAAGGTATCAAGCAAGATGTCAAGGGGAAGGCTTTCTGCTCTTGATGGGCGATCTGGGGCTAGCCGTCTGCGTATCTGATTGCGATGACGTGACCATTTATCACCTCCTACCTCTACTTCGTACATAACTCGACCAACCCTTCTGACCACTCTCGCTTCTACCCAAGGACCATGGTTCGTTCTGTAGTCGCGGGCAAACACAGGGCATCCTACTTCGTAAGCGGATTGTCTTTGCTGCTTTGTCCCTACTGATGAGGGTGCATTAGTCGGATGCATCAGGCTGTGGATCGTCTTCAATCTTCTTCCCATCAGGATTTCTGCTGGGGACTTTTGCTCCGGTAACAATTCATTTGGTGTTGTCCGATAGACGTATAAGAAATTTCGTAATGCTTCGGCTGGCGTCCCCTCCCATTTTGACTTAAGCAGTGCTCTTTTAAACGTATCCACAAACCTTTCCGCCTACCCATTCGATTGTGGGTGGTATGGTGGCGAGCGTAAGTGTTTAATGGCTAGCCGTTGACAGAAATTCTGGAATTGGGAAGAGGTGAATTGAGAGCCATTGTCGGATACGATCACATCTGGTATGCCGTTTCGTGAGAAAATTTCAGTTAGGAGCTGTATTGTCTTAGTTGTAGTGGGCGGCATAACGGGGCTGATTTCCGACCGTTTAGAAAAGGCGTCGACGACAATTAAATACATAGTTCCATTTATTGGGCCAGCGAAGTCGACATGTATCCTGGACCAAGGATGCTCAGGTTTGGGCCATGAAACCGGTGGAATTTTGGCATTCATCTTTGCCGCCTGCTGACACCTCATGCATTTTTCAACCAACGCTGTCACATGTTGATCCATGTGAGGCCAGTATGCATAACTCCTGGCTATGGACTTCATTCGTTTAATCCCAGGATGACCAAGATGGAACTGTCTCAGCACTTTTGCACGAAGGGATGCTGGCACCACTACTCTTCCACCAAACATCAAAAAGTTGTTCACGATGCATAGTGACTCCCGCCGCTGATACAGTCGCTTCATGTCATCTTCAAACTTTTTCGACGGCCAACCGTTAGTGACATATTTCATCGTCATCTTGATGATGGGGTCGTTTCTAGAAGTTTTTTGTATGTCTGTTGCAGACACCGGTAATGCGCGAACTGCGGTTGTCAGATAACATTCTGCGTGGTCTTCTACTGACAGAGATAGGGACACTCGCCGTTGCCTCTTCGTCGTATCTGCCTATGCCCCCGCTGCGACAGGGCTCAGAATCGTTTGCAATGGCGCAGGTACATCCATTCCTTGTGTTCTATGAAATTCTGATCTGAATTCGTCATAATCTCTACTTTTCTTCGCTAAACTTATCTCACCGAATGATATTTTTTGGGAAATATATTGGAACCGTAATCTCCATTACTAGGAATACTTCTACTATCTAAACTTCTATGAGATTTCAACTGACAATTGCCTCTGTTTGCTATTGTCGTTTGTCAACTTGAACTGATGTACTTTCGTACAAAGTTCTACGTTGCAACTGACTGACTGAGTTATATAGTATTATCATGAGGTCTCAGTGTTACGGGAGAAACGAAGACATTTTGCTGATCAAAACCTTCATGTATAAATATCATTAATTTCACTGTTTTTGGGTACATTTGTTTTATTTAACTTGTGAACTTGTTTGAATTATTATTTGCGGACATTTTGGACTCCCGTTTCTCTTTGTTGTTCGTTTGCAGTTTTTTGCTCCAAGAGCTAATAAATTAGAAGGTAATTGTAATTATTATAATTATTGTTGTTAGAACGACATTGGTCGTCTATTTGTAATAAAGTATTTTGGTCGAATTTGTGATTTGGAATAAACTTTGGTATCTACTTTGGAGTTTCGTTCTTGGTTTAGAAATTTGGGACCGTGAATTACAAATAGTCGACAACCGTGCTTCGTAAGATCAACGAGCAAAAAACTGGACGTAACACTCAGTGATATTTTTACTCTTAATGATATACTATCATTTTATGATATAATTTTATATTTACTTCACGTTTCAATGGATTAAAATATTCAAGTTATTGCTAAATTTTTCGAAAAATGTTATTGTTTTGTGCTAGTTATTTTATTACAAAAACTTTTAAAAATGTATTATAGTATATATTTTCATTTATTTTTTTGAATATCAATCATCTTCTCCTCTTTAGCAAATTCTTTCCAACTTAGGTTTATTCAATACAACGGATTTAAGTCATGAAATTGATGCATGTCATAGAATTATTGAAAAACTACAAAGTCAACTTAATCCTAGTAAGATCGAATCCATATCGTCAACAGAAAAGATTGAAACGACTAGCTATTTAAATGATAATTATCAAAATGATAGTGTCAATAATGGAAAAAAAGAACCAGTGGGTTTTATTTCTGTTGATGAGACTCAGCAAGATGAAAAATTTAAGTCGTCTTATTCATATTTACTAGAAATGCTTAATACTGTCTACACAAATTCACTTAGCACAGTATCTAACGAATTAACTGGTCGATATAAACGTGCCGCCGAATTATTAATATCACAATCATTACCTTCTGCTGTACAAACACAAATGTGTCTGAATACGAGTTCAAGTGATTGGAAGTTCACTGAAGCTAAACTACGTCATGTAAGTTGATTTGTCGAACTAAATAAAGGTAACTAGTATCTTTCCTAATATCCAAAAGTGTCGTCTTTGGAATAAATAATCTATCTCAGTGATCGCTCATACTCATGAATAATAATTTCTGGCTTATAAGTTAAAGATAAGTCGAAAGTATTTGAATTCATCGAAGCACAACTACGGTTCCGTTTACTGCATATATCTAAAATTATCATCTTGTCACTACTTAGTTATCTTTAGTTTATATTCCAGTGATCTGATCAGTTGATTTAGGTTCATGGTTAAAGAAATATCTCTAGGTGATTAGCAAAGCCAGATATAATTTGTTCAGTGTTTTACTCCTTACCCAACCATCCAGTTTCCATCGGCTAATTGGTTTACCACTGACAGTAATTAATCCTAGTTGCGTAGTAATTATATATATATATATATATATATATATATATATATATATATATATACGCTCGTCTCTAGGTATGCTTAAACTATTACGAGTTCACCTTAGTCGAATAACGAGAACAAAACAATGAACCAGCGTCCAGGTAGGCTACTGTGATCCCTTGGCCAGATTGAATCAGCAAGAAGTCTTGATATAACGTAGAAAGTGTATTATACAAACGCCCAGCCAGCACACAACGAATCGAAGCACTCAAACTGCGTTTATTTATACTCTATAGAGACGTCCTTGGGACAGCCACAAAAATAGCACACTAAAATAACACAGTAACCAATCACAGCCAAGGATTTTCCTGGTGGGAAATGTGGTCTCAAAGTCAACTGATCGGTCCATGAAATAAATCCAAAATAAGGATATCTATCTAGCGAGTTCTGGGGATCCAAGATCCCCAACACTCCTCCCCTTTTTAATAGCGTGCGCCCCTGCGGTCGGCTTGCATCCTAACTGTTGTCCGCCGCTGTCTGAGAGGATACCTTTGGGAACGGAGATCAGCTTGTGACTGAGTTTCTTCTTGTGGGGGGGGGGGCTGCTGGTAGGTTGAAGGTATCAAGCAGGATGTCAGAGGGAACATTTTCTGCTCTTGATGGACGATCTGGGGCTAGCCGTTTGCGTATCTGGTTTCGATGGTGTGACCACCTTTCGCCTCCGACTTCTACTTCGTACATAACTCTCCCAACTCTTCTGATCACTCGTGCTTCTACCCAGGGACCTTGATTTGTTCTGCCTTTACTGCTTTATCTCTACTGATGTTGGTGCATCAGTCGGATGCATCAGGCTGTGGATCGTTTCCAGTCTTCTTCCCATCAGGATTTCTGCTGGGGACTTTTGCTATGGTAACCACTCATTTGGTGTTGTTCGATAGACGTACAAGAAATTTTGTAAGGCGTCGGCTAGTGTCCCCTCCCATTTTGACTTAACCAATGCTCTTTTGAACGTATCCACAAACCTTTCCGCCTACCCATTCGATTGCGGTTGGTATGGTGGCAAGCGTAAGTGCTTACTGGCTAGCCGTTGGCAGAAAGTTTGGAATTGTGTGGAGGTAAATTGAGACCCATTGTCAGATACGATCACATCTGGTATATCATTTCGAGAGGAAATTTCGGTGGGGAGCTGTATAGTCTTAGTTGTCGTGGGCGGCATTGCAGGGCTGATTTCTGGCCATTTTGAGGAGGCGTCGACCACAACTAAAGACATAGTTCAATTGATTGGACCAGCTAAGTCAACGTGTATCCTGGACCATGGATGATCAGTTTTGGGCCTTAAAACCGGCGGAACTTTGTCATTCATCTTTGACGCTTGCTGACACCGCATACATTTTTCAACTAACGCTGTGACATGTTGATCCATGAGAGGCCAGTATGCACAACTCCTGGCTGTGGACTTCATTCGTTTAATCCCAGGATGATCGAGATGGAAGTGTCTCAGCACTTTTGCACGAAGGTATTCTGGCACCATCACTTTTCCACCAAACATCAAAAAGTTGTTCACGATGCATAGTGAATCCCGCCGCTGATACAGTTGCTCCATGTCACCCTCAAACTTCTTCGACGGCCAACCGTTTGTGATATATTTCATCGTCATCTTGATGACGAGGTCGTTTTGTATGTCTGTTGCAGACACCGGTAATGCGGTGTCAGATAACATTCTACATGGTCTTCCACTGACAGAGATGCGATTACCATGTTTTCCTCAGCCGCCACTTGATCATTAATGAGTCGTGACAAAGCGTCTGCTTGACCGAATTGTAGAGTGTGTCGATATTGGATTTCGAAATCATACTCCAAAAGCACCAAGGCCCATCGCTGAAGACGATTTGCAGAATGGGCTGGATTGCCAGACTTTGAACCGAATACTACTAACAGAGGCTTGTGATCTGTGAGGAGCGTGAATTTCCGACCGTACAGAAGCTTGCGGAAACGGAGAACAGCAAACACAAGGGCAAGAGCTTCTTTCTCTATCTGGCTGTACTTCTTTTCTGCTGGGGTTAGTGTACGGGATGCATACATAACGGCCTTTTCTGACGCGTCTGGAAACTGATGTGAAATAACAGCACCCAGGCCATACGCTGGAGCGTCTGCTGCTACGATGATTGGCATGGTTGGATCGTAGTGTGTTAATAAAAATTCCGAGCTAATTATAGACTTCAGTTTACAAAACGCTGCGTCACACTCTTTAGTCCGATTCCAAGTGCTGTTCTTCTGCAATAGACAATTCAATGGAGCGCGAATATCATGCATCGAAGGAACAAACGCTGAATAATAACTGATTAAACCGAGAAAAGATCGTAATTCGGAAACATTAGTGGGAGTGGGCATCAGTTTGATAGCTCGGATGTTTTCAGGATCCGGTCTGCGACCGTCGGCATCAAAGATGAATCCCAAATACTTTACCGACTGCAATAGAAACTGGCATTTTTCTGGGCGTAACCGGAAACCATTGTCACTGATGCGTTGTAGTACCAATGTCGTGCGTTCCCGTAGCTGTTCTAACGTCTTCGCAACAATCAAGATATCATCGAGATAAGCTGCAACCCCTGAGATATCTGACAGGATAGTATCCATTAGTTGTTGGAAGATAGATGGGGCAGTCTTAACTCCAAAAGGTAGACGGTTATACCACGATGAGTGTTGATAGCAAGCAGCTCTTTAGATGCTTCATCGACTTCCACTTGCAAATAAGCATCAGCTAGGTCAAGCTTTGCGAAGAACTTTCCTCCATTCAGCATAGTGAACAGATCTGCTGGGACTGGCAGAGGATAATGATGCTGTTCTAGAGCTGCGTTGAGACCTGTAGAGAAGTCAGCACATATACGTATCGTGCCGTTGGCCTTCTTGATAACGACTATAGGTGCTGCCCAAGGAGTAATAACTCCTTGTCGTTGAAGGCGATCCAGCTCTTCATCTACTGTTGCTAATGTAGCATACGGTACAGGTCTCTTTGGACGAAAAGCAGGCTTAGCCCCATGTTTCAACCGAAATGTTGCTTTCATAGCAGTGCACCGACCTAATCCAGGTTCAAAAATGGTTGAAAACTCTGTCATCAGCTTCTTCGTATACGCTTCTGGGTCATGTCGTTGTGATACCAGGTTGCATATGGTATTTAGCGGGACATCAGCCAATTTTAGCTGGTCGAACCAATCTAAACCAAGTAAATTTAGATCAGCTGGCGTTATATAGCATACCCCAGTAAACGACGAATCTCGGAAAGCAACTTTACATTCCAATTGTCCTAACAGACGAAGATAATTACCACATGCTGTACGAGGCTTTTGTGTTGTGTGCTGCAGGCTTGGGCTGCCCAATTTGGTCCAATTTTTGCGTGAGAGGATAGTGACATCAGATGCAGTATCTATTTGCATTCTACACAAATAACCGTTAATATTAAGAGTAATAAATTTCCTCTCACCTGGTGATGAGCTTTGGCAGGAAGATATTAGGCTCAATGCATTGGTACTGGATCTAGGAACAGGCTTCTTAGCACTTCTGGATCGATTTGGCTTTTTCTGTAGGCAAAAGCCATCTTTATGACCGATGACTTTACACTTCCTGCATCTATGCTGCCTAAATGGGCAGTTCCGTACATAGTGCCATGAGCCGCAGTGCCAGCAAGCAGAAGGTGGATTCATTTTGGGTTTTTGGGCCGAATTGGAGCGGGGTGAACTAGGTGTAGCACGGGCAGACTTATAATGATTAGGTGGCTGCTGTACCAAATGAATTTCAGATCGGCTTGAACTACCACTCTGATCTATAGTCGAGTCTCGTTGTAGGTTAGTGAGACGTTGGTACTCATGAGCCATATCATTAAGCGTAAGCTTTGGATCTTGCTCCAACCGACTTAGTAGCCTTGTTCTAATGTCACTGAACTTACTCGACTGGAGGCTGCAGATGAGTTTAAGGGTTTTGAACTGGTCTTCCGACAAAGACTTCAACCGAAAGCGTTCGCATTCACGGTTGACAATGCCCACGTGAGTAAGAAAATCATCATCTTCGTTCATAATTAGCTTCAAACATCGATAACGAGTATTAAATAGTGACGAGTTGTCTCCAAAGTGTTGGCTTAAAGTCTGGACAGTCTCAGAAAACGAACAATCTCGTGGGTTCAAAGGCAGGATCAAATTACAGTACTTATCCAGCTCACTTGCGCCCAACTTTCGAAGTAGCAGCCGAACCTTCCAAGCATCATCTTGGTTGGCGAAATCAAATTTAAATAAATCTTCATAACGCCGGAACCACATGTCAAAAGTGACATTTGCATCAGGATCATAATGAAATTCAGATATGCTATTTGCGATGCCGTCGACCGATGGAGCTGTGGTTGCATTAGATGAGCTGGGCTGCGTGGAAGGGGAAATCTTCATGTCTGTCAACATCTGCATCAGTTTCAGCTGCTGCTCAAGTAGTAATTCAAGTTTGGCAGGATCCATATTTCCAAAAGCACCGTCGCCACTGATAAGTTCGTCACTTAGTATGCTTGAGGCTATTACGAGTTTACCTTAGTCGATAAACGCGAACGAGACTTTTACCAGCTTCCAGGGAGGCTACCTTGAATACCCAAAATCGAAATAGAAGGCTTTGTAAGCGTAGAAAGTATATTCTACAAACACCCAGCAATCACAGTACAATCAAGCATACAACTCTCGTTTATTTATACAACATAGGAACGTCCTTGAGACAGTTAAGAAAATAGCATACTAAAATACACTGCAGCCAATCACAGCCATGGATTTTGCTGGTGGGAATTGAAATCTCAAGGTCAACCGATCAGCCCATGCTGGCGAAACGTGAAAACCAAAATACGGCATTATCAAGCGAATTTTGGGGATCTAACATCCCCAACAGTTCTGTCACGGATAATTCTAATCCTCTTAAAAATCGGAAAGTTTTTAAGTAGTGACTGGCTATTAATGAAGTGATTAGTTTCCATGATGCTACTAAAGTGAAGAATGGGACAGGAAAATCTAGTCTGAACTTTAAGTGACCTGCGTGCTACAGACCGACAGTGGGACATTCCACACTCATGTAGCAGTGTTTTTAGCAGACTTTAAACTGTCAGGTATACATAATGGAATTTTGCATGCACTGAAGTCTTCTCAACACTTCTAAGGACATATGGTCAATTACTATTTCAGTTATTTTCATAACTTCAAGATCAGGATTCTCTGGAACACTGATCGGATATATGTAGGGTGGCGAATCATGAATGGTTCGGTTGACGTTATGTTCACTTAAGCTGTCCTCATAATTATAATTGGCGAAAATATCGGTGTGGAACTCGTAGCTGTTAGAATTAATGGGATTTTGACCAGACTTGCTACAAGTGGTTAAATCATTCGGTTTTGGGTTTGTTGTATTTATATCTATGGGCAGGATACATGGTAAAGAGATCTTGTGTCCCATATTATTGTACAATCCTGGTGAGCCATTAGGAACATCAGAGTGCAATACGGATGGATGACTGTTTTAACGAAGTTTATTTTCATCCGCTTCGGTGGCAGAGTT
This sequence comes from Schistosoma turkestanicum, assembly GCA_944470395.2. Classification (NCBI taxonomy): domain Eukaryota; kingdom Metazoa; phylum Platyhelminthes; class Trematoda; order Strigeidida; family Schistosomatidae; genus Schistosoma; species Schistosoma turkestanicum. Next base: position 41,920,801 of record OX103971.1, read on the forward strand.
GGATCTTTCGCGGGTATCGTATAAACGTGACGTGCTTTCGGAGTTATTTGTAAGTAGTATGTGAAAAGTGATAGAATGGAATCGTCGGAAGGTAGGAGAGAGTTTGATATTCCTAGAGTAATAAGAGTATGAAGCCAAAAACTACAGTAAAAAGCTTAAGTAAGAATAATCGATGTGTGGATATAAAGCGTTAGTTTATATGTAACGTAGATCAAGAGTAAAACGATCGACAAAAGAGGAATCACATGAGAAAAGTTACAAAACTATACTGCGCAATAAACAGCGATAATTTTAAACTCAAAACAGAGTTTTGATTTTAGGGATAACGGTTCAGAGAGTTTAGATACGCGCCTTGCCGAGTTAAATTTCAAGAAAGCAGTTGATCTGAGTAAGTAACTGTTCGAAACAATATTGCAACTTTACTTCGCCCGTAATAACACAAAGTGTTTCCAATTCTGAAAGAGGCTCCAAAGTTTGATCCAAAATACACCCTTCCAGTCCAGATAGACGCATCAGCCGTCGGATAACCCAAATTCGATATGGCTGTCGGCGTATCAACTTAAACAAGATAATGCAGTTCAGGAAGAAACATAGAAACTCAAAAAAGGTACAACAATTAGAAACTATAACAAAATACAAATATTAACATCCTGAAATACTACTAAACAGACCACAAAAATGTATTGCAGAAAAAGTCAATAAGAACATTTTACAAATGTATACATGGGGGGATTTTCCCACACAAAGCCTTCCAAAAACGATATTACAATAAGTAAGCACAAAACGAGCGCAGATCCATCCCTTAAGATTAAAATACTGGTGTAAGAATGGAAATAAAGCGGGCTGTGATACAATCAGCCATAGTGAATTTTTGAGTGTGGGTTGACGAAGGAATGTTTGACACCGCGACAGATGTGGATTAACAGCGATTTTTCAAAACCATGAAACCGTAGCAATGAGATCAGTGAGATTCAGATGCTCTACTGGGTACTAGTCCAGGCCGATATAACATCATACAGCGAAACATCTTTAATGAAGAGTACTTTTCAATATCATTCTGTGGCCAACATTATAGGAAAAGGACGCATCTTCTCTAGCGTAACTTATCAGGTCACTGATATTGACGGTAGTGAAACTTTGTTTCACATCAACTGGTGGGGATCCTTCAGTCGTGCCGGAACACCACCAACACAATGTCTTCAACACTTCAACTTCCTTATTCAGTTACCTGAATTCAGTTATCCTATGCGAGTGATTTTGTCGTTTTGGTATAAATAAAGATATGAGTGAGTAGACAGGCTCCTGCACAGGCTGCCAAAAACCCAAGAGGGTCAGACATGTCCTTTAGGCACTTTCGGAACCCCTGATGCTCGCTTCAACCATGGTTATCTTGGGTCGGTATCGAAAGAATACCGAAATCGAGCTCGAAAAGAAGGGGGAAATTGCTGAGATGGTGGAGCGAAAATGGCAGCAACGCAAACAGAAAGTTTGTGAGTAAAAGAGGGTTATGAAAAAAAGTACATTTAAATAATCACTGGTACATTTGATCATAATAATGAAAGTTTCTACTAAACCAATTGCGTTCTCTACATAAAAGTGGATTTACTACAAACTCTTGCCTTATTCAAATGGATACTCTTATCTCTTGACACTTGTAAATCACTTCACAATATGGCGAGAAGCAGTGTTCATTAAAGTCTAAATCCTGCACTCATTTGTTCTTGAGTAAATCACTAAATAAATTAAAAACCAGATACCAAGTTATTTATAAACTGAGACTAATGAACCCAGATATACTGTTCCTCAATTTCTACGTTTTTAGAGCAAACTTAAAAACAAGTTGGTTGTCTGACTAAACAGACATAAGCTCGGTAAAAATAGTGATACTGACGAGAGTAGACAACTGTCGGTTAATTTCTATGAGTTCCTCATGTAGCACATCAGCAAGTAGGGCCAGTGGAATTTTATTGGGTCCTAGCTAAGTCATCTGGTGGTTATAAGAAATCACTGAACTTGCGTGCAATGACCACAGAAATTCAAGACTCAACCACTCATTTGTCTTAAACATCCTTGTTACAACAGGCCCGTAAAGCATTTTAAGAAATTTTAGTAAAGTCATAAAGCGACTATTGTTACTTCGAAGAAGTGGCTAGGAAAATAGAAGACGTACGATACATCTTTCGATATTAAATAGAAATTGGTCTTTTCTTTCTTAATCTCAAAACATTAATTGAGGTATTGTTTAAATGTATTAGGAGGATTAGAGTTCTAGTCCCGCCAGCCTCTCACCTGACGTATCCGTACATCAGGATGTTTGACGTGACAGTAAAGACACTGGACGGAAGAGACTCTGTATTCCATGTAGAAGATGAGGTATGGGTTTCTTTCTCACTTGAAGCAATTTTTAGGACATGAATATTGAAAGTTTTAAAAAAGAAATCGAACAGAAGCTGGTTAGTTGTTTTTCAAAAATTTACACACCTGATAGAATATCGCTGCTGATCAACAACGCCTTATTTTTCAAGGAAGAGTTCTGAATAACGAGCAGACTCTGGTGGAATGTGGTAAGATTCCGGATGTGCTTTATTCATGTTATAGTTTTCTGTTGCAACGTAAACCGTTTTCGCGCAAGTGTATCCTCATTGCTGTCAGTGTCATTAAAACCTTGCCCTGATTATTTGCTTCATGAAGTAGCTTCTAGAACTTAAAAAAATTAGGTGCTCGCCACTAGTTACGTTAGTACTATCTCACCCTCATTTTGAACCAACTGAATTGAGCATCGTTAAAATGTCTGGTCTCAGCTGGCATGATATTGAAGAAATCGCTTCCATTACACATTAATGTGACAAGTTTTTAGACCAAGTGGCCGTTCTTCGTAAACATTTTACATCAAGTCGTGGGTAGGTGAATTGGGTTGATATACCCATCTACATCTTTGTCCAGTGAAGTACTTTAATACTCTGATAACTCCGCTCATCCTGGGGTTAGTCAGCTGTAGTTGTATTTTAGCATCTGAAAACATTAGTGTCTGCCAGTCATGGTTCGTTGAGGTAAAGGGGATAGACGTAAAACATGAGGCTGGTAAATTGCGGGATTGTAAATCTTTATTAGTTAAGGTAATTTGAACTTGTGTTAGGTATCCCAACTACTAACACTGAAATTGGACTAAAACACTAGAGGTGATCAGACCAAGACTTAGCGTTATTTCAAAAAATGACTTAAATTGTGATGGATAACTGCGAATACGTAGTTGAGGTTCACATCACATAGTGGCCAGTTACTGGCTAAAGATGAACGAGTTGACAAATACAACTAAGTGCTAATGAATTCGTCCTTTATGGTTGCGTAAAGTGTAAATAATCTTTAGGTGACTGTAAAGTAGGTAGAAGTGGTCTTGACAAACTAGCGGTCTTTCTGCAGATACCCAACTCTAATTACATACTAGCTCTTCGAGAATTACTTGTTATCTTAACTCCGGTCTTTACAAACTCGCTTTCCCTTTTAACATAGCAGAATCACTGGAAATGCACGTTGTCTGATGAGAACTTCTTACAATCTTCACATCCCAGTACAGTTGTCAGTATGTTTCTGCTCTCAAAACTTACTGGTGTCCAACTGTTGATTATGACTGATTGATTGACTGGAATTTAGTTTATTGCGTTCTTAGTGTATTTCGTTGGTAACTACAATAACTCGTTTTCACGAACGATTAATATGTGCCCGTTACTCTTTGTAAAGCGTAAGCTTCAGACCAGGATTCTCCAACCAACTCTGTCTTGGCTCTCCTTTCCAGTTGTTCCCAATCGCTATTCATTTTTTCTGATGTCTGACTTGAGTTTCCAACGCAATGTGCTTTTTGATTTTTCCCTTTCCCTTCGGTTTTTCACCAACAAATTAACTGTCGAAAACTACAACTTTCTTTCTGGAACTTGTTTGTTAAGTTCTATAAAATGGTTCATGTGATGGGTATTTAAAATTATAAGATGTCCTTTTTGTTTAATTCGTTTCCTATGCATTTAGGTGTTCAAGGAAAAGTAGTGCATCTGGTTGCCAGACCTCCTCCAGTTACGAGAGAACAGTCATCTTCTGGAACAGCAGCAACTGACTCAACAGCTAATGTGAGTGGTTCTGGTCTAGGCGACTTTACATTTGGAGGTATAAGTATGCAGCAAGCTATACAAGACATAACTTCTGGAATACTGAGTGGTGTAAGCGAGCTAAGCAGAGCTACTAAGTATGTATTTGTCTGAATATTTACTGTTTTGTAGTTCTCTTCACTTACATATATGTGTCATTTAGTTGATTAGTTACGTATTTTGTATCTTAATAGCATTCATGTGGAAAATTTCTTTCTCCTTCGGGTCACTAACTGGGATAGAATCATACAGATCGATGTATCGAGTCTTATGTAGCAATGATCTAATGAGCGAATATTTGCAGTTACCCCCATTTCATTTTCCATTTCCACAAGCTTACGATATATAGACAATCTGGTAGTGACCTGTTACTGGCTTCTATCAGCAACGATATCCAGTGGGATCGTTATCAATAACCCGGTTATATTGCTTTTTATTTAGTTGTGTTTACTGGCGTCTTTCAGTATGATACCATAGAAGCGTTACATAGTTCTATTATCTTTCCTAATCACTAATAGCGTCCTATACGTTGGTAAGGTACGATGCACGATAGCTAAATAGGCGAAATGTATACGTATGATATAGAGTGTGCGACTCAAAAATTACTTAGCTTATTTGTTGAGGCATTTAGTTACAACCTCCACAACTGATGTCTAATAGTTTAGGAGCTCAGTCACTAGCCAATGACCCACGTTAGAGTTAAATGCTCGTCCACAATTTGGTGCACAATGTTGGCCTTTACTAGCGTTCCTTGTTAGAATTTAAAAATATCTCGTAAGCTCTCATTATGCACTAGGATTGTTTTGTATAAACACGAATATTGGCAAAATGGGGGTACCAAACATTTATACTCCACACAAGTTATTGAATTTATGGATGGACTGACATACTTGTTGGGTGCTCAAACCAAACAGATGGTTTTCTTAAGGGGTCACTCCCTGGACCTTTTACTTGGAGGTCTAAACTACTAGAAAGTGGAGCAATGTCAGGAAATGCAGTTCAGCCCTTGGAGGTTCATATCTGCCTTGTCTTATTTATTGTTTATACAACGCTATTCAAAGTAATTAGAATTACCTAGATTTTGGTTTGGACGAATTCGATTTTCGCTGTTTTTCTGTTCCCTTGTTTTTACAAGTGTAAAGAATTGAATCCGTTTGTTTTTGTCTACATTTATATTAAATTACACTACTTGTTTGAATTTGCACTGTCTTATCATATCTCTTAGCTTTCAATCTTCCTAACCTTCGTCATTCATGGCGTAGGCGAGATATCCGTTTGCTGACTAAAGGACGAGTGTACTACGCAGTAGTTCGCTCCGTCATAAATGGCTGTGAAGCATGGCCAGTCAGAGCAGAAGATATTCGTAGGTTACTGGTTTTCGATCATACCTGTCTTCAAAGTATTGCTCGTATATCCTGGGACGACCAAGTGAGCAATGCTGTTATTAGGAAAGGAGTGCTAGGTAAGGATGGCAGATCAACAGATGAAATATTGAAGCTTCAGTTGAGGTGGTTGGGACATGTGTTGCGTATGCCCAACCACCGACTGCCTCGTTGAGCTATATTTTGCGGTGTAGGAATAGGTTGGAAGAAAGGTAGCGGCGGCCAGATCAAAACATGGCACAAATCCATAAAGTCACTGACGAGTAGACTGAGTCATGTCGGTAGGTGTCGACTACCTGGTTGGGGTCCGCGAGATGTTAGTAATCGTTGTGTTCTCTCAAAAACTAAACTTTTTAATTCTTCATCACTTTATCTTTTTAAGTCTGTTTCACTAGATTCCACTTCTTGAATAATATATTCTAATCCTAACCTCTCCGACAACTGCTAATACTTTTACTACCTCTACTACTATTGGATTTGAATTGACAATAACATCTCTGTGCTAATGTGGTATGACAGCATGAACTGATGTACGTACATACGAAGTTCTACGTTGCTATTGATTGATTGATTGGTAATAGCTTTTCTTCGTCATACCAGTAGTTTTTTGTGCTTGTACAACATTTAATGCTCCCATATCCGAGATTTCATTGTCGAATAATTTTTTTAGGATTTTATCGTTCCTATTCACTTGATTCATTTTTTAGCCTGCCTCTCTCTCGTGATAATGGTCTTTCTGGTGACTCCGTTTATGATCATTCTTTAATAACCCTACGAGAAAATACTTTCAATAAGTTGCATCGCCAAGCTACTCGCCTTACTCAAAAAATATCCCAAATAACATCCAAAGACTTTCATAATAACAAGGTAGATCCCTCAGAAATTGAACCATCTCCTTCCACGTCGCATTCCATCAACCAACGTGACATTCAAACCGTTGAAATAATTAATACTCGTGATTATGCAGATGAAAGTAAGTCAAGAATTAGTCCTAATAATTTTTTATGTTTGCACTAAATATTTTATGAAACTCTTCCGAAATCATGTTCATTATTGTTGCTGATATACCACCTAGTTCTGCTCAAGGTTAGCTATAGGTGCGTTATATTCTAGTCCAACCTTCATAAGTCTACAACAGCACTAAATCACCTGTAGAGATCAAATACTTGTATGTGAAGTCGTACCAAAGGCTTCATACTTTTATCTTGTGTAAACTGTTAGAATATCTTTATACATAGCGGTTACTAAATCCAGCAAAATAGGAAGCCAAATCTTATAGTGAGTACATTTGATTTATCATTAATTAATGTTCTTTGAAGTTAGTTTCCTCAAATTCTTCTGTGTCTCATGAGTTTAAGAGGTAAACTTCCAATCACTGTAGGTTTTTTTGTATTGGACTGCTTTAGACTTGTAAGCACACATCTAATGTTCAAAATCATGAGGCGAATAGAATATTACAATGTAGTGGATTGAAAGCTTTCAATCACTCAGTCAGTCAGCAGCTAAAAAGTAGGAATTAGTATGTTCGTACATCACTCCATGCTGTCCTACCACAGACAGACACAACATTGTAAATTAAAACTCCATAATAGTAGAGGTTGTAAAATTATTAGCGGCGAAAGCTGCTCGTAAGGCGAAATAACTGACACTATCTCTGATGATCTTATAGATAGCCAGCAAATAGATACTTTGCAAAAATGACAGCTGCAGGATATTTCTACACAAGCCCGTTTAAATGTGAAGAAATTAAAAAATTTTTTGACCTTTTATTAGGACCTGTTTTGAATGGATCTAGAATCTCAGTTAGTCACAACGTAGAACTTCGTGCATGAATACATAAGTTCAGTTTGCCATATCCCATCAGCACAGAGATGCAGCTGTCAGTTCAAATCCCATTGTGGTACAGATAGTAGGAGGATTAGCAGTAATGGAGAAGATAATGGTCTGAAGACGTGATTCGAGAAGTATAATTCAGTGAGATAACTTTAGAAAGAGAAAGATAGATGATGAGGAATTCGGAAGCTTAGAATTTGAGGGAATACAAAGAGCGGATGCTCCTGCGCCATTACAAACGATTTTAAGCCATGCCGTTCAAGGTTTCTAACCATCGGTTACTATCATCTCGCAGAACCCAAGCAGGTAGTTTACATCTACAACATGACTTAGTGTACTTGTCAATGACTTCATGGATTTGTGCCATGTTTTGGTTTGGCCGCCCCTAACTTTCTTCCAACCTATTCCTACACCATAAAACATCGTAACACATATCCCAACCACGTGAACTAATGAAGTTTTACTACTTCATCTATTGATCTGCCATCCTTACCTAGCACTCCTTTCCTAATAACAGCATTGCTTCCTCGGTGGTCCTACGATACACGAGCAATGCTTTGAAGACATCTATAATCGAATACTCGTAACTTACGAATATCTACCATGACTGGCCATGTTTCGCATCCATATAGCAGGACTGAGCAGACTACTGTGCAGTAGACCCAACCTTTGGTTAGTAAACGAATATCTCGCCTACGTGACAAGTGACGCGAGTTGGCAAAAGCCAATAGATCCTTCTGTATCCGTGCTGAGATTTCGTCAGTCACCAGACCATCAGAACTGATGAGCCTTCCGAAATAAGTGAAGCGGTCAACACGCTCAACTAATTCACTCCCTATTACTGGTTCAGTTGCCGATGCAACCCAATCCTGAAGCAACATTTTGCATTTAGAGGAGGAGAATCGCATCCCGAACATGCTTGCATTATTGCTTAGGGGGTTCAGAAGACACTATTTTTGTTTAGCGTCTTCACCAAGTAGAACTATGTCATCAGCATACTGTAACTGGACAAGCGTGTCTCCTGGTAGAAGGCTCACTCCTGACAATTCGGACGAAGATAATGTTAGCTCTAGAAGCATGTCCACGACAAAGTAAACAGGAATAGAGAGAGTTGACAACCCTGACTGACACCACTTGAAGTAAAGAATTCCAATGACAGTTCTCCATAGGCTCTCACTCGACCAGTGGTGTTCGAGTAGAAAGCTTGTATAAGGTTGATGTACTTGTTTGGTACATCTTTTAATGACAGACACTGCTACAGAACCTCACAATCAACGGAGTCGAATGCCGCTTTAAAGTCGAGAAATACTACCAGTGTGAGGCATTAGAACGTGTGTCTTTTTTCAAGGACCTGACGTAGTGTGAATATTTGGTCTATACATTCGCGTCCAGGTCTGAAACCAGACTGGTTTTCTCTAGTCTGCTCTTCACGATCTCTAGTTAGGTGTCGGAGTATTACTGAGGCCAATATTTTAGATACTATATTAGTTAAACTGATTCCTCTGTGATTGTCATAAGAGTACTTTTGTCCTTTCTTGTAAATTGGGACAGTCAGTGATTGAGATCAGTCAGATGGGATTACGCCTCGTTCCCAGATTCTACCGAAGATCTCAGTCGATCTAACTGCCAAAACTAGGCCACGGTTCTTAAATATCTCGGGTAAGTCTTTCAGGCCCTGAAGGTCGCCCTCGCTCCAGATTTCCTATAGCTTACTCAACTTCATAAAGACTGAGGACTTACACCGAGGTGCCATTTATGATGACTGGATATTGTGAGCAACCGAAGTGTTTCTGAAGGCCGGTTGAACTGATCCCTAGATTATTCTACCCGTCGATCCAGTCTCCTGGATTGAGAATGAATAATAGTCCCATCCTTTTGTGAGATAGTTTCGCTAGCAGATGGGTTTCTAATACCGGTTTCCCTGATAAGTTGGAACAACTGTCTGCTGTTACCTATCCAGAATGTCAGTAATTCTTAAGTCTTGGGTCTTACCGTTCTCTAATCAACCTGCCTGGCATGGTAGAACCTACAGGAACACGTTTCAGCCAATATAGCTTGGTTGAGTCATCACGATAGGCGAACCCGACCACCACATCAAGGTAGCAGCTACGGTCAGGCAACCATGTTTACAATAAGGATAATGAAAAACACGTTCGCGTGCTAAGCTGATTATTCGCAACTCTGAATTCAATAATGTGAACGTGACCTTTTTTTTTATCATATTTTCCCTTTGTACGCTAATTAAAGTGAGAAGTCCTAGTTTGTTCAATAGCTTTCTTGGTAGAGACTCCAGCATAATTGATATCCATGTTTATTCAACTATACGTTGATCATTCGATCATAATTAGGTAAAGAATTTACTGAAACTTGGCAGTTATCTCGAAACAATCACTGTAAGTTAATCATTGCGTAGAATAGTTAATTGAAAATCAATTAACTAGTTACATATCGAATAGCTGATACACCCAAAAACAGATTAACGGTTAATGATCTAAGTTCACCCTGCTTAAATCTATATAACGAATATGCGTCGAAAGTTTACCAATTCAAAACCACTCTTGATCGGTATGCAGATTTTAAGATTAGTCTTCTTCCTCTTATGTTATTCAATCCCACAACAAAAATGTTTTAATTTACCTAGGTTCGATATTGTATTGTCGAATAGGACATTGAAGGGGGGGTGTCACGTCAGAGAATTCCAAATAACATGAATAGCATGTGCATACTTTATTTAAGTATTCTGTTCAAATGATAAAATCTATACCAGTGTAGTTACGCTAGTTTTGATCATTTTTCTATTAGTTTTAATGCCTGTTATTTTGAGTAATAATATTATGTAAGCGCTTTAATGAATCACTCTTCTTACTTAGCTTCCAACCGAGAATCATCACCCATGTTAGTGGATGTCGATGAATATGATAAAATTTCCCCAGACGAGATCAAAAACGCTGATAATAATGACCAATCAAAAACTGAGGAAGAAAATAACGCAGAAAATGTGGATAATTCAATAAGTTCTACACCACAACCTTCTTTGGCTTTGTTAGCAGATATGCTTGGTAAATATCGTCAACTGTGGCACTCTATAGAACCCCAGTTAGATCAGTGGGGAGAAATGTTGCGCAACGAAAGCAAGATTGTGGGGACTGCATCTGGAATCTTTTCCACAGTTGAAGACTCTTCTACACTAGAAAACGTTGGTCATACATCACAAGACATTGAAACTGAGAGTAGACCACTTCAAGCGTTGAACTGGCATCCACGTGTAAGTTCATTATCTACGTTTCGTCAAATTGAAATTTTTCTGGACTAACTTTGCTTGTTGGGGAATTATATTGCACTACGCACTAGAATAGAGTTCCTATTTCTTATGACAAATATGAAAGGTGTGATGCCTAATTCCTTCATTTCATAGTTCTTTCTACATGTCTACCCTGTAAGAGACTATTGCTGCTGACAGAAATACTGTTGATGCTGGTTATATTTTGATACAAATTTATTCCTGTTAGTTAACGTTACATAATAATAAGATTGTATATGGACGTTGTTCTATATTTAGCGACAAAAAACAACCTTATAATTTTATCTGTCAATTCTTTTATCTGTTTTAATTACTCAAACAGGCCAGCGCTAGTGAATTGTTCGTTTTTATAAGCCATGTTTCATGTCACACATAATCTGATCACTGTTTTATTTTTTCTTTAGATTTTTTCTCAAGTGAGCCGTTTACTACACTTAAACGCCCATATGCTTCATTTGATATCCGATTTTAATGTGATTACTATGACCGAACGCCAGACACAACAAGTCGGTAGTAACATTCCCACCTCTCAGACTAGTAACTCAGAAGCTAAAACATCAACATCTCAAAGACAGAATCCTAATGTGAATACGTTAATTGATCCTACGAGTGGTCCAATGCGAGAGGAAACGAAGCAAATTCCACAAGTCAAGCGATGTACTCAACGGGTTTTAAGTGTTTCAGATACAGATAGACGTCGGATACGCGCACGAATTAGTGTTGAACCACCAGATCTTACTATCGTAGCAACTGGAGATGGACAGGAACCGCGGATTATTAGATCTGAACATCCTGTTTCTAATATTGGCTCCGCGACTTCACGGTAATTATTCCTATAGTTTTGTGACTTCATTTAATAATTTCTTTCATAATACTATCATTTTATTCAGAAGTTGTCAGTCAGTTAAAACGTAGAACTTCGGACGTATATATATCAGTTTAAGTTGCCGTTCCACATTAGCATAGAGACACAATTGTCAATTCGAATTCCAAAGCAGTAGAGGTATTAGAAGTGTAAGCAGTAATCAGAGAGATTAGGGTTCGAAGATATTATTCGAGAAGTATAATCTATTGAAATAAGAAGGAAAATATGAAGTAATGAGAACTAAGAAATTTGGTTTCACCGACCCTTGATTTCTTCCAACCTACGCCTACGCTACAAAACAGCTCGTCGAAGCAGTCAGTGGTTACGAATACGTCACACATGTCCTAATCACCTCAACTGAAGAAGCTTCATCACTTCATCTATTGATTTGCCATACTTACTTAGTGCTCTTCTCCTATCAACTGCATTACTTACTTGATTGTCCCAGGATACACGAGCAATAATTAAAAGACAGCTATGATGAAATTGTAGTATTCTACGAATATCCTCAACCGTTATTAGCCATGTTTCGCATCCACATGGTAGGAGCAAACTGCTGCGCGGTAGACTCGTCCTTTCGTAAAGCGGTCAACACGCCCAACTAATTCACTCCCTATCACTGGTTCAGTTGCCGATGCAACGTTTCGTGTATTCGAATCGTTTGCATCAATGGCGCGAAGTGATTAACGAACATGAGAAGGTTAGCTCGTTGACTTAAAAGATATGCTAAGGGGTGTATGAAGGATCCGATTGTGACCAATTTAGTTGTAGGTACTTCATGATAAACCTGGTAGGGAAATCGGATTAGCGTTGGTCTGTGCGACCAAAGACCTCAAGGGACAACTACTTGAAGCCGGTCACTCACGAACTATTTACGAGATGTTTTTGAAGTGTTAACTCCTCTCTTCAAATGGCCTTACAATTGGAGGAAATCCGTTACGTGTGACATTTTCAGGGTCGACCTTTTCTAACCTTCCTTGTGAGAATGCAACATTGCTGCAGATGCTGGTTGTCCGAGGGAAACACCTCACTGTTATCACATCTCTCTACAGCCAGCAGTACGACTTCATCCTCAGACCTTTAGTTGCTGCGTTGAGTCTTACCGTTCTCCGGTCGACCTGCCTGGTATGATAGAACCCACAGGATCAAGATTCAGCCAATATCGCTTGGTTGGGTCATCACGATAGGCAAGCTCAACCACCACGTCCAGGTAGCAGCTACAGTCTGTCATAGTATGTTACCTATTTATTTGGTCAGAAATTGTTTATTCACTGATCTAAATATATTCCGAGGAGTAAGATCTTTAAATAAGAATTTAATTTAACTCTTCTTATAAGCATTTATTGTTTCTCGAAATGAGCCCAAACCAGTGTAATTCATGTTATCAATTCATCGATTTTGTTATCGTTTCAGTTCTTGCATGATTACTAATCCTTTAAGATTGCATCTGATTCCCTATAATCTGTTCTTATGGTTATCGTTCTATTCTTTGATTTTAGTATTAGAAGCCGATCAGCGTCTAATATAAACCGCGCTAGTAACCTTCGAGAGGAAAGTAGTAAGTACTTATAGATGATTTTCCATTTCACCATGATTACTTAGTTTCTTTCTAATATTTTTATTTGATTTCCTTAAACTGACTTTTTATCATCGATTTATGCTATCACTTAATAATCAAATTCATTTCGGTTTTTGTAGCTCCAGCTGTAACGAGTCCATTCAATGCATCTAACTCTGCAATGACTACGACTACGACCTCTTTGGGTAACGGGCGCACGGCTATAATCCATCGGTTTGATATTCCGATAATATCTGTAAACACGTTCAGTCTCCCAGCTGCTCCATTTTTAGCATCACTTTCATCTTCAGCAACGTCAACAAGTGTACCTACTAGTATTATGTCAATCCCATCTACAACACGCACTTCAACCACTACCAATGATTCACTTCCAACTACTCATACCAACGTAACTATGGTTCCTCGCCCATCACTCCCTCCACTTACAGTAATTGATTCAATTGATCCATTTTTGGCATGCAATTCTCGTCACTTTTCACATGAAGTTAGTCATAGGGCTCCTACATCACACAATCTACCTGCACCACCACCACTAACACCAATAAATGATTTTGTCACCCCCCATAATGTTACTACTAATCGTATGGTTCATTCACAAGCAGCCGTAGATCCTGTCACCTCAAGTAACCAAACAAGATCTGGTTTACCGTCTCAAGTTTCGTTTTCAGGTTCTGTACCAGTAAGTCGGTTATTATTGTCATTTTTGCATAATTTACATTTTATTCAAAAATCGGTAACTTTGTACGTAAAACGATAGGATGAAAATCTGTGGGTGGTCATCGTCAATTTTCTTGTCGCGTTTTAAACGCTTTTCCTTCAAATTAAGATCAACATTTAGTGCCCGTTATGTATTGGGTTATTTTAATATCATGTATCATCTTCATGTTTGATGATCACAGCTTGTTCTGGTAAAACTAAGCGAATCTTACAGCAAACTGGGTAAACGCTTCGTTTGTATTTTGTATAAACATTTGATATGTGTTTTTCAGCCACATTTTTCGTGGCATTAATATCGGTTTTTGAAATTTCATAGTCAAGCACTCCAGGCGATGTACCTACAGCGAACACTGGAACTGCCGGAACTAGATCTGTATCATTTTCCCTTGGTTCAGGAATCAGTCTCCCACAACAACTCTTATCACTGGTATCTGCTGCAACTAATGCCGCGATTTCGGCTGTGAATACCGATAATTTCACTTCTGGTCCGTCACCATTCAATTTACTTGTTTCATCGTCACCCATACAATTCACAATAAATACATCCCATCCTGTGACAACTTTAACATCAAGTACAACAACAACATCAACCACAACAAGCGGATCAACAACGCATAATTCTGCAAGTAAGATTACCCTACGAACTATTATTATTCTGTTTCATGAGTGTGTTAAATGCATATTTCTTGCTTTCTGTAGTAGTTGATATCATTTTCTCGCCTCCGCTTCTCAAATTTATTCTCTCACTTTACTAATGTGAAGGACCGATACACACACTTGTTTTAGGTCCTATATTGTTTGTAACTAACGAACTAGAAGTTCTTATTGCAATAATAAGATTTCATTTTTCTCTTTTATGACATGAAAGTTAGTGGATTTCAGTCGTTTTTAGATATAGGTAAGGTGGTTGGCCACGGTTTTAGGATGATTATATTTCAAAAAAGCGGAGAAATTCCTACGCTTTAATCAGTAAAAATACATTGATGATACCAGTTTGTCGTTTCACACGGTTTTTACTTTCTGAGCCGATTACCCTGATTTGAAAATTCGTTTCATTGAATTATTGTACTTTTTTAAAACTGTATTAATGCTCTCAATTTCTATCGTACCACTTAGGCGTTTTTGCGCGAAGTAAACCATCATGGGCATCGAACGAAGTCAGTCAATCGCAACTAAAAGGTGTATTTCAAATTTTCAGTGTACTCATAGATGGTTTAATTAAAACAGTATGGTCTAGGATTTCCCAGTCATCATCAAATTTGATGGCCGCTTGTGAAAGTGAGTTTATAATGTTGATATGCGTTTAATTACTTACTTTGAGAAAGTTTTATCGATACCTTAAATACTTTTTCCGTTGAGTTGTCTTCCTAAATATCTTCAATGTCCATTTCTTTCAGATGTGGATGATCAAAATTATTCCGTGAATAACGCATCACGTGGTCGAAATGTATCCGTCGGGTTGCTAAGTGATATTATTACCACTATTCATAATGAGGTAAATGCAGATCCTAATACTGAAAGCTGTGGTCACGTTACTTCATCCTCCTTGGATGGTTTACGCGAACATCTGCAACACTATCTTCTGTGTGCTGAGTCAGTTTTGGGGAATAATCAATCAGAACTTGTCGATTCGTTAGTCAGTGTTATTTTTAGAGATCGATTGTCAGATGCTTCTCATAGTGAATATTCAATATGGTTAAGAAATTTTGGTGAAAATCTCCCTAAACCCTTGGTCGATACAACAGCATCGTTTGCCAAATTATGTAGGGTAAGTTGTTCACACTATTTGATCCTTTTTCTTTTTGACGTATATATTCGTTTTGTTCCGTTTAACAGTGAAATTACTTGCAGGTTCTATTCGTATAAATTCTTATTTATATTCCTACTTGGTTTCGATTACGGCAACTAAAACCGATGCAGACCTTCGTAGTTCACTCTGATATGTAAACACCATCAGGAAGAATGATAGTAGGAATGCTTAGTGACTTATAATTATTTTTAGGACAAACAAAAATACTAGTGACTATTTCTATATATACGCCTGAATTACATTTGCTAAATGTTACAGTGCGAATTCACTTCGCATTTTCATTTTCGGCAGCTTCGGTAAACTCTCAGTAGTTAGTTGCTTTATTGATCGAAAAGTCTACATATATATATTACTTTCCTTAAGATTTCATAGTTCACGCGATTCAAGTTATTTCTGATCATTTATTATATACCTGAAAACTAAATACTACGATATATATCGATTTTTTATCTGCATTTTATTTCTTTCAGTATATTGTTTCTTCTCAGTTGGATTTGTGGAGAGCCAGTCCAACTAATACCGGGTTCGGTAGCACCCTACTAATGACTCTGAAGATTGCTTGTACAGACCTACTGTGCCTAACAGATATTCTAACAAACTATCTTGCCACCTCTTTGGGTATTGAACTACACACTACAGCAAGCTATTCAGGAAGCTCCCGGGGATTTCGTAACGAAATGTTTGGCATTACTATGGGCTTCGAAATGCTGTTGGATCATTTAAACTCATTTTTGCAAGAACATGAAGGTAAGTACATTAGTTGCTTCATCTCAACTAAAATGTCCATCAATCTTTTAAAAAATTTATAAGTTATTCAAGCTGTCACTAAATTATTCTACGTTGCTTTTACCAGGATGTCGTATTTCTTACAGAATTGAATCCAGAGCCACGTCATAAAAAATTTCCACATAAACGATTTTTCGTAGAGATAGGTAATGTAAAAAAATGAATAAACTATTTTATCAGTATCTATGAAAAATCTGAAAACAGATGATGTGTTCTCAGTATCTCTTAGTGGTGTTATCAAAATGTGCCTCATTTTTATTATAATAATATTTTATTAAACTGTTCATGCCTTACTAAATCCATGATTTTTGTAGATGATGAATATTTTGACTTTGCTCAAGACTTTATAACTGGTTTCGAGAATTGCATTAAATCCTATTGTGGTATGGATGAAACCACATTACGTGCTAAGGTGACACATCAAAAATCTGCATACATTGAGTTCAGAAAGTCCCAAATTCCTTCACCTATGATGGTTGATCCGGTGAGTCTCCTCTTTATTTACATTTTTATATTAAATGACCATGTCAGAATAGTAGATCGGTGGTCCGGTAAAGTTTTAAGCTGTATTCATAAATAAATATAGCAAATATCGTAACAATTATTTATAATATGTACAAATAAATTTAGCTCACGGGAGTATTATTATCTTTCAGTCAAATGGGGAGATTCAACGAAATGCATTTGATGAAGATATGCACGACGATGAACTACCATTTTTAGATGCGTATTCTGATTTGCCTACGGATGAAATAAGCCCTTTTTTATCAATGAAACAGCAGTCTTCAGCTATTTCAAAATATAATGATGTATCTACTGGTCAGGCTAAATTACAATCAAAAATATCTACTTTACCTGATTGGACTCCAAAACCAGGAGAATTGCCTGAAAACAGGAATGCACTTGATCCTAATCCGAATACTACTCTGTCTATGAGTCATGACCTATCACCTCCAAATGAAACAGAAGGTTGGCACGCAGTTTTGCCTCCTGCCTGGATTCACGTAGTCACTAGTGATATATCTACTATGTCACGTAACCTCCCAACCACTGATGATCCTAATCAATTCGGACGATTTAGTGATGGATATATAGCAGGCATGCCTGCCAAAAGACGAAAGGTAATACTTTGCGTATTAATTCCTAATATTCCATTAACATTATATATATATATATAGCATAGCTATATATATATATAGCAGACAGTGATACTGCTGGCTGTTGTTTTCATCCAGTGGCAACAATATGAATCAAGCAGCTTTTGATTTTCTGTTTGTAAGTAGGATAGCAAAGTCAAATATTGTTGAATGTACATTTAAAGCCTCATATTTTCAAGAGTAGGTTTAGACATCTTTTTAGGAAAGTTGTCTGACCGTAGCCGCTACCTGGACGTGGTGGTTGAGCTTGCCTATCGTGATGACCCAACCAAGCGATATTGGCTGAATCTTGATCCTGTGGGTTCTATCATACCAGGCAGGTCGACCGGAGAACGGTAAGACTCAACGCAGCAACTAAAGGTCTGAGGATGAAGTCGTACTGCTGGCTGTAGAGAGATGTGATAACAGTGAGGTGTTTCCCTCGGACAACCAGCATCTGCAGCAATGTTGCATTCTCACAAGGAAGGTTAGAAAAGGTCGACCCTGAAAATGTCACACGTAACGGATTTCCTCCAATTGTAAGGCCATTTGAAGAGAGGAGTTAACACTTCAAAAACATCTCGTAAATAGTTCGTGAGTGACCGGCTTCAAGTAGTTGTCCCTTGAGGTCTTTGGTCGCACAGACCAACGCTAATCCGATTTCCCTACCAGGTTTATCATGAAGTACCTACAACTAAATTGGTCACAATCGGATCCTTCATACACCCCTTAGCATATCTTTTAAGTCAACGAGCTAACCTTCTCATGTTCGTTAATCACTTCGCGCCATTGATGCAAACGATTCGAATACACGAAACGTTCTCACTGGTCTCCCGAGACCCCGCCCTAAAGTACGTGTTTGATCTCTTAATGTCCGGATCTTGTGCTAAATAGGACAATAAGCATCCTTAGTTAAAACTTCAGAATTTCGAACCATCGATGCATGCCGCTTTCCCGAAAAGAACACAGGATTCTAGTAGGTTCATTTATTTCATCTCGTCTCGTGTTACGCTCCGTGTATCTGGAAACCATACTGCTGCCTGCTCTGTAGGATTGCACTGAGTTCTGAGGCAGAACTAGACTGGATCCCAGTATATAATCACTCATGCGCTGACCTAACGCGATAGTAGGAACTGGGAAAGTCACCGTTATCTCTGCCCACGTTCCAGCTGACTGAATCTTGAACGGGGTAAAAGATAAATTTTACAGAAACCTTTAATCATCTTCCAAAAGTTAAGAGATCTGATATAGTAATAATGACTGGCGGCTTCAACGCTCAAGTAGGTAGACTTAGCGAAGAGGAAAGACACCTGGGTGAATTTTATGGTGTCATGGTTCAAGGATCAGATGATGGCGACCGTCTACTGCAACTCACATAATAACCTGTTTATGGCATAAGGAGAAACATTTTTTGACAGGGCGACCCCCAAAGTGAATTCAACGATGGAGCCAACTATAAAAGTCAAGAGTATATTTTAGGAGCAGCTAGAAAAGCACTTAGGCTGCCGTGTAAATGTAGCCCACCTCGAGACAGCTTAGAATGATATCCAGAAAGCATCAAGAAGTTATTTGATAGTCGAAAACTTGTTTCACGATGACTTAATTCGCATTATACATTTCAATGTTTCTCCATTTCTTGTTTGTTGTTTTATACTATTCAAATAGGTTATGCAAGAACACTCAGCGTCTTTATTTCAGTCACCTGAGCAATTATTCATAGAATGCTTATCCGATGCTGTTGCAAGTGATCACATTAATAAAGAGAAAACGAATGAATATTCAAACAGCAATGTAGAAGATAAATATAAGTCGAGAGTCAGAAGACTTCCGACTGCAGACATGGAATTAGTGAACTGTTTGAGAGATGTTGTTTCAGATCGATTAGCACTACGTCTAACAAATGACCCAGACTTCAATACGACACAATTCCCACTGTCTACTCAAAAATTTTTAAAACGAGATCCGAAGGCATGAGTCTAATGTAATGCAGCTGTGTGCAGATGTGGCAAGTTTAGTTGATGGGCTTTTCTGTTACTCGTTTGATGTGGCATACAGCAGTGACAATTATTAGAAACGAATCCAATACAGCCGAATCGGGATACCTAACTTATCTGTATCATCAGTTTGACATTTACTTTTAGAATGCCAAAAACGGTATAATGCTAAGTTTTATTTCTTTTTCATGGACTTGTCACAGTTTGTGGTTGTTGGCATTACAAACCTACTAATGATGCCAATGACCATAAATTATATTAAGAATACAAGTTTGGTACATAAATTTTTTTAAATGCTCTAAGTTAAAAAATTATCTTCGTAGATATGCAAATAAAATCGGTCAATAAAGTTATTACGAGTGGTTTAACAAATTCGTTGATGATCTGGCATTACGTCGATAAACAGCAGGACTTTTACCTTTTTGCAGGTGATGACTCTGAATAGGCTCGTCCACTGACTTTTCAGTTTTAGACAAGCGACCCCATCGAAACAACCAAGGTACCATATAAAAGTGCCAGAAAGTCCACGAAACTAAACCAGTTAAAATCAACGACCAAAAAATGCATATATGCGTAGGAAAAGGCTTCGTAATTATGTCCCAACCAAACTTCATAACTATCAAGAATTCCGTTATGATAATGCTCGCAATCATCCATGCTTGTCTCCCAAAGCGTTTACATTTGCTAAGTAGGAAAAAAGTGCAGAAATTAGTTATCTATAGGTTTACTTTGATAAAAATTACAAATATTTATCTCTGCATAGTTTTCACAGTTCGCTTGGGGTTTGGAATCGGGAAGAAGCAGACAAATGATTCGTTTTTATGTACTCCTCAACAATGTGCACCCACCACTCCATCTGAGATCCAATCCAGGTTAAGCCAGTAAACAACTTAGCGGTATAAAATCCTCAATTCCAGTCTATTTACCGTGTAGCGTGATGAAATACTGCCAGTATTGCGCATAACTACCAATATATATAAGCTTCATCGACTACGACTTTTCAGCGGAACTTCAGATATGAGTCTCAGATGCATTTACTAGTTAAGACACGCTCATGTGGTTTTGTGAATATCGTTTCATTGGTAGTTGTTGATTACAAAGGAGACACACTAGACAATTGTTATGTCGTCCTAGTATGAGACCATAGCGGTGACGAGGTTGATCGCTACATAGGGATTTTAAACTGAATTCGGCGTTGCTTGTAAGTTTAATTACTACAGCTAATTTTACATCTGCTGAATGAATTTTTGGAGTCTTGCTAGACAGTTTATTTAGCTGCTTCGATCTGATGGAGCTTGGTGGGATGCTTATTCGATTACCTACTCTCATAAGTATCATAACGCAGTCTCATATCAGCCATCTCATCAGCTCGTTAGTCAAAAGTTCATAATTTGAGTTTGTAAATTTGTTCTACCCCAGAAAAAAAAATAAAGAATTCTACTGCTTGTATTCACTTACGGATCGTCAAGGTATTCAAAATATTCACGAATAGCAGTGGCTCCCATCAGGATCATAAAGATTAAGCGTCCGAGACACAAAAAGTGAGGAGGTGGCACCCAAAGTACGAATTTCAAGTAAAAGGTATTCAGTTCTGCTGTGAGTATCTAACGTGTAGTGAAAAAATCATGGATAAATTATAAGCATGTCATGATTAACTTTAAAAAATTAATAAACTTTGTATCGCACTTCAATTCACTTCAACCCAAAAATGGTCATAGTGGCTCTTTTGTTAATACTGGATTGATGATTGGACGGAAGCAGTGACAACAATCCTAATAATAACGATTTTCCGTATCAATATGATTCAGTACTTCATTGAAAAGGTATAATATTGTAGTAGTGCTTAGTGAAACAAAATAATATCTATATAAAATTATTCACTCTTTAGGGAACAGTTTCATTGGTCTTCAGCCACATTTAAGTTACTCACCATTTCCAATCAACTTAAATAGCAGATTGATGTAATTCCCCTCACTCTTAATACAGTTGTAAATGCTATGTGTAATCTAAAACTTGGGAGAACAGCGTTAGGAGACTTAAGGATAGTGGTCCAGTTTTAGCAGTTAGATTAACTGGGAACTGGACATGATCCCTTTCATTGGTTTATACTTCTCGTTCCCTAATTTTTTCAATTGCCACTAATACTGCTACTGCCTCTACCCCTATGGGATTAGATATTATTATTATAGTATGATGTGCGTACGATAATGTTCATATAATCGACACGAATAAACAACAAGATCGCATTGTATCCGTAAATTCATTATTTTAGGATCGTAAATGGTGCTATCCAAGAGAAAGATCAATGATTTTAATATTCACAAAACTACAATGTACTCACTGCGATTGCAAGGACCAGAGTCCCAAGCCACCTCTTCAGACTCCCAGTGGGACGCCAATCGAAGTCCGTCCATCGGCGAGGGGTAAACTGCAACATAACTCTACGAAGTTTGCCCCTGTATAAGGCAGATTAGAGAGTTGAATTTATGCTCATCAAATATATTTTGCTGATAGTCTTATAAAAATAATTCAGAATTAAGAATAATAGATCATATGTGGCTAGCAGTGTATTCTCGGGAGCGTATTGCGTTCTACTTGGGACTCACCAGCTGGATGTTTCTGCACCTCAGAGTTGATGTTTACTTTGGGCATCATGCATCACACAGCTGGCAACATTCTGTCTTCTATACAAACTTGTGTTATAGTAACTATATCGAGGCGATCCGCATACGTCAACCAAGACTGATCGAATTTAAGTCAAAATATTATCTACAGGATAATCCAAACCATTTGGAACTTTTCTCCAAACCACTCTACCCTGGATATGATCGTAAAAGTTGATTTGAAACTATTTGATTAGTTTAGATTATCAAATCTACAACCAACATTTATAATAACTTAAATTATTGTAAACAAATGAATAGATTACCAAGGTAAAATATAAAAAATGCACGAATGAAGTAAAGTAAGCACCGTCAAGTCAAAAGGTGTCAATCCTTTAGTCACTTTAGAGTTCTAACAACTAAACCAGGATATTGACTGCTTTCATCATATATCTGCCTTCAAACAAACAGCAAATAATAATTCTAAGCAGTGTCACTGAAAGATGTTTGTCATGGCTGTCCACTCAACCCATTCTTGTTAGACCTTGTCATTGACGTGCTTTTAGATACTAAACTTTCATCATTTGACTTTTCAGGAGTTAAGCTTTTACCTGGAGATTCGCTTGTTGAATAAGAATATGCAGATGACAGTTCTATTTGGTAAAGAGGCTAACAAAATGCATGTTCGCGATGCGATTCAGGATTGTCTTGCTTCGGCACCTGAACTAGTGATAGGGAGCGAAGTAGTTGGGCGTGTTGAACGCTTCACTTATTTTGGGGAGTCTCATCAGTGCTGATGGTCTGGTGACTGACGAAATCTTAGCACAGATAAACACGGCTCGACTGGCTTTTGCCAACTTGCGTCACTTTTGGTGTAGGCGAGATATTTGTTTGACGAATCTGCTGCGCAGCAGTTTTCTCCGTCCTACCATATGGATGCGAAACATGGCCAGTAAGAGTTGAGAATATTCGTAGGTTAGTGGTTTTCGACCATAAGTGTCTTAGAAGCATTGCTCGTTTATCTTGGGACTGTCGAGTACGTAATGCAGTTATTATGAAAAGGGTACTAGGTATGGATGTCAGGTCAGTAGATGGAGTAGTAAAACTTCATCAGTTGAGGTGGTTAGGACATGTGTTACGAATGCCGAACTACCGACTGCCTTGACGAGCTATGCTTTGAAGTGTAGGAGTAGGTTAGTAGAAACCTAGCGGTGGTGAAAACAAAACATGGCACAAATCCATCAAGCCACTGACAAGTGAACTGAGCCATGTTAGTACGTGTGGACTATCTGGTTGGGATCCTCAAGACAATCGTAACCGGTGGTTAAAGACCTTGAACAACATGGTTCAAAATCGTTTGCAATGGCGCAGGTGCATTCATTTGTTGTGTTCTCTCCAATTTTAATCTAACGAATTTCTCGTCAAATTTTTTCTCATTATTTAAAATTTATTTCACTGGATCATACTTCTTGAATAATGTCTCCGAATCCTAATCTTCTCCATTATCTCTAACACTTCTGCTACCTCAACTACTATGAGATTTGAATTGACAATTAGATCTTTCTGTGGTAATGTGTATGGCAACTTGAACTGATGTACGTACGTACGAAGTTCCACGTTGTAGCTAACCGAATAGTTAGATTTAGTAGCATTGTAAAAACATTATGAACAATAGATGTTCAATAACAAACTCAAAATGAATAAAATTTACCTATAACTAGGAATATTCCACATGCCCCGCCAGTGATATGGTTTCATACTTAAATAATTTATTGTTTTCATCCCTAACCAAATTCCAAGAAGATTGCAACCTAGAAAATCCATGATCCACTAAATTTTTTCGTTTTGTTAAGAGAAAAGTGAAAACGGAAATATGACTTATTTAAATAAAGGTGACACAAAAAGGAATCGTTAAATGAAAAAAATGCAATATTTCGTGGTACTTGGAGTAACAAGGAAAGTAGTTCAAGGGATCAGAATGTATAAAAACGGATTAAATTTATGGGTAAAAATTGGGTTTTATATTATAATATGTATTATACACATGTAGTTACGGATAGCGATTGTAAGACTATTTGAAAAAATTGTTTATTAAGGCGAGTAGAAGTAGCAATAGTAGCATATGTAAACGTAATTCAAAACTTACGATGCTGGTTATCAGACAAGGAATTGGAGAAATTGCGGATTCACTAGAAGATAAATATCTTACCGCTGGACTATTTCGACACTTATTTTTCGATTATGTAGCACGTGATGAATTACATTTACTCCGACAAATTTGTGCGTCATCAAATTGTCAAAAGTGGAATCATAATAATAATAATAATAATATATAATCGAAGCTATGTACTCAACGTAATTACGTAAATGAAACAGACATTATTCAAAACCCTATACTAGGAAAACTTACACTATATACTTTAATCATGTATAGGAGAGATGTCGATAAGAAAGTGTCGTATTGAACCTTCGTAAAAAATTACGTACACTGTTGAGCATCTGAAAAGCACTTAATTTTGTGGTGCATGATTTATATTCGATAAATGCAGAGAAAACACTCATTTTAAAAATAGTTAACCGATTTGAAATTTTGTGACTTGAAACAATCGATTTTTTTATTTGTATCTTTGACATAATCGTCATGAAAATATTCTATATTTTTCAAGGTTTAATAGGAAAGATTCAGATCATAGTACAACTAGAATAATTCTAAGGTCTGCTGTGTGTTAGACTCAAATACGAAATACAACTTGTGACCGAGATATGAATTCACCTAAGGACGCTCAATGACCCGGACTGTTAGCAGTTAAAAGATTTGAAAACTTGACCACTTAGTTGATTTAGACAATTAAATTCAGAGACCAGTTATAGTTCATAAGGTAATTTATATAGACTTCTCTCTTTAACGTCGGATGGCTGATCAGTTAAAAACAACTTACACAATAGTTTCCTAGTGTTTGTAAAGTATGGAGATGATTGTATGTCAGTCAAACTGTTGATGTTTGTCACATATTTCGGATGCCCAGAAGTTATTAGCAACATTGTTTTGTGCTGAAGTTTTATGTAGAATTTTTATAGGGAGAACCACATAACTAGGAAGTACAAATGCATTACTAACTAATACTATCAGAAAGAATTTCAATAAGACAAAACATCAATAATCATATTCGCTAGTTTATCAAGTGCAACCAAGGCATTTTGCATATATTTTATGAAAAATAATGCCAAGAAAAATTCAAATCACGTCAGTTTTGAAATATACACAACGGCGAAAGCATTGAATAATTAAATGTGTGCGAAGAAAGTTATTACGACGAACATCCATTAAATATTCATGGGAAGAGAATTTTACTGCATAAGGCACAAACCATTTGCTTTTTATCTCTTTTAACTAATATATAAATATATAAAGATAACTGATCAACAATATTTACAAACAAACCAGGTAACAGTTTTGCACTGCATCTGCTTGTCCATTTCTCTTTTGTTGACACATATGTAATAGATATTTTATTGACAAACATTTAGATATGTTAGATTCTCCAGCTTACAAGCATCGGTGGTTTCCTGTTAAGTTGTCAATTTTTAGACTGTTATGAGTGAACCGAGGTCAAAGTTTACAGGTCGTCATCTGAGTTGGCAAGGATATATATATATATATATATATATATATATATATATATATATAATATGATTTATAATTCCAAGACGGAACTTACATGATCCCACCAACATTCTGAGAAATTTGGTAACTGATGTTCCAAAGAGTATTCTAGTACTTCAAAAGCAAAACTCAAGACGTTGCATATCCAATAATCACGGAGAATTAACGTTTTAGCCCACCAGCCAACAAAATGGACTACTACGAAGCCATCCATTTTTGACTAAGAATTTAGAAAAAATTCTGCAATAAAATACCTTTAACCAAACTAATCGATAAATACCTAATAAACATCATATTACTGTAAAACCATACTTTCAGTAGCTAAAATACGTAGCGAGTATGAGATATTTTAGTCAGAAATGAGTTATAAGATGCGAACTGAACTGAAAATAAGCAATCAGGGACATTTTATATATGCAACTAAGTTCATTTTATTTGCAGTGATCGTCAATCTAATGGATTAAACAAATATTTCTAAAACAATAAAAACTAGTAGTAGTCGACCTACAAAAGTTATATTCTCAGTAGTAAATTGACAAGACTTCTTTTGTCTAATAAGCATATACATAAATAAAGGTTACATAATAATACATTGTTACTATTATATACATTACATATATGTTCAATCAATAATTAGTTTTCGCAAAATACTAAGAAAGTTTGCAAAATGTCATAAATTATAATACATATGAAAAAAATTATACTGTTAACAATGATTAATATCAGTAATTATACAAAGTCAACAAAATATCATTCGATGAACTTGGCAAGCCGTGTATAATCAAGAGAAAAAAGTAAGGATAGTTGCATTAAGGAAATAGTAAACGTCAGCTCACTATAACAGATAACCGGCAGAACTATAAGATTAAACCTAGGCGTATCCAAATACTAGTAAACTAAAAGCAATCATCATACAACTGAAAAGATATACGTTAAACGAAACTTATATAACTGCGTACAAATAACCATGAAAAAAAGCAATTTTTAGATGTATACGGTCTGAAAGCTCTAATAATAAAAAAGATTAGAATGAGACTAACAACAATCTAAAGATGAAACATCAATAATGAAATATACAACCTAGGAGAACACGAAATACAATTATCGAAAGCTTGTGGCTGAAGGTAGTCAACAGGAAATCCTCGACCTAGGTTTAGTGCATTCGGTATTATAATCTTGAGATAATGAATGCTTCCTGGCGCATTTGGTCTTGCGTTAACCATCTTTACAGTAAGACGTTACTACTGAGATATCCAGGCCGCGATTGATCTCCTGTAGGATTGAAACATATTTGGTCGATCACAAAGTAGTGGCCAAGATCAT
Source organism: Schistosoma turkestanicum (assembly GCA_944470395.2). Lineage (NCBI taxonomy): Eukaryota > Metazoa > Platyhelminthes > Trematoda > Strigeidida > Schistosomatidae > Schistosoma > Schistosoma turkestanicum. The sequence continues at coordinate 41,947,930 of OX103971.1, forward strand.
GAGTGCCAGGTTTTACATGGTGCTGATCGGATTCAAAAGATCAAGTTGCAATAAGACCAATATTCCGTGTAACTGGATATTGTTGAAATGTAAGGGACTGGTTGACGATTGTCAACAGGAAACCTTGGACCTAAACTTAGTGCTATTTGGCACTGGTCAACAAGACCCACCTATAATCTTAAGGAAACCAATACTCCCTGGATTACTCGATCTCGTGAAACCCAGCCCCAAACGCCACTTTAAATCTTAACATGGTGCACGCAATGTTCAGCCATAAAGATAATTAGTCACATTGCAAACTGACCAGTTGAATTCGATCATCACTATGAGTCACCTGACACACATGACGCCGGTCAATATTCGGCGATCGATCGATTGAAAGCTTATTAAGTATATCAACTTAGAATGGGTTACGAAGTTTATTTCGCAGTATTACGCTATGAAGGAATACATTTTATTTAGAAACAATTATCGTCTAATAATCATCCATTCAATGTTTGTAGGTATCTGAAGAATATGCGTGGTGTTTTATTCGTGTCAACTGCTCGTCTAGCTATTAGTCTTACTTTATTATTTAAAAAGTTTGATTGGAATTATGAACTGGTTAGTGTTAGATCACCAGTGAATACCTAGGAGCATTAGACGGCCGTTTTGTCCTCGTTAGCACTCCTCAGTACTGCACATTCCTGACCCTGTATGCGGATACCAAAACTGGAAACTTGAGTTTAGCGTGAGAACACTTAACCATTGAATCGACAAAATGTTATTTGCTTACATTAATAAGTGGAATTCATACACAGAAAGACGTTATTCACAATTATTGAACGAGCTTACTCTTTCACAAATTATGGAGTAAGAGTAGCATTCATTACATTTAAACATGTGACTACTTCATTATCTTTGATAAATTTCTGATAACAACAAATATTTAACAATCCAAATGTTAACTCTAATCAGATACAGAAAAATAATAACATGGAATAGGCAAAATTGTATAGTGGTACAAAATGATGATAAAAAAATTACAGCAATAAAGAATATAAAGCCAACAAAATCTATTACAAAAAAAACCGGCAGGAAAATATTGAAAAGCCACTAAAGATAGCAAATTAAGAGTATCAGTATCATTCTTTACGTTCACACCAGAAGAACCACTAATATTCTCTCAGAAATAATTTATAGTGTTAAAGCACATAATTTTATAATTTACTGACTTAGAACGTTGCTGCCTTGACGTGGTGGTCGGGCTTGCCTATCGTGATGACCCAACCGAGCTAGATTGGCTGGAAAATATATTCCTGAAGGTTCTACCAGGCCAGGCAGGTCGATTGGAGAACGATGAGACTGAAAGCAACTGCTCAAAGTCTGAGGGCGAAATCGTACTGCTGACTGCAGAAGGGTGTGACGCAGTAAGGTGTTTCCCTAAGACAACCAACATCTGCTGCGATGTTGCCTTCTCACAAGAACGGAAAGGCTTAGAAAAGGTCGACCCTGAAAATGTCACACCTCACCCTACCTCACGGATTTCCGTCTCCGGCGGCAAGTGCTGCCCACTAAGGGCTTTGAAAGAGCGGAACTAATACTCAAAAAACCTTTCATAAAAATGCCGTGCGTGAACGGCCTAAAGCAGTTGTCCCTTGGACTCTTCGGTCACGCTTCCAGGTCTCCAAGACCAACACTAACGCAATTTCTACTACAAGTTCCTCGAAAAACAACGTTCCACGGTGTGGGCAGCCGGGAAGTGACAACCGCCCTCCTAAACGTAACAGCACGCGAGACCAAATTGGTCAAAATCAAATCCTTCCTACACCCCGTAATATCTCTCTTATCTCCACGACTAACTCTTCTCACATTCCTTTATCACACTGCACCGCTGATGCAAACGATGAGCGTTCGCGAAACTTTATTCCTGGTCTCCAGAAACCCCGTTCTAGACTGTATGTTGGAGCTTTTATTGTACGGACATTGTGTCAAATAGAGCAACAGGCATCATTAACTAGGACTTTAGAATTCCGCTCAATCGATGTGTGCTGCGTCTCGGAAACGCGCATACAGGATCCGAGTAGGGTCATTCACTTGACCTAACCATGTCAAGATAAAGAAGCAACTCGATTTACCCTCCGTGTATCCGGTAGCCCTGATGCTGCTTCCAGGGGCCTCGTTGGTGTAGGTATAGCATTGAGTCGTAGGGCAGAACAATCTCTCCTAGACTGGAACCCTGTAGATAGTCGCTTGTGCGCCGTCCGACTGAACGGGACAGTAAGGATTCGGAAAGATAGGGACACCCGTCGATGACTCTTCGTCGTATCTGTCTATGCCCCCACTGACTGCAGTTCAGACGATGTGAAAGATGAGACCTACAGAAAGCTCTCGGACCTCCTCCAAAAAGTTAAGCGCTCTGATATAGTCATAATGGCTGGTGACTTTAATGCACAAGTAAGTAGACTAAGTGCAAAGGAAAGACACCTAGGTGGATGTTATGGTGTCGCGGCTCAGAGAACAGACAATGGCGACCGTCTGTGGCAACTGTGCCCAGATAACTGCCTATTTCTAGCAAATACTAATTTTAAGCATAAGGAAAAACATCTTTTGACCTGGCGACCCCCGAAGTCGTCTCAACGTTGGACGCAACTAGATCACATCGCCATCAGCCACCGATGGAGGGGTTCGATAGAGGACTGTCGCTCGTTTTGGGGCACATGTTTAGATTCAGATCATGCCCTAGTGCGAGAGCGTATTTGTTTGAAGCTTACTGGGTGTAGGAAAGACACCGTAAGGAAGCCTCTTAGGGTTTTACTTAATGATAATCAAGCTAAGAAAATATTTCAGCAGGAACTAGAAAGACAGTTAGGCGACCATTTAAGCGATTACCATCCGGAGTCAGGTTGGAATGATATCAAAAAGGCTGTGGAAACAGCAGTGACATCTGCTAGCAAGGTAAACTATAAGGCTAGGATGAAGCCGTGGATTTAAGTCGCATCCACCGCACTGATGGTTGCTCGTAAACTCATCCCGCCTCGTTCCGAGTGCGATGAGGAGAGAAGCCAGATTAGGCGCAGGCTGATAAAAAGCCTACGCAATGATAGAGAACAGCAGTGGGGGGCAAAAGCGATGAAAAAGGCAGCGGCGATAGGCAACAGCAGCGAGTTGTTCCGCCTAACGAAGGAAACCGGTATTACAAATCCATCTGTTAGCGAAACTATCTGAGAAAAGGATGGGAATATTATTCATTCTCAGTCCAGGAGATTGAATCGATGGGTAGAATAATCTAGGGATCAGTTCAACCGGCCTTCAGAAACACTTCGGTTGCTCACAATATCCAGTCATCATAAATGGCACCTCGGTGTAAGTCCTCAGTCTTTATGAAGTTGAGTAAGCTATAGGAAATCTGGAGCGAGGGCGAGCTTCAGGGCCTGAAAGACTTACCCGAGATATTTAAGGACGGTGGCCTAGTTTTGGCAGTTAGATCGACTGAGATCTTCGGTAGAATCTGCGAACGAAGCGTAATCCCATCTGACTGATCTCAATCACTGATTGTCCCAATTTACAAGAAAGGAAAAAAGTACTCTTATGACAATCACAGAGGAATCAGTCTAACTAATATAGTATCTAAAATATTGGCCTTAATGATACTTCGACGCTAAACGAAAGATCGTGAAGAGGAGACTAGAGAAAACCAGGCTGGTTTTCGATTTGGACGTGGCTGTATAGACCACATTTTCACACTACGACAGGTCCTGGAACACAGACACATTTAGGCGTCCAACAATAGTTGTTTTCCTGGACCTTAAGGCGGCATATGAATCTATGGATCGTGAGATTCTGTGGCAGTGTCTGTCATTGAAAGGTGTACGAAAGAGGTACATTAAACTTATACAAGCTCTCTACTCAGGTGAGAGCCTATGGCGAACTGTCACCGGAATTCAGAACTTCAAGTGGTGTACGCCAGGGATGTTCACTATCTCCATTATGGTTCAACTTTGTCGTAGACATCCTTTTAGAGCTAATGTTATCCTCGCCAAATTTTGCAGCAGTAGACCTTCTACCAGGAAGATCGCATACTGACCTAGAATATGCCGATGACATAGTTCTATTCGGCGAAGACGCTGACAAAATGCAGAGTCTTCTGACCACCCTAAGCAACAATGCGAGCATGTTCAGGATGCGGTTCTTACCCTCGAAATGCAAAATATTGCTTCAAGACTGGGTTGCATCGGCATCCGAACTATTGATAGGGAGTGAAGTAGTCGAATGTGTCGACCGCTTCACTTATCGTGGGAGTCTCATTAATGCTGACGGCCTGGCGACTGACGAAATCTCAGCACGGATACAAAAGGCTCGACTGCCTTTTGCCGACCGGCGGCGAGATATCCGTTTGCTGACTAAAGGACGAGTGTACTACGCAGTAGTTCGCTCCGTTCTCTTATATGGATGCGAACCATGGCCGGTAAGAGTAGAAGATATTCGTAGGTTACTGGTTTTTGATCATACCTGTCTTCAAAGTATTGCTCGTATATCCTGGGACAACCAAGTGAGCAATGCTGTTATTAGGAAAGGAGTGCTAGGTAAGGATGGCAGATCAATAGATGAAATATTGAAGCTTCAGTTGAGGTGGTTGGGACATGTGTTGCGTATGCCCAACCACCGACTGCCTCGTTGAGCTATATTTTGCGGTGTAGGAATAGGTTGGAAGAAAGGTAGCGGCGGCCAGATCAAAACATGGCACAAATCCATAAAGTCACTGACGAGTGGACTGAGTCATGTCGGTAGGTGTCGACTACCTGGTTGGGGTCCGCGAGATGTTAGTAATCGATGGTTAGACACCCTGAATGACATGGCTCAAAACCGTTTGCAATGGCGCCGGTGTATTCATTCTTTGTGTTCTCTCAAAAACTAAACTTTTTATTTCTTTATCACTTTATCTTTATTTATCTTCGAACCTTAATCTCTCGGATTACTGCCAATACTTTTACTACCTCTACTTCTATTGGATTTGAATTGACAATAACATCTCTGTGCTAATGTGGTATGGCAACATGAACTGATTTACGTACGTACGAAGTTTTACGTCGCTACTGATTGATTGGTTGACTTAGAACGTTTATTATTTATGCGTATAAAATAACTGTCAAGATTTACACCATTTACATCGATCATGACAGTTTATGTGAATTAAGCTTTAATCAGAACAGGAGATTAACCTGAGTTTTACTTAAGTCTTTATCAAGAATTGAATTTATTGAGGATTGTTGGAGTGCAGTTGTGGGTACAGATCAGCAAATGATTTCATATAACCGACAGACGAATGTTAAAGTGACCAGTCATTATTATTGCTATTTACAGAAAGCGTGTGTATAAGTTAGTACTCGGTAATTGAGTTAGGTGCATACTGCTATTCGTATATTAATAAATACAACATAGATAGATAACATCAAAATGTAAATATGTTTGTAATTAAAATGAACTTTTTGAAATTAACTAAAAATTATATGATTTTTTAATTAAAAAACCCTAATAATTGACAATTCAGCTCAGTGTTAAATTGAAAATAATGTTTTGTGAATGGGGAGAATTTTTCTGGACCTTGAAAATACGCAAAGCATTATTTCAGTTTTGATCATAAGATTGGTACTGGTGATTTATTTTTCTGAATGTTATTTGCGTATCATTACTGAAGAAAACAGAAGTATTTATCTGGTGAAACAGAGAGAATCGAAAAACTCGTAAACACATTCAATTTCATACGACAACACTGACGCCCTGAACATTAACCAATTTTAAGTATTATTTATACCTGGCAAAATGTACTTTGAATTTTTATCATTAACCTATTGTATGTAATCAGTAGATAATTACTTAAGTACTATTCTAATTATAATCACATAATCATATTTATTTACGCTCATAAAGTAAAAATATAACTCGACTAACAAAGACTAAAAAGGGTGATTGTTTCAACAAATAAATGAAACTCAGTTATTCACTACATGCTTACGCACTCAGATTTGGGATACACTGTTCTATTGTTCAGATTGAAGAAGGTTTATAGGGGGTTAAAATCGGTAACCTATAAATGAATATTGAGTGCTTTAGCTATTATATTATCAATTGTTCAGTGACTTAGTAATATCAAAGGAAAAGTGAGAGACCTGTAATAACCATTTTACCACAATTAGCAAATAAATATTCATAATACACTGGCATACGCTACACTTTAGGGTTTAAAAAAAAGCCTGTCAACTTCACGATTCGTCTTCTTTTTATATACAAATACCTATTTTTCATGAAATGTCGACTCTTAATCCCGATAAAGTTAACAGTGATGCTGAACTTGTCCATACTAGTTGTCAGTTAAATTATAGCAAGGATTATCAAGTCATAGTATGTAGATCGATTTACGACGAGGATTTTCATACATGAGATTTGTGACATTAGGAAGAATTATGTTTTAGTTTTGTCAAGAGATTTAAATATTTTGAAAAGAAATGAAACTTCTGTTCTATCATGAAAATAAAAGGATCATCGGAAACTGGTACAAAACACGAGGACATACGGGGTCGAGTCCAAAGCTTCAACGTGGACAATAATTCAAAGAGATGCCTAACAAGAAATCAAAGCATTGCGCATTAATTATTTATTCCAGATAAGAAGTGCATTCAGTATTTGAATGAAACTTTGAACCCGACAATCATACATATTTTTCTAGTTTGCATTTTCCCGTGTGAAATGTTCATTTATTCACGATAGTATACGCCTCTACTATTACTAATACCACTACTACAAACATTACGAATAATACAAAAACATTACTAAGATAACTAACACCTAATAAATAAAGTTTCTTTGTCCAAATGACAGATTAATATGGATAAACAGCCAGAGATTATAAAAACAACGTGTAATAACAAAACGAAAGTTGCCACACATTAAAGACGGAAGAAACGATAGGATATAAGAAGGAACAAAACGTAAGTCCATAAAAAGGCGTACATTAATGGGAATATGACCGGTTTTGATTCACGGAAATTTCATAATTCAAAGCATTTCCGTAATAGAAATATTTACCTACAACAATGTGTGTGATTTATATACATGTGTCATTTTATGCAAAATAGGATGGCAACAGAGATAGAGTCAGTCAGCCAGTTACAACGTTACCGCCGGAGACAGAAATCCATGAGGTAAGGTAAGGTGTGAAATTTTTTAGGTTGGCCTTTTCTAAACCCTTCCTTCCTTAGGAGAAGGCAGCATTGCTGTTTGTCCGGGGGAAACACCTTACTGATGTCACATCTCTACAGTTAGCAGTGAGACCTCACCCTCAGACCTTTAGTTGCTGCTCTCAGTCTTACCGTTCTCTAATCGACCCGCTTGGCATAACAGAACGCATAGGAATATATGTTTCAGGCAATATAGCTCGGTTGGGTCATCACGATGGGCAAGCCCGACCACCACGTCAAAGTAGCAGCCACGGCCGGGCAATCAGAGATAGAAGTTAAGGCATACTGACATTTTCGCTCATACAGGTAAACGTGACGTACATTCCTTTTTCCTGTACTTAGTAAATATTAGTGTTTTTTCTATCAATGAAACCCTTAAAGCTAATGCAAGTGCATATTGATCTATTATTTTAATATTGATCTTATACATTTTTGTGCATAAAGAATCATAAAAAAGACTCGGATGAATGCGTGTGATCAGTCATAACAGATAATATGCATATACATACGTGAACAAACAAAAACGCGAACCCATAGGTTATAAAAAATTGGCAATAAAGATAACACGTTAAATACTGACGATGACATTGTGCCATGGATCATCTAGTCTGTCCCAATCATATATTCGACAATTTCCGCCATAATCTTTTTCTTCCAAAGGTTTACCAAGCTCTAAATCTAAGTAACGTAACCATTGACGAGCATCGTCTACACTCTATATAACAAAATCAATATGAAAACAGTATATTACAATGAAATCCAGAACACGAAACAAAAGTCAAAATTACAATAGAAATCAAGCAATTAAATGAATGAAACATGTTAATAGGGCGTGTACATGAAAGCAATACAAACATACTTAAGGAATGATAACCCAAGAGTAGTAAGAACTCATGATATTATAAATTAAACGTAACATATATATACCGAAATATTTCGTTGGTCGTTAAACAACATAAAGTTAGACCACATCGCTATCATTCACCGATGGATAGGCACATGTTTAGATTCACATCATGCTCTAGTACTAGTAAGTACCTGTTTGCGTCTCACTAGACGTAGGAAGGACACTACAATGAAACCTCTTAGGGTTCCACTTAACAGCAAAAATAATGTACGTACGTACGAAGTCGGTCAGTCAGTTGCAACGTAGAACTTCGTACGTATGTACACAAGTTCAGGTTGCAATACCACATTAGCACAGAGACGCAAATGTCAAATCAAATCCCATAGTGATAGAGATAGTAGAGGTATTAATGGTAATGAAGAAGACTAGAGTTCGAAGATATTATTCAAGAAGTATAATTCATTGAGATAAGGTTAGAAAGACAAAGGTAGAGGTGCTGACGAATCCAGAAGATTAGGATTTGAGAGAGCTCAACGAATGGATGCACTTGCGTCATTGCAAACGATTTTGAGCCATGTCGTTCAAGGTCTTTAACCATTCGTAACATTCGTCTCGCGGACCCCAACCAGGTAGCCTACATCTACCAACATGACTCAGTCCACTTGTCAGTGACTTCATAGATTTGTGCCATGTTTTGGTCTGGCTGTGGCTACCTTTCTTCCAACCTACTCCTACATCAAAGAACATAGCTCATCGAGGCAGTCGGTGGTTAGACATACGTAACACATGTCCCAACCACCTCAACTGATGAAGTTTCACCACTTCGTCTATTGATTTGCCATCCCTACCTAGAACTCGTTTCCTAACGACAGCATTGCTTATATGGTTGTCCCAGGATACACGAGCAGTGCTTCGGAGACACCGATGATCGAAGACTAGTAACCTACGGAAGTCCTTTACTCTTAACGCCCATGTTTCGCGTCCGTACAGTAGGACGGAGCGAACTGCTTCGCAGTACACCCGTCCTTTGAATAGCGAACGGATATCACGCCTACGCCATAAGTGACGCAGGTTGGCAAAAGCCAATCGAGCCTTCTGTATCCGTGCTGAGATTTCGTCAGTCGCCAGACCATCAGCACTGATGAGACTCCCACGATAAGTGAAGCGGTCGACACATTCGACTACTTCACTCCCTATCAATAGTTCGGATGCCGATGCAACCCAGTCTTGAAGCAATATTTTGCATTTCGAGGATGAGAATCGCATCCTGAACATGCTCGCATTGTTGCTTAGGGTGGTCAGAAGACTCTGCATTTTGTCAGCGTCTTCGCCGAATAGAACTATGTCATCGGCATATTCTAGGTCAGTAAGCGACTTTCCTGGTCAACCCCTGAAAAATCTGACGAGCTTAACGTTAACTCTAAGAGGATATGTACGTACGAAGTTCTACGTTCTAGCTGACTGACTGAGGTTTTTGGCTAGTGTACTTTTATTGGTATCAAATGAAATGAACGACTTCGGGTCAAGCAGTACTTTTTTTATCCCAAAAGCAGTAAAGCTTATGATTTCGAAACATTTAAAATCATGAAACCTTGAGTTTATATTTTAAAATAGTTCCAGATTGTTGAAAACGAAATTTCATAAGTGTAGGTCTTCTAAATGTGAATCAATAAGTCATCAAGAGGTTTTGATATATCTAGGAAGAAGGTAATCCTGTCAAAGGATTAATATATTTGTGCCAACAATATGTAGCAAACAATGATAGAGCTGAATCTTTTGTTAACTGACAGCATGGTAATTTTAAAACAGATGGTACATTAATGACTGTAGGACTCCAAAGAGTAGAAGCCTTTAAAAATCTTGGTTGCATTTTTGGATTATGTAATAGGGAGCCAATGTTCGAAATATATTTAAGTAAAAGTTTCACACATAGACGTTATGATCAGAGTTAAAAAATGATACAATTTAGAATGGCTAGAAACTAGCCAAGAAGTCTGCATCTGAAAAGATGTCTGAGACAAACAATGGTTTCGCAGATCTGTCGTGTTTGCTATTAGAATTGTTGGAACACAATCAGTGATACGAAGGGTAACACGCATATTCATAGTCAACACAAATTATTGATTTTGTGGGATGGGGTACTCGCCGGTTGCCCGAACCGAAGCAGCTCGTTCTCTTAGGGTACTACACTCCGAGCTTCTGAACCAAAAGTATAATCCACAAAGCAGCAAAGCAACGTAGGCATGCAGTCCCACGGTAGCCAGTGACCAACAAGAGGTTTAGCCGCCATTTGTTCCATTAATATCCTGAAGCTTATGCGCAACAATGGTTTGGAGTCAGGATATTCCAACTTTTCTAGATGGATCTTTTATACCCACTAACTCAGTTAGAGCCGGATAAGTACGTTAACCTCACACACGCTCTTTACTCGAACACCACTGGTCGAAAGAGAGTTTATGGAAAACTGTCATCTGAATTCATTACTACTAGTGGTTTCTGTCAGGGTAGTCCACTCTCTCCATTCTTGTTTAACTTCGTCATAGACTTGCTTTTAGAAATAACATTATCCTCGTCTGACTTTTCAGGGGTGGACTCGATTATTGACTTAGGATATGCGGATGACATAATTCTATTTTGTGAAGACGCTGACAAGACGCAGTCTTATGACTACTCTAGGCAACAATGAAAGCATGTTTGGGATGTGATTCTCCCCCTCCAAATACAAATTTTAGCCTCGGGATTGGCTTGCATCGGCAACTAAACTAGTAATAGGAAGTGAAGTAGTTGAGCGTGTTGACCGCTTCACGAAAGTACGAGGTGGGTTTCTACTATTCGATTATAGGTGTCTTCGTATTATTGCTCGTATATCCTGGAACAACCGAGTAAGTTATGCATTTGTTATGACAAGGGTACTAAGTAGGGATGGCAGATCAGTAGATGGAGTACTGAATCTTCATCAGTTGAGGCAGTTAGGATACGTGTTACGGAAACCCAACTACCGACTGCTTCTACGAGCTATGTTTTGCGGAGTAGGAGTAGACTGAAAGAACCCTATCGGTGGTGAAAAAAAACACGGCACAAATCCATGAAGTCACTGACAAGTGAACTGAGCCATGTTGGTAGATATAGGCTACCTGGTTGGGGTCCGCGAGACGAAAGTCACCAATGGTTAAAGACCTTGAACAACATGGTTCAAAATCGTTTGCAATGGTGCAGGTGCATTCATTCGTTATGTTCTCTCCAATTTTAATCTTCCGAATTTCTCGTCAAATTTTTTCTCATTATTTAAAATTTATTTCACTGGATTATATTTCTTGAATAATGTCAGCGAACCCTAATATTCCCCATTATCTCTAATACTTCCGCCACCTCAACTACTATGAGATTTGGGTTGACAATTAGATTTTTCTGTGGTAATGTGATATGGCAACTTGAACTGATGTACATACGTACGAAATTCTACGTTGTAGCTGGCTGACTGCAGCTATGCATAAATCATTTGGTATTCACACCAACCATGATCTACCTTTCATGGATACATGATCCAACACACTAAGTACGTTTTTTTACTGTTGTTGCCTATATTTTTCAGCTGCACAATTTTAAAGAGTGGGTTGATCAGCTTTTGGTTCTGTTGATCAGTTTTACGTTGAAAAATTGCTTCCTATTATTCACAGATCGTTATCAATGAATATATATTTTATAGTGTATACTTGATCTGATCTCTTTTTTAAAAAAATAATACTTTTTGATGTAATGGTTCGAGATTTCATAGAATAATTTATGCTTTGACAGAGTGATCAGTGAGAGACCTCAAACCTTTTGCCTTGTAATTAATTTCACTTTAGAGTTATTACGCAATATTCAACAGTTTATGTGTTTATAATCTACTAAAAAAGAATCTGTAATAGGTAAATCATCGTCTGTTCATATTTATTCATTGTGCTTTGATGAATATCATCTCTTGAATGTCGGCAAACAGTAGTTTCAGTGTATTTTTGATGATAAGAGTATAACTGTTGAATGAATAACTCATCGTTTTAGCATACAGTGAGAAACTAACCTCACAATAAAAGTTAACCAATCAACTGAGGGATGAAAACAAATAGGGATCTGCATAAGTTCTAACATTTGTATAAGCTTAGTACCTAATACGTTGATTGCTTGAGGCGCCTCTTCCCGAAATACGATAAAAAGCACAGATCAAACATGTGCCTTGATGCTTGGGAAAAGAAGTTTATAATCTACGAATCGCAGCTTCATTATTAGATGTGTACGTAAAAACAAGCATAATGCAAATCATAAGTATTAGTAAACGGTTTGTGTTTGGAAATCGAGCAAAAAAAATGGGGAAACTGAAGTCAACTATAAACCACTCACCTGAAATAACAGGAAAACCAGTATAAGCTCGTATAAAATGCTAAGGCAGAGTACAAAACGCCAAAATGCTGAAAAAGAAATAGAAATTATATATTGAGAAACAATATAAAATTTGAATTTCATTAGCAAAACACATTTCACACACACAATAAAACATACGCAAGAGCCGACGCACGACTAAAAAATATATCCATCAATTTCATGGGCTGAGCAAAGATTTATAAAAACATGTTTGTCATAATTTCCGAGTGTTAAATTATTTTACGAACGTTCAGGTCAATGATAAAGTCCCAGAAAAAATTCTCTAACTGAAGAGGACACCATATATCAGATAGACAGCCAAAACGCAGAAGGTGGTACGTACGTACATCAGTTTAAGTTACTATACCACATTAGTACACAGAGATCGAGTTGTCAATTTAAATCCCATAGTGGTAGAGATGGTAGAAGTATTAGCAGTAATGGAGAAGATAAGGGTTCGAAGATATGATTCGAGAAGTAGAATTCAGTGAGATATCTTTAGAAAGAGAAAGACAGAGATGATGAGCAATTCAGGAGGTTAATATTTGAGAGATTAGAGAAAACCAGACGGGTTTCAGACCTGGACGTGGCTTTATAGACCACATCTTCACACCACGACAGGTCCTGGAACACAGACACATTTAGGCGTCCGATGATTGCCGTCTTTCTGGACCTTAAGGCGGCGTTTGACTCTAAGGATCGTGAGGTTCTGTGGCAGTGTCTATCATCAAAAGGTACATCAACGAAGTACATTATTCTTATACAAGCTCTCGACTCTCAAACTACTGGTCGGGTGAGAGCTTATGGTGAACCGTCTTCGGAATTCAGAACTTCAAGTGGTGTACGCCAAGGATGTCCACTATCTCCATTATTGTTTAACTTCGTCGCAGACATCCTTTTGGAGCTAATGTTATCCTCGCCAGATTTTCCAGCAGTAGACCTTCTACCAGGAGGATCGCATACTGACCTAGAATATGCCGATGACATAGTTCTATTCGGCGAAGACGCTGACAAAATGCAGAGTCTTCTGACCACCCTAAGCAACAATGCGAGCATGTTCAGGATGCGATTCTCATCCTCGAAATGCAAAATATTGCTTCAAGACTGGGTTGCATCGGCATCCGAACTATTGATAGGGAGTGAAGTAGTCGAATGTGTCGACCGCTTCACTTATCGTGGGAGTCTCATCAGTGCTGATGGTCTGGCGACTGACGAAATCTCAGCACGGATACAGAAGGCTCGATTGGCTTTTGCCAACCTGCGTCACTTATGGCGTAGGCGTGATATCCGTTCGCTATTCAAAGGACGGGTGTACTGCGAAGCAGTTCGCTCCGTCCTACTGTACGGACGCGAAACATGGGCGTTAAGAGTAAAGGACTTCCGTAGGTTACTAGTCTTCGATCATCGGTGTCTCCGAAGCACTGCTCGTGTATCCTGGGACAACCATATAAGCAATGCTGTCGTTAGGAAACGAGTTCTAGGTAGGGATGGCAAATCAATAGACGAAGTGGTGAAACTTCATCAGTTGAGGTGGTTGGGACATGTGTTACGTATGTCTAACCACCGACTGCCTCGATGAGCTATGTTCTTTGATGTAGGAGTAGGTTGGAAGAAAGGTAGCCACAGCCAGACCAAAACATGGCACAAATCTATGAAGTCACTGACAAGTGGACTGAGTCATGTTGGTAGATGTAGGCTACCTGGTTGGGGTCCGCGAGACGAATGTTACGAATGGTTAAAGACCTTGAACGACATGGCTCAAAATCGTTTGCAATGACGCAAGTGCATCCATTCGTTGAGCTCTCTCAAATCCTAATCTTCTGGATTCGTCAGCACCTCTACCTTTGTCTTTCTAACCTTATCTCAATGAATTATACTTCTTGAATAATATCTTCGAACTCTAGTCTTCTTCATTACCATTAATACCTCTACTATCTCTATCACTATGGGATTTGATTTGACATTTGCGTCTCTGTGCTAATGTGGTATTGCAACCTGAACTTGTGTACATACGTACGAAGTTCTACGTTGCAACTGACTGGATTAGTGTTGGTCTAAGCAACGTGTTAGCGTGAACGCAGAGCCCACTGACAACTGCTTGAGACCGGTCACTCACGGACTATTTATGAAGTTTTAGAGAATCAGCTCTACACTTCAAGTGGCCTTACTATAAGAGATGGAGATCCGTGGGGTGAGATGGTGTGACATTTTTAGGGTCGACCTTTTCTAAGCCCCCTTCCTTCCTTGTGAGAAGGTAGAATGGCTGCAGATGCTGTTTGTCTGATGGAAACACCTTACTGCTGCCACACCCCTCTACAGTAGGTAGTATGACTTCGCCATCAGACCTTTAGTTGCTACTTTTAATCTTGCTGTTCTCCAACCGACCTACTTGGTATGGTAGGATTTAATGGGATATATGTTGCAAACAATATAGGTCGATTGGGCCATAACGACTGGCAAGCCCGAACATCACATCAAGGAAGCAGCTATTGTCGGGACCCTATATGTACTATACACTCACTAACAGGCAGTAATGAGGCAGATTTATTTGTCAGACAACCCTGCCCGTAGATCATCTAGATGCGTTCAAAGACTATGCAACAAAACTCATCAACGCTTCGGAATTCTTGAATCAGGAATGTCTGTTGGCACTACTTCATCACTACGACGTTTAAAAAATGTTACACAAAAATTTATTAAAATTTATCTGAAATAAACTGAACACGAAAAGAAATAACTGCAATTATGTGGGAGTGGTACGATGTTGTTGTTATGAAACAGGCACTAGGTAAGGATGGCAAATCAATAGATGGAGTAATGAAGCTTCGCCAGTTCAGGTGGTTGGGACATGAGTGACGTGTGCATAACCACGAACTGCTTCGATGAGCTGTTTTGTGGTTTAGGATTTAGTTGCAAGAAAGCTAGGGGCGGCAAACCAAAACATGATGTAAATCAAAGCCACTGACAACCGGATGAAGTTATGTTGGTAAGTCTCGACTACCTGTTTTGGGGCTCGCGAGATGATAGTAATCGATGGTTAGCGATCCTGGATGACATGTCTCAAAACCGTTCACGATAGCGCAGGTACATTCATTCTTTATGTTTTCCAAATCCTAACCTTCAGAATTTCCCACCACTTTGACGTTTTTCTTTTCAAGTTTATTTCACTAGATTTTACTACTTGAATAATATCGTCGAATCCTAATCTCTTTGATCATTGCTGATACTTTTCTACCTATAATATTATGGGATTTGAATTGACAATTGCATCTGTGCTAATGTGGTATGGCAACTTGAATTAATGTACATACGTACAAAGTTTAAAATTTTGAGGATTCATAGGGATCCCTAGCCTTATCATGGCTCTACTTGCCTTCAAGTAAATCGCATTCCTGAAATACATTTTTAAGGACAGGAAAAATTCCCTTTACTTCACAGAAGTTACTAATGAAACACTTCTTTTGAAAGCCAAGGACCAGCCGACTAGTTAGGCCCTGTCCTACAAATATGACATGTCTGAAAATGTTTAACTCATACAGCTAAATATTCAACGCAATTACATCTTATAGATTACACGATGAAAAGCCAGTATTTTAACTTACCAGGGTGTGGTCGGAGAAACGGTCCATCTGGTGTGTGCAAAACCCCAAACAATAGAAATACCATTATAACCGCACCAATACCACTACAAAAAGAATCAACTTTTGAATTAACTTACCGCTTCATGTTGTATTCGGAAGAATAATTTCCGTTTTCTAGCAAAGCAACGTATAGGAGAATACATGCGAATACGAATAGGCACAACCCAGTATGAGCATTCCTTAGATACAAGAAACAATAACTAAACAAGCTAAATACCAGAAAAACGTGTTAGTTCCATCATCATAAAAGTCTTTCGTCCTATTTTTCACATCTTCCCAGTTGTATGAAGTTTGACGAGATGCTGAGTGGATATAAGTACTTTGAGAGCTGGTTTCTTTGCTATGCTTTTCCACACACTTGTTTCGAAGATCATCTGAACACTGCTTTTTCATATTATACGAAAGGTGGCCAAGGATGCAAGGTCATCAAACAAGCAAGTAAAGCATTAAAAGGATTCCAATATCTTTTTCACGAGCTAGTATAAACCAATTGATTTCTTCGCGCTCGATTCTTGTTCTTTCGGTACGGTTCCAGGTGTTCGGTAATGTCCAATGGATGGAGGTCTAGCCACTCGACTGTCTAATTCTAGTCAGTTGGCAGTTGGTTGTGAGTTTGTATGTCTCGGGATTTCAATGAAACGTTTGTTTCAGGGCAGTAGGGTTTCTGGATACTAGCAGCCGTCACATTACCAAACCGAAGATCAGTTAGTTGCAATGTGGAGAGTAATAAGGGTAATAAGGGTAAATTAAAATGATAATATGAGTAAAATTTCAGAACTGAATAATATATAGATGAATTTAGTTTATTAATAGGTAGTGAAGATTGTGAGAGAGGACCGAAGTGTAAGCAAGGGAGAGGAATAGGCGAGTTAGATTAATTAAGTGATCTGAGGAGATGGCAATGGTAACAACTAGCAGGTCTCAAGATATGCATCAGGCACAGCTTGTCCAAGAGGGAGATGATAGTCCGCATGTGAGTACGTGATTATCAAGTCTCTTCTTAAAGCAGTCCACTGAGGGGGCTGTAGCTACCTCGGCTGGGAGAGCATTCCAAGTTGCGACGACTCGCAATGAGAAAAAGTGTGCACGAACCTGAGTGTTTGCTCTTTGATCTGCAATCTTTTGAGGATTGCCTCGAGGGGAGTGGTGGTGATGCATCGGTAAGATGCTCACCTTGGGATGGTTGGGCGTGTTTAATATGGTGTACGCCATAATCAGGTCACCTCTGATTCTCCTGTAGCTCAGTGGGAATAATCCCAAGAGCTGGAGTCTATCTTCGTACGGTTTATTTTTCAACCCTATCACCCATTTCGTTGCTCGTTTCTGCACTCGATCCAAGAGATTTATGTCTGTTTTAAGCAGAGGGGGTGCGATGACATTGTGAACCTCCAAGTGTGGGCGCGCGTACGTCTTAAACAGGGTTAAAAATAATTTCGGGGTTATAGCACCAAGCTATCTTCGCATAAAGTGAAGAGTCGCATTTGCCTTGGCTGCATCCCCTACATAGTTCGGACTCGTGTGGAGGCTTTCTGTGGTTATTAAACCAAGATCGCACTCTGAGGAGACATTAGGGAGCGGACTTCCATTGAGAGTGTAGGTGGTTTGCGTCATATGAGGCAGGAAATGCATGACGTGGCACTTCGGTTGGTTGAGTTTTAAACCGTTTTTCACTGCCCATTTCTCAATGGATGTAAGGTCCTTTTGAAGCTCAGTCGAATCCTCTTCGCTTCTAATGGACCTCCAGATCTTCGCATCGTCTGCGTAGATCAGTGCCGGTGAGCTAACTAAGCTTAGCAGGTCGTTAATGAATATCAGGAAGAGGAGTGGGCCTAGGATGGTCCCCTGTGAAACTCCTGAAGTGGATACTCTCCAACTCGCGTGCACCCTGTTTACCTTGGTGCGAAACTTTCTATTCTCAAGGTAGTTTCTGAGCCAAGATACGAGTGGGTCAGTGAAGCCCATTTCCACAACCTTTCCGATTAGGCGTGCGTGGGGCACTGTGTCAAAGGCTTTTGCGAAGTCGAGAAATACTACGTGCACCGGTATTTTACGGTCCAAGCGGGATGTCCAACTGTCCCATGCGATGAGAAGATTAGATGCACACGACCTGCCTTTCCGAAACCCGTGTTGAGCTTCATGGAGTATTTTATTCTTATCCATGTACTCCCTCACTTATTCGTCCACTAGTCCTTCCACAACCTTTGATAATATAGGTAGTAGTTCGACTTGTCTTTAACAGGCTGAGTACTTTCTATCGCTTCCTTTGAAGACTGGATAGAGAGTAGCTTGTTTCCATTCCGCTGGGAATTGGTGTGACTCCAGTGAATGCCTGAACAGGTTGCATAACGATGAACAGAGGGCTTCAGCGCACTGTTGCAAGACTATAGGGCGGATGTTGTCACAACCTGGTGACTTACCTGGGCGTAAGGATTTTAGTTTCCTTAATACTAGGTCAGGAGTTATACGGATGTTCCCTAAGCCGTCAGCTGGCATTGGGTTGGTGTAATACTCTGAACATGTAGGCGCCTGGTTTAATTGATCAGAAAAATGGGTGTTGAAGATTTCGGCCATCTCTAGGTTGGTGAGGTCTTCTCCGTTAGGCCCTTTTAGGGGGCACAACCCTTGATTAGTAGGTTTTCTTTTGGACATGAACCTAAACAGATGTTTCGGGTTTGCCTCTATTCTGGCGGCTAGTATCGTCTGGAATTGTCTACTGTCGCTTCGAACTTTGGTATTGCATCTGTTTCTCAATGCCAAGTAAGAACTGCGATCGGAATCTTTCAAGGAGACCTTCCACTTGTGCCAGGCTTTCCTCTTCGCCTGTAGCAAGCGTTCCGTGCCGCGCCTAACCCAGGTTCTTCTGTTCTGGCGTTTTGGGTGTGACTGAGGTACGTTTCCTACGACGGCGCTTTGGATGATATCTCTCACTGCTTGCCAGTGACCATCTACTGTCAGCCTCCGCCACTCCCGTGGCCATGGGGCATGTAGGAGCACCTCTCTCATGCGTGTGTAGTTTGCCCTACTGTAGCAGAGGTAAGGCTCGTTATTGTCCGGTGTCAGCGTTTCGTTTGTGTCCATGTTAAACAGGACTGTGCCATGGTCACTACTACCTATTGGAGCGCGGATGTTAACATCCTCAACCAGGAGCTGGTCGTTCGTTAACAGATAATCTAGGTTTGAGGACTTCCCTTCCTTAGTCCACCTAGTGGCGCTGCGTACATGCTCAGTCATGCCAGAGCTTCTAATGGCTGTACCAAGTTGTCTCGTGATTTGAATGAAAACGTTCGTTTCAGGGCAGTGGGGTTTCTGTATACCAGCAGCTATAACATTACCTGGCCGGAGATCAGTTAGTTGCCTGGTGGGGAATAATAAGGATAAAATTCTGATGCTAATATTAATAAGATTTCAGAACTAAGTAAATCAGTAGATAATTTAGTTTATTAATTGGTAGTGAAGATTGTGGGAGAGGACCAAATTGTAAACAAGGGAGAGAAAACAGAGATAATAGTCAAGATCGATTAATTGAGTGGTCTGAGCAGATGGCAATGAAAACTAGCAGGTCACAAGATATGCATCAGGCACAGCTAGTCCAAGGGGGAGATGATAATCCGTATGTGAGTAAGTGATTAGCAAGTCTCTTCTTAAAGCTGTCCACTGAGGGGATTTATTAAGTACATTCAAAACTAGTGTGTGGGTGTGAAACACAATAATTCAACTAATTCTACAGGTTTTTATCTCGATGACAGGAAAATGCCTTAAAAATAATCTGTAACACTCGATAACGTGCATTAACTGTTCTCATAGCACGCGACAGCTGGAAAGCCTTCGGGCACGGAAAAATACACGTTCACATAATCATTTTTCACTTTGCGAAGGCATTCAAAACGGTACATCTCGTAGTACCTTTTGTAAAGTTTGAGAAAGATAACTTCACTAACTCAATTCTGTCCCGGCTCAGAAACTACCTTGAAAATAGAAAGTTTCGTAGCAAGGTAAATAGAGTGCACGTGAGCTGTCGAATCTCAACATCAGGAGTTCCTCAGAGGGCCATCTTAGGTTCACTCCTCTCCCTGATATTCATTAATGATCAGTTAGACAAAACTAGCTCAGCCATACTAATCTACGCAGACGATACAGAGATCTGTAGGTCAGTGAGAAGCGAAGACGATTCAACTGGGCTCCCAAAGGACCTTACATCTATTGAGGAGTGGGTAGTGGAGAACGGCTTAAAACTAAACCAGTCGAAATGTCACATTATGGACATTCTGCCTAACCTGACACAGAAAACTTACACCTTCAATGGAAGTCCGCACCATAATATCTCCTCAGAGCGCGATCTCGGTCCACTACCCACAGAAAGTATAGATGCCGGTTCAAAATACAAATGGCACTCAGTGAAGGCTATCGCACCTTGATGCCATCAGCCCAGAATTATTCTTGATGTTTTTTAAAACATACTCATGCCTACACCTTGAGGTTCTCAACGTCGTCACATCACCTCCCCTTATACAGACCTCAGTCCCTTGGATCGAGTGCGGAGACGAGCTACTAAATGCGTGATATGTTAGAGCATAAAAATCACGAAGATAGACTATAGCACTCGGGATTGTTCCCTCTGAGTTACAGGAGAATCAGAGGCGTCGAACAACCTATTGAGTACACCAAACGAATCTCAGAATATCATTCGAAATATGAGTCTCAGAAGTAGAAAGCGTATTAAAGCAACTGCATTATTACTAATTATTGGCCTCATCATTCAAAAATATACAGAAACAAACAAACATAGGTGGATCGAAGTCATGTGATGGAGAGCCAGTAGAAAAAAGCCATCCAGACTGTTAAAATTAAAATAAATTGTAGTAATATAGTTTTCAAACTAGGAACTATGGCAATAAGAATAACGGTTTCTGCTGTGTTTCATGATAGATAGTCCGAAAAGTAAAAGAGTAGTTAGAGTAAGTAGCTGGTTGCCTGTTCAGCCAACTTGGAGGCAATAGATGTTATAAACATCATATTAATCTTGATTAATGAAGATTAACTGTGGCGACAATTTCCCTGTTTTTATCATCTCATATAATAAGCCTTAGCTTAGCATTTGGTAGCGTCTATGCAGTTAGATCGACTGAGATCGTAAGTAGAATCTGGGAACTTGACATGATCCCGTCTGACTGGTCTCAATCACTGATTCTCTAAGTCTATAAGAAAGGACAATAGTCCTCTTGTGACAATCACAGCAATCCGTTTGACTAATATAGTATAGTATGCTTCCCTAGCTAATCTTCAATCGCCAAGCTAGAACTCGTGAAAAGCGACCTCAAGAAACTCCAAGCAGTCAAACTGCGTTTATTTCTACTCCATAGAGACGACTTTGGGACAGTCACAAAAATAGCACAGTAGCAAATCACAGCCAAGGATTGTCCTGGTGGGAAATGTGATCTCAAGGCCGACTGATCGGCCCGTGAAATAAATCCAAAATAGGGATATTTTTAAGCCGATTTGTGGGGATACGAAATCCTCTACAAAATGCAAGGTGTACACTATCTGGTTGGGATGCGCAGTACAGTGAATTTTTGCTGACCTTATTTTCTCTTTTTGAAATTGATTCTTCTTGGTTATACATCTCGAATGATGTATTTGTTCATTAATCTTTTTTATTACTGCAAATACTTCTGCTACATCTACTATGTGGGATTTGAATTGGGAATTCCATCCCTGTGGTATTGTAATATATCAACTCAAACTGATGTACGTACGTACCTAGTTTTACGTTGTAACAGACTTTCTGATATGTACACTTTGTAGCTAACTGATTATTTTAAGTAGTTTTTCGAGAATGCAAACCAAAAATGTAATTGATCATTCGTAGGCTGAAGTTATCTCTGAGAAATTACCAGGTTTAGGAAAGAATTATTTGTACGTATTAAATGAACATGGACTCCACAGCCTTTCTGATATATCCTCAGCCTACGCTTATTTAACTTGTTCCGATCAAAGCAAACTATTCAGGGCCTGAAGGATCGAGATGCACCGTTTGGACTTATTCTATGCTTCAAAACAATAAGAAGTGTGAAAATTTTCAAAAAAATATCAGACGACGGCGTGGGTTAAAATGCTGCTTAAAAGCACACCATTAAGAGTTACTTAACCGGCAAACATCGATTAAATGTTCGTTGGCGGTTTATCATGATTGTTCGGATCCTGTTAAAATTGGCTTTAAAAAGCGCTAATAGGACTACTTTAACTGCTCTAAATCCTAGATTTCGTACTTCCTTTTCAAACAACGATGAGATAGAACAAGTGTACAACAATCAACAACGAAAACTAATAAACAGTGAGACGTTCCACTAAGTATGCTTGAAGCTATTACGAGTTTACCATATTCGATAAACGCGAACGAGACTTTTACCAGCGTCCAGGTAGGCTACCTTGAATCCCCAAAGCGAGTAAAAAGAGCTCTGTGAGTGTAGAAAGTATATTCTACAAACACCCAGCAATCACAGTACAATCAAGTATACAACTCTCGTTTATTTATACAACATAGACACGTCCTTGAGACAGTTAAGAAAATAGCACACTAGAATACACAGCAGCCAATCACAGCCATGGATTTTCCTGGTGGGAATTGAAATCTCAAGGTCAACTGATCGGCCCATGCTCGCAAACGTGAAAACCAAAATAAGGCATTTATCAAGCGAATTTTGGGGATTTAACATCCCAAACAAAAATACAAAGAGGTCTCGATATATTTGGATCAATGAAAGAAATATAATCCCAAGTTATTTATTTATTAAAATTCAATTTCATATCAAGCAGAAAAGTTACACCTTATAAAAAAGCACTGAATAAAATTTTAAAATTAGATCTTTGTAAGTCAAGGTATAAAAGGTTATTCCAAAAAAATGAAAAAAATTAAGCGTTACGAAGTTCCAGAGACCGTAAAACATAATTATATAGGGGAATGTAAAAATGAATGTGCAAATATAATTGAATGATCCAGAGTCTAGTATGTTTTTCTAAAAACAGAAAATTGGTAAGAATTGAAAAGTTTAAAAATGGTTTTTATACAAAAATTTATCTACAAGTCAAAATTATGTTATCAAAAAAACGGTATCAAATGAAAACGTCAGTCATTTTTCTTGAAATACTTTGTGATTGGATTGTGTGCGGAAGGACCCATTGTTGTCATTCGTCGACGTCGAGAATTCTGTTTTTAAAAAGAAGAAACAATAAGTTTACAAACGATAAATTTATAGATAAACTGCAAGAATGATTTAACTTGGATTATATTCATTCATGGAAAATAAAATTTTGGTAATGACGCCCCTTAAATGCTGTGGTATAATCGAAGGTTAAATTTTATTACGTCACTGAGATGTACCTTAAGCAGCGATAATGTTTGTATTAGAAAGGAGTAAATGAATTTACGCTAAATATGAAGGATAAATACAGTAATTTCATAGTTTTTTGTGTGGATTGAATGAGTATAAGTGAATGATGGAGTCGGCACGTTGATGTTGATCTTACAAAAATGTAGCGAACGATTCTCGTAATAGAAACAAGTTGAGAAGTGAATTTGGTACACAAAAATATATTTATAAAATACAATGTTTTGAAATACTTACAGTCACTGGAACAATGGGAGAACTGTTGGGAGAGACATACGATTGTGAGGTAGATGGAAATGCAGTTAACCGACGTCTTTTTTCTCTGACACGATTTATACTATTAGGTAAATTCATTCTATCAGAATTGACGAGGAGGGTTGGACTTGAACCAGGAGAAACATCGAATACGTCTGATATTTTACGTTTTCTTGATTCTGTTATAGATAATTCATCCTTTTGCTGAAATATGGGAAAAAATGTAACTAAAATTTTTCCACAGTATAATAAAAGCATTTTGAAAACCAGCAATGCTGATAAAAAAAGCTGTTTAAGTAAATAAATTTTGAACTTCAGTTAATTAGCTCAATAGATTTACATGATTACTCACGTGTCTAAAATTTTACTGAAACGATAACCTAGTGCTCATGAACGCAAAATATATGATTCAACCAGGTAGGTTACATGTTGTTAACAGTCTCCATTCGTGCAAGGATTAATCACTATCTGTTTTCACTATAAGATAATCAGAACAACACATATAAGCGAACAATATTGTTTTCGATTAGATAGTCATTAGGCTTTACTCTGATATACGTGGATATTGATATGAAAATGTTAAACCAATCAAGGCAATTTGAGTTGATAACCACAATGAAATGAAATAGATTACGTCACTACACATAATAGGCAAAAGTAGAAATTTATAGTAGGAAGACAGGTGTACTGATAGCAGTAAGAAAAATAAAATAAAATCAATAGACTTAAAATAATCATTACAAAGCATCAAACCATTACGTAATAAGAACTGTTTATATAATTAGATTGTGAAGAATATAAATGGAGAGAGGCAGAAAATTACCAACAAATTACAGGATGTGAAAATAACGCTAAAAATGACAAAACAAAATTTGAAAAAGTCATATCCGGCTATGGAAGAGATAGGGGTGTCACGAAATTCTTCTGAACACATAAATTGGGGTTGAATGCATGAATTCCTATGGCTTCTTCTGTGTGTAGGAGACGGGATCGAACTCCGTTGGGAAATGATGGAGGTATACGACAGATCACCCGAAAAGATCTAGTCTTACCTACAATATGATCACTACCAACCAGATGTGCTAAGATAGAACTGCATATTGTTTTTAACTGGCCCTTCATAAACCATGCTGGGAGATGTTCACTCATTCGTTGGTAAGATAATCACGCACTGCACAAAACTGCTCTCGATATGGTTCCATAGTTTATATACATTTTTTTCCAATCTTCTTGTTGAGTTAGAATTCTATATAACATCCAAAAGATTGTTAAATCACAACATACCACTAACTGTCTTGTAATAACTACAGTGAGTTATCAAAGTCAACAAAGTATCAATTATCTTTAAAAGCATAAAAATAACTATTCTCATATTATATAAGTCGTACTGGAATATAATAGTGACAATAATGAGTCACCTTCTCCGAATTAATGATTTAACAATGCAAAAACACAAAGTATTGCAATTAAAACTTGCATTCGCAAAATTAAAATAATTTGAAATTCTTATGATTATTTACCCGATTTTCATTGTAAAAATCTACCAATCTAAACTTTAATTCCATTCCCGAATGTAACAATGATAAATACCAAAAGAAAATTTAATTGCAATTTATACAAATAAAGTGATGTATAAGTCACAAATATTTTTAACAATTATTTACCAGCTGTGACGGTGGAGTATTAAAAATAGATTGATTTAAAGATAATGGTAATCTTTTTGATGGTGTAGCCGGAGAATTCGGATCATATGTAGGTCTGTCTACAGAACAACGAATAATTGGCGATTGATTTAGCACTCGTCCATCAACACAATCCAAAGGAAGACCTTGAGATGGAATTGAGCGTAGCCAATGGTCTGGATTAATGTTTTCAGAATCTTCTGATACCAGAACGTGCGTGTAAATGAAAAAACAATATACACAATTTTACCTCTTCTGTAAACAAAAGTATATAAATAATAATACATGATAGACAGATCCCAGAAATTACTTTATAACTATTTCTATCCGAGAACTAGTGTTTTATAAACTTTTGTAGGTGAATTATTTCTTTGACTCCGCCTGAAGTCCTTCCAGGGTTAATGCCAGTCCGAAGCTCAGATAAGGAAGGGTTGGACATGGAGTTAGCGACCACAACCCGTAGAAAACCAAATTGCTAAAAAAACCCTAACCAGAAAACATAATTCAAACCGTTTAAACTCTACCCTGAGTTGGAATTTCTTCGTTAACAAGAGATATAATGTCTCATGATAAAAGTCGGATTTCTTCGAAATTCATGATGCCGACGGCCCTTCTGACAACTAGAGCAACCATCAATGTAGGTAAATGGAATGTTTGTACATTATAGGAGACCAGAAGAACTATTCAAGTTGCTGCGGAAGTGAAAAGATACAACCTGGTGGTACTTAGAATCAGTGAAACGCATTGGATACAGGTTCGAAAACAAATACTAGCTTCAGAGGAGCTGCTGTTATACTCCGGACATGAAGAAGAAGATGCCTTACACACACTAGGAGTTGCACTGTTGTCCAGAGAAGCACAAAAAGCACTGATAAGATGGGAATCTCATGGAAACAGTATCATCAAAGCATCCTTCAAAACAACAAAAGAGGGCATCACTATGAACATCATCCAATGATACGCACCTAACAACGACTACAATGAAGACGTTAAACATCAATTCTACGAAAGGCTGCAGTCAATAGTCGAGAAATGCCCACCAAAGGACTTGATCATTCTAATGGGAGACCTAACTGCCAAGGTTGGAATGGAAAACACTGGATATGAAGACATCATGGGATGACATGGACTAGGAGATAGGAACGAAGACGGTGAGAGATTTGCAAACCTGTGTGCCTTCAACAGACTGGTCATCTGTGGCACAATTTTCGCGCACAAACGCATACACAAAGCTACATGGATTGCACCGGATCACACTACTCAGAACGAAATCGATCATATCTGCATCAACAAAAAGTTCAGAAGGAACATGGAGGACGTGAGAACCAAGAGAGAAGCTGACATAGCCTCAGATCACCACTTGGTAGTGGGCAAGATGAAACTGAAACTCAAGATGCCCTGAAAAACTGGTTGAACAACACCACAAAAGTTAAGTGGGGCTACTGTTCGGAATACTAGAAAACCCAAGATATTCGAGATGGCCCTCAAAAATAAGTTCCAAGCCTTTCACGATCTGTTTGATGAAGAGAAGGCTACCATGATGAACATCTAGAAATAGATCAGGAAAGCAATAAATTCTACATGTCATGAGGTTCTGGGACACAAGAAGCACCATTGCAGGGAATAGATTTAAGTTACAAAACAGGAAGAAAATGAAGGTAGTAATCAATATCAGCCAAACAAGGGCCAAAGCACAAGCTGAATACACAGAAGAAGGTGGTCAACATCATACAAAGTTCTTATGATGGATTAAACATGCATGGAGGGCAGCTGGCAGACTCACTCAAAGTGAAGACCGATGTCACACAAGGTTGCTTACTCTCGCCTTTCCTCTTCCTTCTGGTGGTAGACTGGATGATGAAGAGGTCAACATGTGAGGGAAGTACGGGACACAGTGGAAAGCTCAAGTGCAATGGACAATCTGGACTTCGCAGATGATCTAGCTTTTCTATCGCACACGCAACAGAAAATGCAGAAGACGACCAGTGTAGCAGTAGTGTCTCAACATAAACAAACGAAAAATCAAGACCCTCCAATATAGCACAGCATGCACCAACCAAATCACACTTAACAGAGACGCTTTGGAGGATGTAGTAGCCTTTACGTATGTGGGCAGCATTATCGACAAGCAAGGTGGATCTGAAGGTATGGATAGGCGAAGCAATGGCAGCATTTCTACAATCGAAGAACATCTGGAACCCAAAACAAATATCGACAAACACCAAAGTCAGAATATTCAATATCAATGTCAAGATAGTTCTACTCTATGAGGTGGAAACTTGGCGAACCACGAAAGCCATCATCCACAAGATACAGGTGTTTATTAACAGTTATCTACGCAGGATCTGTTGGCCATACACCATCAGCAAAAACTTTCTGTGCCAAAGAACAAACCAAATCCCAGTAGAGGAAGAAATTATAAAGATTCACTGGAAGTGGATAGGACACACATTGCGGAAACCACCAAAGTCCTCAAGGCCAAAGAAGAATAGAAAGACCAAAGAACACATTACATCAAGAACTGGGAGTAGACATCATAAGAATGAACCCCAATTCGATAGAACTGGAAAAGAAGGTCCACAACAGAGTCGGTTGGGGAATGCTGGTCGGCAGCCTATGCTCTATTAGGTGTAACAGGCTTAATTAAGCAACTTATATTTCTTCCAAGATATCAATTATTTCTTGAATTTTATTTAAGATAAACACTTATCCTTATAGCTTATTCATATTTTGATTTGGTTATATAAATCTTACAAGTATTATTGTGCATAAATATTTGTACTACTAACCGAATCTTATGAAACTTCCAGAAAACAATTAACTTTACTGTTATATAGATTACTAGTTTTGACAAGATAATTTGATTCAGTACAAATTATAAATAATGTCTTTGATAGTACCAACAAAAAAGGTGATAAATTAGTGTTATCTATGTATTTCCACAATATTCTTTGCAAAAGTAATTAACTTAATGATAACATTGCGAAAACTTCTCAAAATCTGCAACAAACGGAACAATGCATATATAAAATTTATTCAGTCAGTCAGTCAGATGAAACGTAGAACTTCGTACGTAAGTACATCAGTTCATGTTGCCATACCACATCAGCACAGAGATGTAATTGTCAATTCAAATCCAATAGTAGAACAGGTAGTAAAGGTATTAGAAGTAATCGGAGAGGTTAGGATTAGAAGATATTATTCAAGAAGTATGATTCAGTGAGAAAAGTTTAGAAAGTCAAAAGTAGAGGGGTTGAAGAATCCAGAAGATTAGGATTTGAGAGAACACAAAGAACAAATGCACCGGCGCCATTGCAAACGGTTTTGAGCCATGTCATTTAAGGTCTCTAATCATCGATTACTATCATCTCGCGGACCCCAACCAGGTAGTCGACAACTACCGACACGACTCAGTCCACTTGTCAATGATTTCATGGATTTCTGCCATGTTTTGGTTTGCCCGCCCCTAGATTTCTTCCAACCTACTCCTACACTACAAAACAAAGTTCCTCGAGGCAGATATTATTTATTAAGATAGCATTTTCCATCAAAAGGTGAAAAATGAAAACTTATTAACAAAGTAGACCTACCCATATAAAGTGGATGAATAAGCAACTGTTCCGGTGTTATAGGAGAATTAGTTTTTGTTGGAGTATTAATAAATGGGCTATGGTTCGCAGAGTTCAAAGAATAACAACCTAAAGGTGGTGTACTAGGCGCAGAATGTACATTTTGAAATCCTGTTGAAAATCCTGAAAATCGTTGTACAACACCACCCAAGGTTTCGGTAAGTGTTGCTAAGTTTGGTAACCGTTTTGTTGGTTGATGTGGATTTGAAACTAAGCCATTCGCGCTTAAATTGTTCGAGAGTGAAGGTATTGTAACTGAAGATTTGTTAGTTGTTGATGTGGAAATGGATGAATTAACTGGAGGAGAAACTGTTTCAAGAAAATGTCGGATATTTGATTGTCGTCGACGAGCTGAAGTCATGGGTGATCGAGAATTGAAATTGGGTAGAGAAAGACTCCCTAATTTATTATCTACGTTATTCGATTGTGATGTAGCCGAAGATAAAATACGTTTCTCTAGGTGGCTTGTGTTCATAAGTGATTTCGAAGGTGAAATAAGTTCAGCAAGTCCTAGAAACGAAAAAAAGATCTCAAACAGTAAAATAGTTTCTCAGGTAAAATCACGTCACTGTTAACAGGTCAATTCTGTTTATAACACGAGTATACTAGATTAACAACTCATAATTCAGGTCTAAATAATTTTTACTGTACTACTACTGATCATATGTTAGACGTCTACATTTGGCAGGATGAAGTAAGTCACAGGTAATCAGTTGAAGTGAGTTCCGCAAATCAAAGAGTATATTGATGAAAGTGTTTTGCTAGAGTTCAATCAATAGTTTAAGGCAGTATCTAAGTGATAAATCCATTGACAATATAAAATCATGATCGTATTGCTTACCTGCTAATTCTCCCGGATCCGGTAAAGTATAACGTCGAGCAGGAAACATATTCCAAACAAATGCTTGAGATTCATCTGATAAAGTCACAATCCTAGTAGGATCACCTTTACACCAGCGTGGAACACTAACTTCACCAGTATGGCCAGAAAGAACTATTGGCTGTTGTTGACACTTACCAACAGCATAAATATGCGCTCGACGATCTGAACTACCACAAATTATGTAAGAATCATCTGGACTGATGTCTAATTTCACGTAGAAAGAGTCCGTCACATGACCAGTATAAGCGAAAACTGAAAGGGAAAGTAACCAGATAATAAAATCCGTCAAAATAAGTGTTATCTGCATAGTGATTACATGTTAGCTATAAAGCCCAACTACATTGAACGAGACTAATAGATAATAACTAACAAGGATGAAATTATTCCGTGTTAATATATGCTGAAGTAAACTAAAACTACATTTCCTCAATTGAAATGACTATCATTATGAAGACAACATTTCATAAATTCAATACATTTAGTTAAATACTTCAAGAGTTATTACGTTGTTTTAGTGTTTTCTTTCGAAACGATGGTAAAAGAAATACTAGTTAAACAGTTATGTATAAATCTATTATAATTAAAATTCCACTTCTGGTCAACTAGGTGACAGAAGGAAACAATCGGAATCATGGTCAAAGTGCATAAATTTTGTAGGTACTAGAACGAAGGTTCGACTTGATAAGTTCAGATAGATTGCGTATTGGGTAGGTTTTTAATAACGGAAATAATACCTTTGTATTATCTTAATGAAAAGAAACATTATTCTCGGGAGAAGTCGCTTACAATTAACTGCATAGATGTGATCGTAACTGTCAGTAGGTAAGTCATTTATAACGTAGAACTTCGTACGTATGTACATCAGTTCAAGTTGCCATACACATTACCACAGAAAGATCTAATTGTCAATTCAAATCTCATAGTAGTTGAGGTAGCAGAAGTGTTAGAGATAATGGAGAAGATTAGGATTCGGAGACATTATTCAAGAAGTATGATCCAGTGAAATAAATTTTAAATAATGAGAAAAAATTTGACGAGAAATTCGGAAGATTAAAATTGGAGAGAACACAACAAATGAATGCACCTGCGCCATTGCAAACGATTTTGAACCATGTTGTTCAAGGTCTTTAACCATTGGTGACTTTCGTCTCGCGGACCCCAACCAGGTAGCCTATATCTACCAACATGGCTCAGTTCACTTGTCAGTGACTTCATGGATTTGTGCCGTGTTTTTTTTCACCACCGATAGGGTTCTTTCAGTCTACTCCTACTCCGCAAAACATAGCTCGTAGAAGCAGTCGGTAGTTGGGTTTCCGTAACACATATCCTGACCGCCTCAACTGATGAAGATTCAGTACTCCATCTACTGATCTGCCATCCCTACTTAGTACCCTTGTCATAACAAATGCATAACTTACTCGGTTGTTCCAGGATATACGAGCAATAATACGAAGACACCTATAATCGAATAGTAGAAACCCACCTCGTACTTTCGTGAAGCGGTCAACACGCTCAACTACTTCACTTCCTATTACTAGTTTAGTTGCCGATGCAAGCCAATCCCGAGGCTAAAATTTGTATTTGGAGGGGGAGAATCACATCCCAAACATGCTTTCATTGTTGCCTAGAGTAGTCATAAGACTGCGTCTTGTCAGCGTCTTCACAAAATAGAATTATGTCATCCGCATATCCTAAGTCAATAATCGAGTCCACCCCTGAAAAGTCAGACGAGGATAATGTTATTTCTAAAAGCAAGTCTATGACGAAGTTAAACAAGAATGGAGAGAGTGGACTACCCTGACAGAAACCACTAGTAGTAATGAATTCAGATGACAATTTTCCATAAACTCTCTTTCGACCAGTGGTGTTCGAGTAAAGAGCGTGTGTGAGGTTAACGTACTTATCTGGTACACCTTTCAATGACAGACACTAACATAGAACCTTACAATCGACAGATTGAAATGCCTCTTTGAGGTCCAAGAAGACAACGATTGTCGGACGCGTAAATGTGTGACTGTGTAACAGGACCTGTCGTAGTGCGAAAATTTGGTCTATGCATCCTCGTCCAGGTCTGAAACCAGCCTGGTATTCTTGAGTCCGCTCTTCACGAGTTCTAGCTTGGCGATAGGATGATACGACAAAGAGGCAACGGCGAGTGTCCGTATCTTTCCGAGTCCTTACTGTCTCGTTTGGTCGGAATGCACACAAGCGACCGTCTACTAGGATCCAGATTAATAAAACTAGTTCTGCCGTAGGACTTAATACTACACCTACACCAGCGAGGCTACGGGAAGCAGCAACAGGGCTTCCAGATATAGGAAGCATAAAGCGAGTCGATTCTCCATCTGGACAAGGTGAAGTTAAATTAAACACTGCACTCAGATCCTGTATGCGCGTTTTGGAGACGGAACATACATCGATCGCGCGAGATTTTAAAGTCCTAGATAAGGAAGCTTGTTGTCCTATTTGATATGTTCCGATAGTTAAAGATCCACTGTGTGGTTCTGAACGACTTTCAGAAGACCAGGAACAACATTTTGTGAGCTTGAAACTTTTGCATCAACCGAGCGAGGTGACAAAGGAACGAACAAAGGGTTGGCCAATGAGTTAAGAGAGTTATTGGGGGGTGTAGAAAGGATTTGATTGTGACCGATTCGGTCTCTTGTGCTTTTACGTGTATGAGGGTGGATGTCCCTTCCCGGCTGCCCACACCGTGGAAAGGCTCTGGTTGTCAGAAGGGGCATCGGCCTCGTGACTTTCCAAGGAGCTTGGCTTTTATCATGAGACGTCATAACTCTCCTAAAGGAAGACCTTCTAACTCCCAGAGCAGAGTTTATATGGTTTGAATTACTTTTTCTTGTTAGCGCTTTTTTAGCGAGTTAGTTTTCGGCGAAGTGGGATCGCCGACCCCAATCCCAACCTCCCTCCTTTATTCGGGCTTGGGACCAGTAGTAGCCCCGTCGGGGCTCCAGGTGGAGTTTGGTCGTAATCGAGTGTCTAGGGATAGTATTTATCGTAGACTGATATAAACTAACGATCTCATGGAAATCAGAGAGTATTACACAGTTATGTTATTTTAGTTTGGAACTTGGAGACAAAATCTCCTAATCTTTTTCCTACAAAATAGATAATCGTTATGTTGCACACTTAACTAATTTATAACCAGTTATTTAAAAGTATTGTACTCATTATGAGATCACACAGATGAGTTTAATTTCGACTACGGTTGTGCTAGTTCCATTTCACAGACAGCTCACATGAAGGGACATATCTAATTAGTGATACTGAATTCAATATCAGCACTCCAAAGCAACTATCTTAAGGTCAGATAAAATTTTAAAAACTATTCAACTAAGCAATTAACTGTTGGTTAGGATTAAAATACTTCGAACTTAACGTCAGTATTCTAGCTGGTAATTAAACTCAAAAA
This sequence comes from Schistosoma turkestanicum, assembly GCA_944470395.2. Taxonomy (NCBI): domain Eukaryota; kingdom Metazoa; phylum Platyhelminthes; class Trematoda; order Strigeidida; family Schistosomatidae; genus Schistosoma; species Schistosoma turkestanicum. The sequence goes on from OX103971.1 coordinate 41,981,300, forward strand.
TGATTGTTTTCAATATTCGAATGTAAAATTATGAATTAAAAGTGAGTGAAAATAATGAATTGAACAAACAGAAAAATAAAGTAGGTATATTAAGTCATTCACATTATTATTTTTATTCCGTTCGTAAAAAATGAATAATAAGAGAGTTGAAAATTTTAGTAGATTTGTTGTATTTAGGTATACTATTGAAGGCGAAATGTTACTTTATTTTCTTTTAAATTTTTAGCGTTTCATCTCAAATTATTATTTAAGTAGTAAGGATCAGAAAGAACTACACAAATGTTACATACACTTCAATGACTATAGATATGAACTAATGATATTATCTAGTTGTGAATTATCTAGACTTAAACCACATAATAATCATAATACTGAAAATGAAAGTAATACTACTTTACACTCATGTAATATTTTCAAACTATTATCGTGATGAAAGTTTTTCATATGATTGTCTAGTAGAAATATACAATGTTTAGGCAAAAGTTATGTTCGCATCAAAACAAAAACAACAATATATATATGTATACTTACCTGGTTGTGTAGCTGGCTTTGTCAAATCATATTCATATACAACATTATCTAGGCAATTGGCATATAGACGTGTTTTGAAAGAATTTATTGTCAAATCTGAATAACCTGAAACGAAAGTTGGATAAGTTATAAATTTTAATAACCAGAAACTAATAACAATGAAATTCAGGAAGAAAAGTAGGATGTACAGACAAAAATTTTCTCACTTATTCAATCAACATTTAATCGCTCAGTAGAACTCTATGTTAACATTCTTTTATTTTTCTTATTTGAACAATCTATTCATCATATACAGGTTAACGTATCTACATATGAAACACAAAATGTCGTGACGAAAAAGGAATGAACCCACTGATTGCTTAAATTGAATTAAATGAAATAAGAATCAGTCACTCGATAGACTCGTTAACGAATGAGAGATTTAACTACTAGATTCAAGCTCTAGCAAATTCTAATATTTATTGTTCAGTAATAATATGGACGATTGCGTGACTGTTTTCGCAATTACTTCGGCTGTTTTGTTTACCGGAAAAATCCCGATATTGTTTGCGGATTTAATAACAACCGATCTATTCAGAGCATAAAAACAATCATTTTAAAGTAGGTCTTTCCTATGAATAGAATTGTCACATTTAATATTTTCATAATAACTTAATTGAATGAAAAACTGGAGACATTTAAGATGTAAGTGTTCATATGAAGAGGAATAGAGAGAAAGGAAGCAGAGAAAAATATGTTGAAAATAAATAACATATCGATTGATTTTTGCCATCTATTCAATTCCATTCTAGAAGCTTTTATTATTTAACATAACTCAAGTCAATAGATATTTTAATGATAATAAAAATTAATGTGAATTTGTGATAAATCAAATAGTTACTTCGAAAATATTTTACATGTGATCAGGTACTAGCTAGCTAAATGAAGAGATCTTTTCTGCATGTTATAAACACAACCTATGAAAACTGATTCTTGTGAGTGAACTGTTAATAAACTAGCATACAGTAATAACTTTTTAAATCCTTGGATTTTTAACAAAAACAGTTGCATGCTGTATGAGAAACTGTGTTCTTGTCAAAACTCATTTAGGTGAAACTGATTTAAACAATGATAAAAATTAATAGGCCTAAGTCCTTAATTGTCAATTTGTTGTAAAATTAACTATATTATTTAATAAAAATAGTATTTGAAAATTATATTCAGTTTATACATATACAATTACAAGTATGTGTACTCAGATTTGAGATGGAGCAGTGCTTGAGATTGAGGTCTATTGGTTGGAAGTTGAATGATTTGATCTTGTTTAATCTTGTATAAACAAAGAGCATGTAGTTTATGCAAAAAAAACCCTTTCTACTAAAACCTTAGACGAGTTCATTATTTTACTAAGAAACAGTTAACTAATATCATTAAAAACAGTTCTAATTGTTGCTATTTTGCAGAATCAATGGAAAACAGTAAATGATAAAACTAACAAAATTGTAGACAAAACCTTCAGTCAAGGTTCCCTTATAAGAACCGAAAAATATAAATATATACATATTACAGTTGTGTATTGTAGTAAAACATTACGATGGAGGATAATCAGACCTCACTAAGGATATTGTTCTATAGTCTCAAGCGAAGCAATTTTTATCGGTTTAGCGGTTATTCTATTCTATTTGTCAGTTATACGTATGCAAACATAATAACAAGATTTATAAATATTACATGAATTTATGACTGAATTATATACAGATAATTAATTTTAGCTGATATACATTTTTCGGATAAACCTATAATATTCAAATATTATTTTTGTAATAATTGATGTTCGTCTGATTTGAACTAAATATTTGTCTTCTATAACTCTAACAGAAACGTATAGAGATCGACAAAGAAGTTTGGTTTCAAAAGTATATCTTATGTTATTTTTCATAATATGTGGTTGATTCCATACACAAAAAGAATAAAGTTTGTGTATTACTTTAATAGTTGAATAATTGATTTTCGTAGTATGACCACCATGGTGATCATTATCATTAGTAAAGTCTTCAAGAAAATAGCTATATTAAAAATATGAAGTAGAACTATACAAGGGCTGTCAAAACTGAATACCAAGTAAAAAAAGATTTCAAACTTTATTTTAACTGAAGAGGATATTATGAAATATTGTCAACGGAATCAACGATGCACTATGACTGATTTTTCTCATGCTAGCTCGGTTTATTTGAATGATATGCAATTCAAAAGGTTCATTGAATCACTTTAAAAGGGATGAATACACTGAGAAAATTTAGCCGTAAATGCAAGTTTCTATAAGCTTTAAAAAAATTGCAGCATGGTGAGAATTTAAAAGATGCCTTTGATGAAATATTTAAAGGGTATTATAACATCATATAATTTTCTTCAAAAATTATGCAAAAAATGTTTTGAATTGAGACTACTTACCACTTTGTTTTTGTGAAGTACCTGAATAAGGTAAAATAAATTTTGGTTTTGCTTGTTTTTTACTTCCAACACAAAACACTCGTCTTAAATCCCACATTTTGATTGACCTGTTATAAGTAGAATGGAGAAAAATAAGCGATTAAAATAAAAATATGAATATAGTTTTACATTATAAAATGACATTTCAACGACAAAATAATTTAATGCCAGAAAGTACTTGATATTGGTTTATTTACAGTTTGAAACTCTTCAAATAAAGAGAATCCACAAACCGACCATCATGCACGCAATGAGACGGATTAGTCGAGGCCCACTCTTGCTCACTGGGCAAATATGACATTGATTGACATAAGCCTACAATGAGGATTACTTTGCAGTGTTATTTCCTACATAGTGATGTGGAATTTTTCGGACATAGATGATAGTTGAATTCATTAATCCAACATCTGGTGCAACAACATTAAACGTTTGGAACTTGTACACACAAAATACTGAATCTTGTATTTCAGCACATGAGATTGGTATCCACCTCATTTACTGTGCCAAATAAAATTTGTACTATAGAACTTTCTTTTTTATCAAAAAGAGTGAATTTATTGGTCACTGGTCACTTTAAATAATTATTTGATGATAATTATATAAAAAATTTCCGGTACTACGACTAATCAGTATGAAGCAAATCACGACTAATAGTACCAATAGGTAAAATCCTAACTGTAATGTTGTACGATGCGACGTTTGACCCATCAACATGAATATAACGCCAAGCTAAACAATAGCCACAAAATTGAAACATCGTAGACATTTATATGAAGAGACTGAAAATATTATATATTGAACTAAGTGCACCAATATGACATGCCGTAAAAGTAGAAGAAACCAAACTTGCTACAACCTAGTATTTGATTTGTTTGTAGTACACAGGACTAACAACACTGTGAACGGATTTATCAGGTAGTTTTCGCAACAACAATCTTCCAAAAACACACCTTGAAATAAAATAAATTAAATAGTGATTGATCTAAAAATCCCCGAGTCATAATGATAAAACAATGCAACTTACCCATCTGAAGATCCTGCAGATAAAAAGGTATTATCATCCACGAACAAAACGGAAGTGACACTTTGAGCATCAGTCTGAAATGAAAACATGTAATTTTATTATATATATATATATATATATATATATATATATATATATATATATATATATATATATCAAAATTTGTCATTTAATTTTAAGTATATAATGATGATGACATATTCGTTTCCAACATTCTGTGTATTCATTTTGTTTCTTCCAAACTTATTTTTTTTCAGTATACGTTTGATAGTTCGAGAAAACCTAGCTAGTTTCCTACCCAGATACGGATGTACGGACCAGATATTCACACTACGTCAGGTCCTAAGATATATACACACGTTCATACGTCCCATAATAATCGTATTTCTCGACCTTCAGGAGGCATTTGTTTTCTCAAATTTTAATCTGAACCGCTCATGATCTTTATCTTCTCTAATTCATCTTATTGAATTATACTTCTTGAATAATATCTTCACACATTGGTCTTTTCGATTACTGCTCATACTTCTACTACCTCTAACACTATGGGATTTGAATCCCATCTCATCAGTGCTGATGGCCTGGTGACTGATGAAACCTCAGCTCGGATACAGAAGGCTCGGTCGGCTTTTGCAAACCTGTGTCACTTGTGGCGGAGGCGAGATATCCGTTCGCTAACCAAAGGACGAGTGTACTGTGCAGCAGTTCGCCCCGTCCTACTATACAGATGCGAAACATGGCCGTTAAGAGTAGATGTTCGTAGGTTACCAGTTTTTGATCATAAGTGTCTCCGAAGCATTGCTCGTATATCGTGGGAAAACCGAGTCAGCAATGCTATCATTAGGAAACGAGTTCTAGGTAAGGATGGCAAATCAATAGATGAAGAATTGAAACTTCATCAGTTAAGGTGGTTGAGACATGTGTTACGTATGGCTAACCACCGACTGCCTCAACGAGCTATGTTTTGCGATGTAGGAGTAGGTTGGAAGAAAGCTAGGGGCGGTGAAACCAAAACATGGCAGAAATCCATGAAGTAATTGACAAGTCGACTGAGTCATGTCGATAGTTGTCGACTACCTGGTTGGGGTCCGCGAGTCGATAGTCACCGGTGGTTAGAGACCTTGAACGACATGACTCAGAATCGTTTGCAATGGTGCAGGTGCATTCACTCTTTGTGTTCTTTTTAATTCTAACCTTCTGAATTCCTCATAATCTCTGTCTTTCTCCTTCTAAATTTATTTCACTGAATTATACTTTTCGAATAATATCTTCGCTCCCTAATGTTCTCCATTGCTCCTAATACTTATACTATAGCTATCACTCCTGGATTTGAACTGACAATTGCCTCTGTGTGCTGATGTGGTATGGCAACCTGAACTGATGTACGTAAGTATGTACCAATTTCTACGTTGTTGCTGACTTACTGACTGATACTTCTCATCGATAAATATCAATCATAAATTTCAAATCAAGGTTGGTAAACTATTGATCGGTAGTAGGTTGAGCAGGTAGTAAGCGATTGTTACAAATGAAATTTCTCACAATAGATGAGAAATGTGAAGAAATTTGGTAAAGTTAACAAGTCGAATATGATTAATGCAAGGACAAACATATGCGAGTGCACGATAGTAACTTTTCCCAGATAATTTCTAATTAGGAAATCAGATATAAATAATAATACATCAGACAGTAAATACAGAATTGAAGTTACGAAAATAATTACGGATGAACATGAAATTTATAGTACTATGCATAGAAATAATGATGATGGAGCAGTATTCAATTCTTTAGTGAAACTGACTATAAGTATGTGTATAAACAAGTAATTTCCTTACTTAAATCAATGAATTTCAAAACAAAAAGTTGAAATTTTAAAATGTGAAAGACTAAGCATATCAGTTAACCACACAGGTTGCATTTCATTATGATTGCTGATATGTTGTTAAATAATGAGCTTTGACAAAAGGTAATTCAATTCACTATAACATAGGCACTAAAATTTCATAGGAATACTGAGTTCAAATCTAAAACATACCGCTGAACGCTTTGGCGTACGTGTTCTTCTACCGTCTGTATTAGATGAATTAGGCAAAAGCGGTACATGACACTGTGGCAAAACACCAACACTTGATATTCCTGGTGAGCCTAATTAATGAAAATAATTACAATCATAATTATACCAAAATAATCACAAAAAATTACGTTGACGTCAGTAGGTTGTTACATTTATTGTTTACTGTCATCTTAACAATAAAGGATGTATTCTAAAAATGCAATTGACAAGCGCTAAGATGCAAAATTTATTCATCAATTAACTTGTAAGTAGCAACGAATACAAAGGTATTGATTTGCTGGGGAATATAAATTATTATACTGAGTGAGAATATGGATTCTTTTTTTTGAGTGAGACAGCATAGTCATATTATTGATGGTGAAAAAGATGGCGCTATTAATAAACTACTCATTACAAGGATATATTTAGAAAAAAATAAATGAAATGTTATAAATCAACTGAAATAATGAAGCAACACAGTATATAGATAGTTATGATGCTTTCCAGATGGCAAACTGTTGCATTATGATAAACAAATTCAGCTAATAATTCCTATCTATGATTGAGGACTTAACGTTTAGAAATTTTATTTAGATTGACATTCTTCACGGAAATGAACTAAGGAAATTCTACGATCTGAGGAGATTGTCGTAATTACTATATTAAATACGAAACAATTACAAAATGGTTTTGTTTTTAATTGTTGGATCGAGTAAAGTTACTGAAGTATGTTGTGGTAATAACATTGTTTTCTGGTACAATTCTATAGCTCACAATATATGGTAAGTTGTTACTAAACATTCACAGTAATTTAATAACGGAGATATAAAAAGTATTATTTATTTTGAATAGAAAAATAATACCTCGAAAATTCATTGCGTCCGGTTTAACCCGAGTGTCCCACATACGTATACTACCATCCCGCGAAGTAGATGCGAATATATCTGTTTGGATTGTCAGAACAAAAAATACAATGTTTGTAGGAGAAAATAAAATAACTGAGAGCAAAATTTAATTCACAAAACAGAATGTAATTACTAAAGCTTAATACATGTTGCAGATTTCTTATCAAACCTAAAAGATACATCGAATATGGAGCTAAGGCCCATAATTTTTAGGAATTCAGTTAGTTCACTAAAATGTGCTTTAAAATATTCACGGAATACATTACGAATTTATTGTTAATACTAGTAATAATAACATATTACTCATATGTTTCTGTAGTAACCTGTATAAAATGATTTGGGTTAGTTTGAAAATATTCACAAAAAGTTTGCATACGGCAAGAATTACTTACGACAATCACTGGGCATAAATGAAAGACTGCGTACTGACATAGTATGTCCGAAGAATTGTTGTATTACGACACCTGTTTCAGCATCGATTAATCTAATAGACTGATCTCCGGAAGCTGTCAGAAAGCTTGATCCAGACGAAAGCCATTTCACATCGAATACTGCGTTACTATGTGCTTCATAATCTGGTAATAAAGAACACAATCGCTCCAGATGTGAATACCATTGAAAAATGTGAAGCCATTTGATTTAGTTAAAAATATGACTTAGTGAATAAAAGTATCAATAATTTAGACTATGAACTGGCTTCAGTAAGCCAACCATTGTGAACAAGGAGGCACTATACGATCGGTAGCACTGCACACCAGCGACTTAGCCAGAGATGGAGTGTAGGACTTTAAAGACTCATGATGAATACATTATTATATATACATATTATATATATATATATATATATATATATATATATATATATATATATATATATAATAGACCAAAAGGTGATATGGTGGAAAAAAATTGTAGCTCCGGTAAATGATTGTGGTTTTGTTTCGTTCTCTGAGCTCAGAGAACGAACTGATGAGCAGTTGACTCATTATTTGCTTAGCAAACAGATATCTCGCCTACGCCATAAGTGATGCAGGTTGACACAAGCCAATGGAGCCTCCGGTATTTGTGTATCCAGGCCATGAGCACTGATGGAACTCCCAAGACAGGTGAGGCGGTCACTTCCTATCACTAAACCAGGTACCTAGGCACACCAATCCTGAAAGAAAATTTTGCATTTTGAAGGGGAATAATCGCATCCCGAACATGCTTGCATTGTTGCTTAGGTTGGTTAAAAAACTGTATTTTGTCAGCGTTTTTACCAAGCAGAACTATGTCGTCAACAATTATCACCTTGTGGTCAAGGCGCTGAAATGTGTGTCTGTGTTCCAGGACCTAAGTATGAGTATTGAGTCTCTACATCTACGTCCAGGTCTGAACCAGACCGTATTTCTCGACTTTGCTCTTCACGGGTTCTATTTAGCCATCGAAGTACTGTTAAAGCAAATATTTTAGACACCATATTAGTCAGAAGAGGACTTTTGTCCATTCTTACGAACTAGGACAATCAGCGAATAAGACCAGTCAGATGGGGTTACGTCCAGTTTCCAGATACCACTTACGATCTCAGTCAATCTAAGTGCTAAAACTGGACTACTATGCTTAAAATTCTCAGGGGTTACCCTATCAGGACCTTCTGCTCTAAATCGCCTATAATTTCCTATAGCCTATTCACCTTTATACAGAGTCGGACTTACATCAGGTTGACTGAAGATCGTGGGTAACCGAAGTGTGGCTGAAGGCCGGTTAAACTGCTCCCTAGTGTTCTGCCCATCGATCCAATCTCTTCCATCGAGAGTGAATAACAGTGCCATCCTTTTCACTGACAGTTGGATCGTTACTACCAGTTTCTTTAGTAAATAAGAACGCTTGTCTACTGTTACTTATCGCCGCTGCTTTTTTCTGTCTCTCTTGCTTCCGCTACCCACCACTATTTTCAACCATTGCGTAGACTTCCTATCAGACCCCTCAGTGCGTACAGATCCAGATGGGATGAGTTTTCGAGCGTCTATTGGTTCAGTAAATGTTACTGAAATCCACCGTTTCTCCTTCACCTTTCGGTTTAACTTACAAGGAGATACCACTGCTCTTTGCACATATTTCTGGATATCATTTCAAGCTGTCTCGGAGGAGGTATCACTCACATCACTGCCTCACTGTTTTTCTAGTTGCTGCTGATAATAATCTGCGCTTTTCTACCGTTAAGTAGAACCCTAGGAGGTTTTTTTTCGGTGTCTTTCCTACGTCCAGTAAGACGGAGACAAATACGCACTCGTACTGTAGCATGATATGAATCTGAACTTGTGCTGCAGAATGAGCCCATTCATCGGTGACTGATAGCAATGTGGTCTGGCATGGGGAATTAACTCAGACTATGGGGACAAATTCATCTGCTTGGTTTTGATTTACATTGTGGATGGCTGAATTAACACAGATGAAGGTAAGTTGAAACCTGAAAACTAATATTTGAGTCAACTTGTCCGCTTGTTTTACTGCCAAAGCTCATGATTTAAAGGGTCAACTTATCGATCTTGAATAAAATAATCTACAGTTTTCAACCATTATGGTTGCCACACAGAAGAAAACCAGGACGTATAGACCTCCAGGCATGGCCTGGTCCAACCACTTATGGTATTACGGACTTGTGCCACAATTTGTCTGATTACCATTAAACTTCTTGATTTTATTAAGGGAGTTAGCGTTTGTACTTCGGCGGACACTGAATTAGGTAATACACAATTTAACAATCTAGATCGATAGAGCTTTACTGTAATATTGGAGGAGGGTCTATATTAACCTGCTATTTAAACTTAGTGTCAACAAATGATGCGTACACTCCTTATCTGAACTTAAAATAAACATGTTAATAACCAGATTCTGCCACAGAACGGTTTGAGTCTTGAATGTCAAGTGAGAACTACTGCTGAAATGAGTAAGACAAGTAAGGTTACTTCATCATTTTGTTCAACGAGAAAGCCAGAAAAGGAAATGCAGAGCAATACGGCGTTATAACAATGTACTTACGTTTGAGGAAGGCTTGAGAACCAGTAACAGAAGTATCATACAAGTGGACTAAGCCATCTTCCTGGGCGATTAATATAAGATCGGTATGGGCTAAAACATATAGTTTGAAATATTTCTTACTTGGAGAAAAGTCACAAGCGAAAGGTGGCGAACTCTAGAAATACGAACTGTCAGATTTTTGTCTTACCGGAGCTAATAAAGAATGAAGATGGTAAGCTTGGTTTCTTCGACATTCAAAATTCTCTACGCCAATAACAGGAAGTCTTTTTTCTGGAATCGCGTATAAAACTTTATACAGAATTTACGTGTTTCTTTCGTGGAGCGAAAGATCTCTCTCTGACTGACAGCTGAAAAAACACTTGGGGACATAAAATGCGACCTTGAAGCAGTAACTAAAAACAGCGCTAGTAATCAAAGGTTGTACTATCAGCCACTTTAAACACCTGACTTATGAAATTAGTTGTTATATTGACAGAAGAAGAATTTTGGTGAGTCCGATACAAAAGCTAAACTTCACGTTAAAAAATTGTGTCATTGTTCAAATTTTGTTACATAAACGTATGAGTCTGCACTGGAAAATGTTAAAAGTTTTCAAGTTAGTGATTTTTATATCGTCTAACGATTTGAAAATGTATGACGTTGGATATCGAGAAATGATATCTTTTTATTTTTTACGTTCGTTTGCCGAATAATCCTTATGACGTGTTTTGAAGTACTTCATATTTGAATGGCAACGGGTGCACCATATTACTCATCATCACTTAAGTGTATACAATTTGATCAGATCTTGAGATGCTTATGTTTCGAAGTACTAGTCAAGTGGTTATTAGGTCCGATTACTAAGAAAACTGGATTGAGATAACACGGTCCAATAGAAATTTTAACTAGTACTTACTTTGTATGGTGTTTTCGTAAGTTCACTTTTATGAAAAGAACGCTACTGGTTTAATAGAATCACTCAATACCATAATCATATGTACCAGTGATTGTTTTGCTGCAGTCTTAGTTAATTCGTACTCCGTACGCGCAAACTTTACATTTGTGTTCCTGCCAAGTTGAGGATATTGCTGGTTGTAACTTCGCCCCTCTTCCCTGGCACGACTTCGGTATTTTTTCGGTACCAGCAGATCGCCAGCAAATGTACGCCTTTTTATGGGTAAAATCTTCTCTGTCCTTGATTAACGGAGATGTTAGGCTTGCTGACGGCAAAGTAATTGGCCTGTAGTGGTGTTTCTAGTCAACGTTGACTCTCCCCCTTACAGTGTATTCACAGTTTGTTACGATTCCCTACTCGTTAACGATCATTTTTATGCATATTAACTATTTTTCCTGGATCATGGCACCGGTTAGACATATTCTCCGTCTTATGTTTGTTATTTCGTTTACAGGCGACGGCATAGAATGAACGTACCCCGAAAGTTCTGGAACTATTTATTTTTACCGTTCAGTTTAGTCGCTTTTTATTCAAAATTGTTTGATCACAACAATAAATGCTAAGTTCTACCAAGACGCCAGAATAGCTTACGGTTAGATTCAGTAAATTCATCAGTTGTCTTCATTGTTTCTCAACGTAAAATGCGTTCGGAGGGCATAAATTTACTTTTGATTTTCTCAGTTAAAAGGGCTTCCTAAATTATTGATAGCAACTTTTTTGGTCGAAAGGCTTCTTATTCAGATGTCTTATTAATTAGTCACCCCGGATTTCACAAGATGTTTTAAACTTATGGCTTACTTGACTGCTAAAACCGTCAGTTTAATTATTTGCATTATTAGATACACACCATATTAAACCATGTTTACTACCTAACTTTCAAGACGCCTAGCTTATTATTATCCTACTATAAATACTTAGTCATGCTTCATCACACAGTTTTTGCTCACTCTCCTACTTCAATTCGCTTCGCTTTGCTTGTACGCTTTTCACTCTGCATGGATGGATGCATCAAATAAATTATTCAACAAAACGGTGTTTTGCTACTTATTACTGCCATCGCAAATACGAGGTTGGCCTAGGTACGATAGACGGAAATGAGAGGAAAGATTTATCTCATCGCATACCTGATCATTCTCACAAACTCGAGTCGAATCTCGATGCGCTAATAATCCTTATGATGCGACTACATAGTTTATGCTTTACCACATTGAAGCAACGTACATTGTCGGTTATGTAGCTCAGTCAGGTTGATTGGAGTTTTTGACTACATTGATTGCATAATTATCCAAGAAAACATTTGGAATCCTATTAGCTCATTCGTTTACGATGCAGAAGATAGTAAACCAGGAATTTGCTCGGTTTCGACCAGGTTCCCGCACATTTACTTAATTACGCCTGTTACTCCCTGTAGAAGCCTTTTTGAATGTTTTGTTTTTTGGAAAATCCCTCCATGTTTACATATTTTTGTTATGACATGACGGACTCTTTCTGTTGACATTTTTGGTATTTTATTTGATTCCAGTTTGAGATTTCATCATTGTATATTGTTATTATTTCTATAATTTGTACTTATATTGAAGTTTTTGTGTTTGCTTTTGAACTGTATATATGTTGTTCAAATTTGATCTTTAATATGGCTACAGCCATATTTGGATTGATACGGTAGCTGTTGGACTTAACGTCACTTATTCATCTTTGTTTTGGATACTCTTCGGAGTAATTGTAACCTGGAAGGTGCATCAATTCCAGGTATTGCTTTGTATTTCCATCCTTTAATATAATACAGACCGTTTTCTCCTAGGATTGTTGTGTTTTTAATATTTGACCGGGAGATACGCGTTCAGATTGCACTTATTGGAAACCATTTGAACCGCTACGGTAGAAATCCATTTACACTCCCAATGGAGCATAGGCCGCCCACCAGTTTCCTCCAACCAACTCTGTCCTGGGCTTCCCTCTCCAGTTCTGTCCAATGCTTGTTCATTCCATTCATCTTTCTCTATTTCTCGTCGTGGTGTGTTCCTTGGCCTTCCTCTTTTCCTTTTGCCTTGAGGGTTCCATGTGAGGGCTTGTCTCGTGACGCAGTTAGGTGCTTTCCGCAATGTGTGTCCTATCCACTTCCATCGCTTCTTCCTGATTTCCTCCTCCACTGGAATCGGGTTTGTTTTCTCCCACAGTTCGTTGTTGCTGATGGTGTCTGGCCAACGAATACGAAGTATTTTGCGTAGACAACTGTTAATAAACACTTGTATCTTATGGATGATGGATTTCGTAGTTCTCCATGTTTCCACTCCATACAGTAGAACTGTCTCGACATTGGTATTGAAAATGCTGATTTTGGTTTTGATTGAAAGTTGTTTGGAGTTCCAGATATTTTTCAACTGTAGAAATGCAGCCCTTGCTTTGCCAATCCGCGCCCTCACATCTGCATCGGATCCACCTTCGTTGTCGATGATGCTGCCCAGATATGTAAAGGTGTTAACGTCTTCCAACGCATCTCCATCAAGAGTGATTTAGTTGGTGCATGTTGTGTTGCATCAGAGAATTTTGCTTTTTCCTTTGTGTATGTTGAGACTGCGTAGGCTGCTAATACACTGGTCGTCTTCTCTTGCATTTGTTGTTGCGTGTGCGATAGTAGAGCCAGGTCATCTGCGAAGTCCAGATCGTCCAGATGCGTTCTAACTGTCTAGTCGACACCGTGCTTCCCTCCAGATGTTGACGTTTTCATAATCCAGTCGATGACCAGGAGAAAGGGAAAGCGTGAGAGGAAGCAACCTTGCCTGACACCGGTCTTCACCTCGAAAGAGTCTGTCAGCTGACTTGCGTGAACGATTTTGCAGTTGAATCCATCATAAGAATTCCGTATGATGTTAACTATTTTTTCAGGCACGCCGTAGTGTCGAAGAAGCCTCCACAGTGTTTTCCTATTCACGCTATCAAATGCTTTCTCGTAGTCAATGAAGTTGATGTAGAGTGGTGAATTCCATTCAATTGATTGTTCCACAATGATCTGTAATGTAGCATTTTGGTCAGTACACGATCGATCCTTACGAAATCCGGCCTGTTGATCTCGAAGTTGGGCGTCTACGAAGTCCTTCATTCTGTTTAACAATACTCTGCTGAAGACTTTGCCTGGTATTGAAAGAAGAGTGATGCCTCTGTAGTTCTCACGCTTGCTCAGATCGCCTTTCTTTGGTATTTTGATCAGGTATCCTTCTTTCCAATCTGATGGTACTTGTTCCTCATCCCAAATCTTCCTGAAGAGGATGTGAAATATTTTCGCGGTTGCTTCTACATCTGCTTTCATTGCCTCTGCTGGAATGTTGTCTGGTCCTGCTGCTTTGCCGTTCTTGATTTGTCTGATTGCCATACTGATCTCCTCAATTGTCGGTGCGCCAGTATTAATTGGGAGGTCCGTGGATGCTGCTTCGATGTTGGATGTGTGTCAGTGGAGCTGGTCGATTGAATAGTTCCTTAAATTGCTCTACTCACCTATTTAGCTGTTCTTCAGTGTTGCTGATTACTTTCTCTTCCTTACTTTTCACTGGTCGTTCTCGTTTACGATAGTTTCCGGCGAGCTTCTTTGTAGTTTCATACAATTGTCTCAAATTTTACCCTCTTGCATTCTTACTCGCCGTCATTGCTAGATCTTCCACATATTTTCGTTTGTCAGCTCTGATGCTCTTCTTCACTTCCCTGTTTGCTTCTGTGTATGCAGCTTCTGCGGTAACTTTCTCTGCTCGTGTTTGTCTGACATTCACTGCTGCCGTATCAAACTTCTTTGATGTTGTCTGCCCCATTGTCCAGTGCTTCTTTAGCTTCAGTTTCATTTTGGCGACCAGCAAATGGTGATCTGAAGCTATATCAGCTCCTCTCCTGGTTCTCACATCCTCCATGGTGCTTCTGAACGTTTTGTTGATACAGATATGATCAATTTGGTTTTGAGTAGTGTGGTCCGGTGAAATCCATGTGGCTTTGTGTATGCGTTTGTGTGGGAATATTATGCCACCGATGACCAGTTTGTTGAAGTCACATAGGTTTGCAAATCTCTCACCATTTTCGTTTCTTTCTCCCAGTCCATGTCGTCCCATGATGTCTTCATATCCAGTGTTGTCCATTCCAACCTTGGCATTCAGGTCTCCCATAAGAATCGTCAAATCCTTTGGTGGGCATTTCTCGACTATTGACTGCAGCCTTTCGTAGAATTGATCTTTATTGTCGTCATTGTAGTCGTTGGTAGGTGCATAACATTGGATGACGTTCATTGTAATGTCCTGTTTCTCTGTTTTGAAGGATGCTTTAATGATCCTGGTTTCATGAGATTCCCATCCTATTAGTGCCTTTTGTTCATGTTTGGACAGCATCAGTGCAACTCCTTGTGTATGTGAAGCGTTTTCCTCTTCATGACCAGAGTATAACAGCAGTTCCCCTGAAGCTGGTCTCAGTTGTCCTACCTGTGTCCAATGCGTTTCACTGATGCCGAGCACCTCCAGCTTGTATCTTTTCATTTCTGCCGCAACTTGAAATAGTCTTCCAGTCTCCCACAATGTACGATCGTTCCATGTACCTGAAAGAATCGTTGCTCTGGTTGTCAGAAGAGGCATCGGCCCCGTGACTTCCGAGGGAATTCGGCTTTCGTCACGAGACGTCATAATTCTTCTTCCAACTCCCAGGGCAGAGTTAAAATGGTTTGAATTAATTTTTCTGGTTAGAGTTTTTGGCAAGTGAGATTTGGACGGAATGGGGTCGCCAACCCCATGTCCAACCCTCCTCCTTTACACGGGCTTGGGACCGGCAGTAGCCCCTAAGGTTCTACTGGCGGAGTTAAACTATATTACACTGTTCTTTAATACAATTTAACACAATGTGTTTCCAATTCTGGAAGAATGCTTCCGTATAATTCCGAAATCACATCCTTCTAGTCCAGATTCAAAGTGCACCATCTAGGGTGTCAAATCCGATATGGCTGACACCATAATTAAGTATTAATTTAAACAACATAATACAGTTCAGTAGAAAACGTAAAAATTCCAGCCAAGGTTCGAAAAATAGAAACTGTAAAAAATGCAAATATTAACATCATAAAATGGGACTAAACAGAGTACCAAAATGTAGCACAGAAAAAGTCAGTAAGAGCCTATTACAAATATGTACACGGAGGGATTTTCCAAAACAAAGCCTTCAAAATGCATTCTACAGTCCTCCGTGAACAATTTTGCCGTCTGATCCGTCATAAGAATTCCGTATGATTTTAACTATTTTCTTAGGCTTTCCGTAGTGTCAAAGAAGCCTCCATATTGTTGTCTTGTCCACGCTACAAAATGCCTTCTCTCAATCAATTAAGCTGATGTAGAGTGGAGATTCCCATTCAACTGGTTGTTAAACAATCGTCCGTGATGTTGTTCTTTGGTCGGCACTCGATCGATCCTTACGAAATCCAGCCTGTTGATCTCTAGGTAGGGTGTCTAACAACACCTATTGAAGACTTTGTCTGGTATTGAGAGAAGAGTGATGCCTCTGTGGTTCTCATGCTTGCTGATATCGCCTTTGTTTTGTATTTTGATCAGGTATCCCATCGTGCAAGGCCTTGAGGGTACTGCAGAGGACTATCTTGAATTCGTTGAGTTTTCCATTATCCCGAGGAAAGGTGGTACTAAAAATTTGTGATGTTGTACGCCCCATTGGCCAGTGTTTCTTGAGTTTCAGTTTCATTTTGGTGGCCAGCAAGTTGTCATCTGAAGGCTATATCAGCTCCTCTCTTAGTTCTCACATCCTCCATGGTTCTTCTGACCTTTATGTTGATGCAGATATGGTCGGTTTGGTTGTGAGTAGTGTGATTTGGTGAGATCCATGTCGCTTTGTGTATGAGTCTGTGTGGAAACATGATGCGGCCTATGATCACTTTGTTGAAGGCGCAAAGGTTTGCCAACTAGATTGATTTGTTTAAAGGAAGCATTTGTTAGTTTATCTCTGCTTTAGTAACATGACATTTTTGTTACACTTTCCTGCTTTATTCTTTCAACTGATAACATTCTGAAGTTTTTGTGATTCTATTCTAAACGAGCGATTTCGTTTTACTAACTGAGCTTTGCTTAATCTATTTTTATTAATATTGGTAAATTAGCAAATTATTACCGACTGGTCACTGTTTTGCTAGTATCAGTACTGTAATGTTATTCCAACTAGTATTTATATTCGTAATACTTTTATTCAGTCTCTTAGATTTATTTTCATTTTTCTTATGCTATATTATGTCGGCACTTGTTCAAAACATATTTCTTATAAACTCATTCATACAGTAATTTCCAACCTGTTTTTTAATTATGAATTATTGTTGGTTGTTAACAACCGATGAGAAATAAATAAAAAGAATACATATTATTCAGCTCAAATGTCTGTCCTTCATCTCTTGAAAGGAACTATACTTATGAAGCGATTGTTTTCAAATAACCACACAAACTGACAGGCACCATTTGACTTCTGACTGTTAATACATAGTATTCAACAAAAATTCAACTATTAGACTATACTTCTTACTGACTTTAAACTAAATTAGGAGAATGTTTAAATATATAATGTCTATCGGTTCAACAACAAAATGAAATGTCCTAGAGATTTGTTCAAACTACATGGAAAACCGGTAATCCTAAGTTAACAATTAGGTACTGCCGAAGATCACCAACTACGACTATGCTCAGGTGCGGAGCTTTCTAATCCATGACAGTTATTCGATTAAACTATAGTTTGTTAATAAAAAGCTATTACCCATGGTCTATGAATACAGATACAGATACAAAAAGTTTAAGTAGTTTGGAGATAAGTAACAATATTTTTTAATGAAATTAGTGGTATTTTTGATGTATCTTCAGTATACTAATCGTCACCAAAGTCTTAATTAGAACTCATGGAAATTTTTAAATAAAATGTGTAAATTCAAACTAGAATACTAGGATAAATGTTACCGATATAATTTTATCTCAGATCTATTTAACCACATGAAATGAAACTACTCACATCTACCATTTGGTATCTATTTAAATTAATTATAATTAGTCATTTGTGAAGCTTCAGATTCGTTGGTAAATTCATTTTGATAAAAACAGTTCAAAATGATAATTAAACTCATAGTAAAAAAGTATTTCGTACAATCTTATGTCTATTATTACGATAAACTTAAATCAGTTTGAGTATTTTGGGAAACAAATTCCTTATAAATCGTAAAACATGTGTTTGCGTAAATAAAATATATCCTATCTAGACTTAACTAGCTTCATTACATTATAAAGCCACTATTGATGATGAGACGGTATATTAATAGACAATACTTTTAGTACGACTAAATTACACAGAAATCAACCGTCTAAAAGAAACTGTCTATAATTAAGATAACTCGAGCCTAAAACATCGAATATACATTGTATTATGTAAATATATGTAAATAGTTCTAGTCACTAACGAGTTTCAGTTGATTCATGATTGAAAACTGACTAGAATTAGACTGTTGTTTACTCTAGTTTCGTCAGTCTATATTTACTATCTTTCCATGTACTAAATCCCGAATATTTACGTCTTGCCGCTGGCGATTAATCGCTTGAGTTACACCTGTTTGGTTCATATATTTACCTTGATAGAAAGAATTATGTAATCTTTGACAACTATCTGGAGTTATCACTACTACTTATCAGAAGTTCGGGAACTGGAATCACATTAGATGAACAAAAACACCAAACATGTTGTTTCTCACAGTATGCATTATCAACTTGTTTCCTTGTAATAGATGATAAATCCTTTTAGCAAAATAACAAAACTAGTTTTGTGAATGTGGTTTTTAAAAAAACAATGTCGTAATAGTTACTTTATTAACCACTGAGTAGTAAACCGTTGAACAATTGTTTTTTAAGTCAATTTCAGTCTTTGATTTCCATGTTTTTGCCCAATTATGTATGAGATTTAAACACATAATAATGAAACGAAAAAAATCTAATGATTATGTTAAAAATAGCTGACTTGAATTTTGATATGGGTTCGATTACAAAATGGTCATTGGCGAAATTTCTATATTGTAGCTCAATAGTTACATGTTTTTCAATAAAACATTCTCCTTCCTACTTACTTTTATATGCTGAAAAAAAAACAGTGATGGGACTTGTTGAAGTCGACAAAGTAAAGATAAAACCAAAGTTCATTTTGTGACACTTTTCTGTACGATACAAATTTTTAAAATGGAAATATATACACAATTTTCGAATAGTTTCACCTTATCAAAGAACTGATAAAAATTGCGAAGTTATATTCTATCTCTAGGACAATAAATTAAAACTTTAAAAAAAAACACAAGTTTATCGAATATTCGTTTACATTCGAAGTACTGTTCCCTCAGAGAAAAAAAACAGTTACTTATAGAACTGGAGATCTTTTAAGTGAAAAAAGTAGAACAAATTAAATAATCATAATTTAATTCAGTACATAAATTATATTTAAAATAATATTTGGATTCCGCATAAAATAAGTCAACAAAGTCAAAATATTCATCGAAATGTTCCTTTTTGATTATAATATGAAAGTGAAAATGAAATTGAAGATAGTTTTAATCAAATACCAGGATTAAATTGAGAAATCACTTACGAATAAGAAAGAACTGAATGTGTGCATGTTTTTCGTTAACTATTTCCGAGAAGTACTAAGCAGAGCATGTCAGAGGTTAAACTACAGATTTATCTGTAGATATGGTCGATTTATGGACAATTTTCTTAACCACTGTTATTAAATGGTACCGTTTCCCTTTAACTCATAGCCCACAATTTATTCTTGAAACTTGAAAACTACTGTGTCACAATGTACTCTGTGTAATTTTACGAATAAAATTACGAATACTGAGCTATCAAACTTCGTACTGTGTTAACGTTTGCTTCAACTAAATTAACACTACTTTCAATAATCAAACATTGATGAGAACAAAATTTTCATCCAGTGAATAGCTACTTTAACCACAGAAAGTCATATTCTTATGTAACACTTTTTAAATGTAGAATGTTTTAATAATTTCCTTCGATACAAATGTAAATGAAGTGAAATGATGAAGAAACCTTAATATTGACTTGTTCATATTTTAATTTACTGAACTCGGTTAAGTTATCATCACTTCTTTTGTAGCAAAATCTCTAGGCTCTTTTGTGATGTTTGCCTGTTCATTTAAACAGTAAACATTTTATAGCTAGAAATTTCAAACACATTGTAAGTAATTTCATTTTACTTAAATAGATGATTCTTTTTCATCTTCCCATAAAACGTGCCAAAAAATAAAAAATAAATCGATTATTAGTGGTCAACTGGAACAGTGTATATTTTTTAAAACGGTTTATGTAGAGAACATATTGTGCTTGTGTATAAAGAATTTCGTTGCATATTATATAATTGTCTTGTCAGCTCCTAATAAAAATGCCAAGAATTAACTCAAATACTGAGTCTATTTGCCTAAACTCTTTTTGTAAATACTTTATGTCTGTTATCTATTTACATCTATAAGTAAGCATCAGTTTTGACAATGGTATAATCAAGTTATCTTCTGCAACAATTGATTCTCTTTTATCGTTTCAAAACAATCTGACTCTAAACTAATTATTCCCTTTTTTAGACTTTCCACTTTCAAACATCCCACTTTTATACTTTTTTTTAATCTCATCACCATCGATTAAAACAATGAATGTCAATAAGCGATAATATAATTTATTTTTTAAGTGAACAGATTATTCCTGATAAATATGATCAAATATACTAAACAATCAATTGATGACGATAATAATAATGATAAAAATAATAAGTTTTTGTAATAATAAAATATAAATCACTCAAGTTTGTTTGTTTGTTTGTTTGTTTACAAGATATATTTAATGGATTGAGTCGAATGTGTTTAAGAATAAATTCTCAAAGAAACGTAGACTTTTATTTTAAGAGTTAATTGATGCATTTAGGAACAACTTTATTACACTTACTTTTGTCCACTTACATCTTGTTACGACGATAACAATTAAGAAAGTAAACAAACTTTTTGTGTTAACTACAGATATCATATTTTTTGGTGAATCTCATGACAAATTAAGCTATTCTCGTGCTAGTTTAGACATTAAATAATAAACTGAGAGACTCATGAGTGCAGTCTTGTTTGGAATCTCATTATCGAAATATATTCAAAAATCTGATGGAACTTTTTGTATCTTAACAAGTCGTCTATCTTTTAATGTAGTAAGTTTTTTTTATTTTAACCCCATGTGTAGGGCATTTTGTACTTTTCTAATATTCATTAATGTGTTATCATTTGAGGAGAGTATGAGTGATATTTATTAGTAAGGTTTGTTCGAAAGTAACATTCGAATTCAATTTCTTTTATTTTTTTCCAGATAAAAATGAAATATTCGAATTTCGTCACACACAACTGACAACTTATGTTGTTGACCTTAATCTTGATTGGTTCCTGGTAATCTGTACGCTGTCGTTGTCTGCGAATTTATTTTTGGTTATCTTTACCTTTGACCTTATTCCTGGTCTGATATGTCCATGATTTTTCCAATTGGTTGATAAGTTAGATTCCTGAGCCAGAACAACAGCTGATGAAGAATACTGTGAATTTATTATATTTATTTATTGTATCATAAACTGCTACAAGCAATAATTACGAAGTTGAGATGGTGGAGAAAACTTGTAGCTCAGGTGGATGATTGTGGTGGTGTTTCGTTCACCACCACAATTATTACGAAGTGTATGTAATGCGAAGTAATTGGCTTTGATTAAGGGGCGAAATAGAGCAACGCATATATATATATATATATATATATATATATATATATATCTGAAATTCATCGAGCTGTATGCAAAACCTATCTTACACGTCAAGTATGATACTGCTGATAGTTGCTTCTTCTGTTTGCATTTCAAAAGAAGGGAAATTACTGGAATAAGTAACCAAAGGTTAAAGGCTACGATGAGGAATTTCTATGCAACAGAAAGAATTTTTACCTTACTTGAAAAGAAATCCCCATTCAAACAAACAATAATCTACAAGTCCTCTTTTCTCAGTACTTCCAACTATTTATAAGTCTACATACACTCGAATAGAGAGAGGAGTACATATCAACATTTCCGAGAACGTTCCTAAGAATTTGAGATTGACAGGTGTAGTGACTCTAAACAATGTCTAAATCATTTGAAAAAATTTATTTTATAGATGCGAGTTTTCTACTTGTCTTTTTATCATTCAGTTTTATACGGTTGGTTGAAGTGATTTTGGTATCCACAGCTATTAGCTCGACGTTATCAGGGATTATTAATCGAAATCATTCTAAAAATGGAACCAAACAACTGGATTTTCTTACTATGTATAAAAGAGGTCGGCTGTTGCAATAAGAATACTGAGGCTGTTTGGAATAGACCTAGAACATAAACTATCAAGTTACTAAAACAAATACGACCATGAATAATTGGAGTCCCTACTTCGTGAATCATTTAATTTCTTATTTAAATAACCAGTAGGCAATGACTTGTTAATTTCAACAAGAAATAATAAAGCGACAATAGTGGAACAAGAATAACCAGTTATTTAGTAAGAGGACCGTTTTCGACAAAAATCTTTAACAAATAACTTTAGTGTAACCATATTGTTTGTAAAACATTACTTAGATATATTTCTCTTTATAATGCTCTTGGCAAATCAATAAACGGATCTAGTTGGTGTGAATAATTTTCTGTTTACATTCTCTCTAACAAAACAGTGGATTTGCTGGACTGCTAAATATTGTTTCAATGTAGTATCGTGTATCAGTTAAAAAACTGTTTTCATTACATGTAAGCTTGATTCAAGAAATTGAAAGCTTCATACTCTACACTTCATTGTTAATTTTCGGTTTAAAGTCTAAAAACTTGGTGCTTGAAAAATAATCTATATTTACTCCTGGTTGAAAATTTTTGAATCATGTTGTTGATCAAGTACACTGTTGATCCTTTTTGCCAAGCCACACAACCCTAGTTGTTTAACCACTCACACATGGAAACAAAATTTAGGTTTATTAATTACTGACCAACTCTCCAAACGTTACAAATAAGACGTTAAGATCCATGTGAAAGGATAGCTGTTCGCTTCACTGTATAAAATTAGCAGCGAAAATATCTGTAAACTGTGTTAGTGTTTGGCGAAACTAGCTACTGAACCATGGTGTAGTTTGAGAGTAAAATTTAAGAATTAAAGTTCAATTATACTGTAGAGTAGTTAACATGCATCATATTATTTTTGAGTCATATTTGAAATTCGCAACATTCCAAGCAGTCATTAAACAGAAGTATGGCTTACCTTGGTAACATTCTTTGAACAATATTCAGTTATACTTACTAAAATCAATAGGTTCTACAGATTCACAATCTCTCATTATTCTAATACTAGACTTCATACTACCGTTCTTCGCATTTGTCTGACGTTTTTATAGAACAATATAAACCTAATGCTTATTTTTGTTCAAAGACTTTTGTGATAATACAATGCACTCATCTATTAAAGAGAACAAACAGAAAGGAAATTTCTTTTCAGCTAGTTTTCTATCATGGTCCTAGTTGTATATATATATATATATATATATATATATATATATATATATATATATATATATATATATATATATATATATATATATATATGATTACAATGAATTCAAAGAGAAATTGCGTAATTGAAAGGAAAATGGCTGTAATAATGAAACTAATAATTCGAAAATTCAATTAAAGTTTCTACATTACATAACAGAAAAAAAGAATTATCGAAATATTTTGACAAAAGGCCAGTATTATCGTAGTTCAGAATCAAGAGACGGACGCAAAAGTGAAAGAAATTAGAAAATCATCTGAATATTTTTGAATGAATGAGTTTTGTCAATGCTCAACTAAAATTCACTGCAATATCAATGGTAGACTAAAATTCTTTTGAATGCAAAGGTTGTTCATGTGAACATGGATTCCGCTAGCTACAGCAGTATAAAAAAGACGAACTTATGAACTGTGTATATTTGATGAATTATGGTCGATGAACTACTAAGCTTTATTCAGGTCAACTTGATGTCTTGTGTTTATCAGATGAGCGAGAATGGAACTCCTTATCACCCTTACCTATCTTGTGCTCACTTAGAATGGACAGTGTTCTGCTAATCGGTTTATGCGCCCTGTATAACTAGCCCCACTAGATTGATAAATACACATGGAAGTGACGACTTGCTGGTGTTCATTACTGGATGATTGAAGAAAATCACATTCAGTTTGGCTTCGGCAAATATTTTCTGCAACGACTTTTTAACCTTTGACTCATAATTTCCCCGGGATTATCATTTAAAGATTTTAAATCGAAAAGGCATTTACCTTAGTTCTTTTTTCGTCTCACTCATGTATTTGTCGATGAATTTCATTGGATATCGATTCCTACTAAATAGGCTGAAAATCATACTGAACTCATCATCATCATCATCTTCAATGGTGTCATCGGAATATATCATTCTTTTATTCACTACACTTAAATCAGTCTTCAAACCCTTGTTCACACCTACATACCAACATGTGATCAAGATACTAGTCATGACAACCACTTCCTTACAGACTGAAGTAGATTGTTCTCAATATATATAATGGTATAGGACTTGGCATTGCTCAATGTGTAAGTCTAGTCTTTTGGGACTACACAAAAAGTAATATACTGATAAGTATTTTTCTCTTATTAGTTTCGATCAATAAGTATATTACAGTATTATTAGATGCATTGAATTAATGTGAGACGTTAATTTATTTAAATTCAAATCTTATTTAAAATACAATCTTCCAATACTGTTTAGCTTTTGATTTGAAAAAACAAACTAAAGTTGATGATGATTGAATTTCTAAGTTGCATGCCAATAAACTCAAAATTTTATTATTAATTTTTGTACCAACCTTCATAAAACCATCTGGTTAAAGGGTTAGTTGAAATGCGAAACCTCAAATAACTCATGATTTTAAGGTAGTGAATATAAAAAAATTCATTTGTAGCCATGTATATGTACGTATATAAATAAGTCTGGTGAATTTCAATATTGTAATACACTTTCACCTGTGTTTAGAGACGGTATTGTTAGTCTGAAGTGACCCTTGGAACAGTGAATAGAGGGGTCGTTTATTTATTTTATCTGAATATTTAAATAACAGAATCTAAGAGATTGATGATAAAGAAACAATATTGTAAACAGTCAGTAAGCCTGATGCCTTCTGCTTCAGGAAGTTTTTCTTATTTCTCCTGGTAGTCTAAGCTTTATTGTAGGTAATCACTAACAATAAATAGCTCCAATATTGATCACTAAGTTTCATTCTGTAATAATAACACATTAATTCAATACGCATTTAATTCAAAGTAAATGGTTCCTCATGCTCTCTTATTGACGTCGAAATCGTCAGGTGTACCAGAGACCAAAATAAAAAGCCCAAACATCATGGTGTTCAATTGTTTATTTTATAATGAAGATATAAAGTCAGAAAGTGAAATATTGCCAAAGATTTTGTTATGTGTTTTTAATAAAACTCTCTTCTTTGAATAGAAAAAAGAAACAAAAAAACGAATTAATTTATAATTTTATTGTCTTTCTCTTGAGAAATCGTAAAAGGAGTGGGTTTTGTGCCGTGTTAATGTTGGAATGTCACCATAACGCATAACATAGTTAGCTCCTCGTTTTCCAAATCTAATATAACGTTTGTTTGGAATCGTTTCCTGGTTGATGTAGTCCCGGTATTCATAGAGTGGTTCATATAAATGTTCATAAGAATCTGAAAAGTAATTAAAAATAATATTACGAATTAAATTTTGTCATTCATTGGTATATTCACTGTAAGTAAGTAACAGAGTGAACATCAAATCTGGGATGCAAGTATATCTAGCTGACAAGTCCTAAGTAAGACGAAACGCGTATCCTGTATTCCAACACTAGTCACTATTTATCTATGCTTACTAAATTTTGTTCATCTATGAGTTGAAATAACATATATAAGGAAGATGAACAACGAAGGTTTAAAATAATTTTCTATGTCTAAGTATAAAATCCCAGCAATGAAGTAAATTTCAATACACAGGATTGATATGATAATCGCAACCGGTTAACAAAATTCTGATCTGTAGGCTATGTGAAGAATAGATTTGAAATAAAGGCTGATATATTAATAAATATCAGTTAGACTATATCACTGTTACACTATTGATATTTCATTATTATAATAATTGTAAATGGTTGGATTTGCTTTAAAAAAGTAAAACATATTGAAATACCATTCAAGTAAAAATCTTTGTTTTTGTAATATTCTTGATGCGATAGTATACAAGAATAACCATTATGGATCAAACTTGATTCTGCTTGACAGTCATATGACCTAGATTAACTGGTTCACTAAATATCAAAGACAACGAAATTTACTATTGCATAAGACAATATTATCCTAGCTATTTAGATAAAACTATCAAGAATAATATGTGAATTACATGTATGTTATTAATTTTATAAAAATTGTAGTCGTTACCATAAGCTATGTACAATACAAGCAGATAATTTAAAAATGTGTCAACATTTCAATACATATGAAAAAAGACAATGTACATATATATCTTTAAATTTGCCATACATACTTTACACAAAGTAAAACAATTAAAATCACATATTTTATTGCTGTATAAATGATTTTTGAATATCTATTGTATAAAAAAAAATGAAAAGTTCATAGAAAGATACTCGTTTCTATTTACTTTCTTGTTTACTTTTCGTTCTATTCTTTTGACCCCTTATACAGTTAGGTGAATGAATGATGAATATAGAGAAAACAAAATCAGTGATTACTATCATATTTCCGTATTCTGTTCACAATCCCATTAATTATTTATTTTCACTAAGATAGTTTCGAATATTATTAACGATCGCTATCATTCATCATTGTAATCATAGTAATAAGAGCATTATTATTATTTTAAGGTCAAATTACCTTGATTATGTACATAACTTTGAGACAAAAGTTGTTATGAAATTAGACTGACAACTGATCGATGAAACCGGTTGTTCTAGTGAATATCATGTTTTAACAAAATTTTCTGTACATTATGACAAGTTACATTGTTTAATTCTCCATTGATATCAGATATTTAAAGCGAAGTTTCTATCAGTTACCTTTGACCATAGAATGCACGAGATGTACTCTGTATTATTTAATTAAACAATTATTGGATATAAGTCATAAAATTTTTTTTGTAAAACTACTGAATGTTTTCATAAAAACGCCCACTTGATGAGAGACGAATTGAGAAAAAAGAGTTTAGTTTTATTTTATGTTCACGTTACTATATGTAGGTAAATCATCTAAAAAATTTAAATTTCAGTATAATAAGAATGAGCGTGTACCTACAACTTCTAGAAAGCTAGCACCAGTCAACTCTTAACTTAGAATGATATTACCACGGTGGACATGTGTTAAACAGTCTATATGACCATATGTTTGATTCATGCTTATAAAGTTTTATCAGCACAAAAAATATTTAATTACAGTTATGCAGTGTTCATATGGCTAAATTTAATGTTAATAAGCATCGCACGTTTCTTCTACCAGTTTAAAATATTTGGCTTAGTTGATCTAAAGTCTTCAGTTTTTGAAAATATTGGAGAGATTAGTGAAATCTATGTAAATATATCTGTACGAATTATTGTCTGCTCTAATGATCTGTCCATAGAATCTTTTGAAAAATTCATTTTACGGTTTGCTGAAGTTACGAAAATTACGATCTTCAATAAGAAAAAAGTAATTCCAGTTCAAAATGCTTTTGTTTTTTTTTAAAGACAGATTTGAAATGAATTTCAAGCTTATATCAATTTCAGTGCGTAAAACTTTGTTTTATTCATACTGTCAAGTAAGAAAATATTTCTATTTTGATAGTAAGTCAAGTGTATTCTTGCTGTTGTGGTATAACCTAGTAGAATTTTCATTGTAAATTTGACAATCAAGTGTGTGTGTATGTGTAAATATTGCAGAGAAATATATACAGTTCCTTACACTAATAGATCACTGGAAATATTTTTATAAACATTTATTAAATGCCTTTATTAGTATCTTCAAAAGGCCCACTGATATAAATTTCATTCACATCTTATTTGACAGTACAATAAAACTATTCAGACTTAATTTAAAATTGAATAAGTCAATTTACTGCTAATTATATTGGCCTAAATTTCATAGATCTTTTTTAATAAATTTGATAATCAATTTATCTATATTTTAATTGATATTTTCTATATTACTATCTAACCAAAATGTTTGCTGAAATACAGATTTAACTCTACATTATGTATGAAGTTTTTAAATAGACTGATGAAAAAAATGATTTCAGTCCCTAAATCATCTCTGCGGAAACGATAAGTGAGTCTAAATTCATCTAAATGTTTGTGGCGTCGTTTGGGTCTTTGAGTTGGATGTTTTGGTTGTGGAGCTTTCATTGTTCTTCTGAACAACATCATCAGCACAAACTTCAGATAGAAGTGAAGCATTCGAATTTCTCCACGTTTGACCTATAACTTGTTCTGCTAACCTCGATCATGATTGTTTGCTGTTGACCTTAATCAGGAAAATCATAGGTGACATTGGATCAAGAAACAGATCAAAAGGAGGATAAAATCAAAACAAAGGTGCAAAAAACGAAAGGCTTTAGGTCAACAGCAACCAATCAAGATCGAGGTTAGCAGAACAAGCTATAGGTCAAACGTGGAGAAATTCGAATGCTTCACTTCTATCTGAAGTTTGTGCTGATGATGTTGTTCAGAAGAACAATGAAAGCTCCACAACCAAAACAATCAGCTCAGGGAACCAAACACCACCACGATCATCCACCTGAGCTACAAATTTTCTCCACCATCTCATCTAAATGTTACTAAGTATTGTGATATTAAACTCCTTTAATTTACACCGAAAATTTACATTGTTGTATAACTGATGTTAAACGTGGGTACAAGTTCAATCTAGTTAAATAAGGAGATTTTTGAATAAAATATGTCATCAACTACATCGAAGATATTTTGCTTATAATTAGTTTGGTTGAAACGACGATACGCATCGTACCATGTGACCAGTGTTACAATCAATTTTGACTTCATCTTGAATTTGTCGTCAGTTCATAAATCTTTAAAGCTTGAGTAGTCAATAAACGCACACAAAGCTATCAAGACCAAGAGAAGGGAAACGGTCATATTTAGAATACTGAAATAGCAGATCAGCATTAAGCAAAAGCATTCGAAATGCGACAGATGTGGCTGCTTACAAAAAAAAATAAAATTAACTTAATAAACTGAACACTTTCAGTTACTGCAATTCACTCTCGGGAATCCGTTAAATAGGAATTTCATAAAACGAATCTGAGATTATAACATGAGCTAAAGAATAGACAGATCAAACAAAACAGTACGAAATAAGCAGTTAGAGCCACAGCTTTGTGAGTACATAACACAAATCAATGTAATGATGTTCAAATCATTAAAGATAAACAAAAAGTAATCAATCCGATGATGTCAAATACAAGAGAAAGTCAAATTTTAAAATAATATCAACGGCTAACAAGTGAGTCATAGGGAAACGATAATAAGAGATTTTAAATTGCAGATCTGTATACACTAATTAAATAGGATAGCAAATTTAATAATAACATTCGTTCATTGATCAAGTTATATGAAAGTATAATCTGAATGCATATTTATTAAAGATTTAGAGCAATATAAAACATTAAAAAAATTCTCCGTTTCAGATAAAAGCTTTAAAGGAATATGCCATATATTGAAATTAATTATTGATTGCCTATTATCACTTATCTAAATAATTATATCACATGGAAAATCTATACATTTTATTTAATAATCATTCCAACTAAAGTTTTTTTATTAACAAAACTAATAACTGTTTTCGGAAAAATTTCAGACGAATTCTTATTTACCAGTTATTGTGCCATTTATAAAATACTAAGCAAACAATTCACTTCAAAAGGCTACGAATATTATTTTTAATATTTAATACAATGGTTTTTATTCATGAAACATGATTGTACTAATTATTATTTGTTGAATTCAATTTGTACAAGTATGATGGTAGGCTTTACTTAGTCGAAATATTTATTTTACTTTTGCATAAGAGCATTTCCCGAAACTTATCAAAAATTATAGTTAGTATTATATAGAAAATATATCAAAATGCAGTCGAAAATGAAGTTTAATAATAATAATAATAATATAAATCAGTGAATAACTTACTTTGTTCTTCAGTAAAACTATGGACATCGACCATTAATACAATCATAATGGTTAACATAAGTAAACTGAATAATTCCAACAATTGTATTCTCATGTTTAATTGTCTATTTTATTTAAAAAATGAAACAAATAATTCAATATCAACAATTGCAAAAGCATAATATTAAATCATTTCAACTAATTTAAGATCTATGTATGAGTTTCTTAACCTTATTATATGGGTATATAATAATGCATATGAATGATCCTACTTATACCGGTAAGCAAGTTTTATATCATAAATTCTTATATACCTTCTATTCAATGATAGATACATGCTCATAAAATGTGAAAGAAGGAAACTTTGGCAGAAATGTGCGTTTTATGTAAGACGTTTAATTTGTAAAATTTCCAAGTTGTTTTCTTTCTTTGTATTAAATTACTTTAGAGCGCTAAAGTCCATTTTACTAATTAAAATTTGAATTTTTATTCATGGTCAAAAAGATTCAGGAAATGTTAACATCAACCTTTATATTGAGTTTTAAATTACACTCATTGAAAATCGTCTATTATTTTCCGTAGTTTTAACAAGTCTAGATACTGTCATACACGAGCTAAAAATGTTCCGGTACTACGATGTCTGTTGCAAATCGTGTTTTGAAAGTATTTCAACTGTCATGGCAATGCATTTATCACAATTCTTTCTTTAATCGACTTTAGAATTCCCTTTACGTGTTTGTGAAATGTGAATTCATAGCGTACAATTGTAATAATCGGAGGTGTGTTGTCATTGGATACATTTGAATGAAATTGAAATTCTACAAATGATATCATAGTTTGAAATGTTTGTGTATTTTGGAAAATGACCTACGGCAGTTAGACAAAATACTTATAATATACAAGAATATTAAATATAAAGACGAAAAGCAAAAAATATTTAATACTATAATGATTGCGTCACAGTATTTTTAGGTATCGAAAAATGATTACACAATAATAACGATATAATATTTTGATACTAACTATGCGAGTCCTTGAAGTTATCTCTCACTATCCAGAACATTTTATTCGTTGAGAACCCGTACATATCCCGACCGTAGCTGCTACCTTGACGTGGTGGTCGGGCTTGCCTATCGCGATGACCCAACCGAGCTATACTGGCTGGAACATATGTTCCTCAAGGTTCTACCATGCCAGGCAGGTCGATTGGAGAACGATGAGACTAAATGCAGCTACTCAAGGTGTGAGGGCGAAGTCATACTGCTGACTGTAGAGGGATGTGACAGCAGTAAGGTGTTTCCCTCGGACAACCAGCATCTGCAGCGATGCTGCCTTCACACAAGGAAGGAAGGGTTAGAAAAGGTCGGCCCTAAAAATGTCACACCTCACCTTAACTCACGGATTTCCATATCTGGCGGTAAGGGTGCTCACCAAGGGCTTTTAAGCGCAAAGCTAATACTCAAGAAGTTGTCCCTTGTGGTCTGCGGTCAAGCTCCCAGGTCTCTAAGACTGGCACTAATCTATCTTCCTTTTCAGGTTCCTGTGCATATGTCTGAAAGCTTGTTAAAATCATTATGATTACATATATAAACATGATAAAAGATTTTATAATTATTCTTAATGTTAAAGAAAATAGTTCTAATAAAAACAGATGGTTCATTTACTTTTCTGTTTATTCTTGCTTTAGATTATCAACCATATCAAGTCAAGCAATAAAGAAACATTGAACACAGAAATTAGTAATCAGTTTCAAATTTTCGACTTATTATCATAATTCCTTGAATTATCTACAGAAAATGAGCCTGATTTGTAAACACAAAGTAAATCAACAGTCACACCGTAATTATTTTAAATTTTAATGAAAAAATTATCCCAACCTCATCAAATTACATATTATTGCCTTATTAACCCAAGTTACTGCTTTAAATTTATTTAGTAATGGTTCTCTTCGATGATGTACTACAATGAAAAAACATTGAAAGTAGACTAAAAGCCGAGAGATATGAAGCCCTCGCCCTTATTGTTTAAATGATAGATTTATTTATATTTTTATATAGTGTCTATCCAATAACTGTCTGAATATTTATAATTATAATCTTAAACTGATGATCAGTTAGGATAATTTCTAAACTAATGTAAACTACAGTCGGTAATCTGTAACTATAGTAATTGGTCATGAATTTAAAATCTATTCGTCTTGCTGTTATATAACTATCGTTTAAACAGGACGATTATATGCATTTCGATAAGTTTGGAACTTTTATGATATCTTCGTTACTAATTCGTTTTTTAAAAAATTTGATTATCTTTTTAAAGTGGGTAAAAGTAAGGTGGAAAATAGAAGTGATTTCTACGCATTCAAATATAAAATTAAACAAAGATGAATTTGTTTTGTTTTTAAAAATACATGTTGAATAACTCATCAAAGAGTTACATTGTATCGTGAAGTATTTTTTTCAAAAATGAATTAATAGGTTTAAAATAATAAATAATTCTCCTTAGAGAAAAACTAAAATTTTACAACATACACAAACAATAATGTTTAAGGATTGAATTATTTTTTTTATAAAATAAGTTTCAGTTTATTTTCATCATACATTACTTGAAATGAAATAGAGGACTTTAATCAGACTAAGTGAAAAATGAGTAATATAACGATACAACACACATGCATCAATATGGATAACAAAATGTTTATAGACAAAATGGATATCTTTACTGATTTTACTATAGTTTAAAACATTTCACGCCTACGGAATATAATGTAAACATCTTTTCAATATTGCCTGCTCAGAATTGTTGTAAATATTTTGGAGAAAACATGAATTAAGATCTATTTTCTCATGTATCACTAAAAAATAAATGGATTCGATAGTTTGTTATTTAATGAATATCACTTTTTTTTTATAAATAATTAATTTTAAATTAATAATGATCCCCATTAATATGAATTGGATTTTTAAATAGAGTAAAAATTTATTCAACAGAAATAAACACCAGTATCTTGAAAGTAAAATACGAGTTCAGTTCAGCTTTACAAATGTTGATAACATGATGCATTGTGGAATGAAACAAATTTATGCATAAATCAAATTTTCGACTACTAGTGGATTATTTGTGGACAGCTTAGCAAAAGAGAATTTATCAAGTGATTACTCAAAAATTAATTTGTTATCAAACAGTTGTCTGATTATGCTTCGGTAATGAAGCTAAATTTAGAATATATTTACAGTGGCTGTGCAGCAAATATGTGGAATGATTAAAACTAATTGCTATGAGGATATGCTACTCGGGACTTATTAGCAAAGACAATCTTTTATATTAGTCAAACTAGTCTTTAATTTGGTATTCGAATTAATACCACCTGGTTTCATGGTTACAGTCAAGCTATTTAGTCTAAAAAACTGTAGGATTGAAGTAGTTAGGCTTTTATGTTAGCGTACAAACCTAAAGTCAAAATGTCTTTAAATTTGCGGTAATTGGATCCTGTTGACGAAAATGAATAATTTCATCAGAAGGAAATCAGGTCCCGGAGTTTATTTCACATAATCTACAACCAATCTACAATGTACATGATGTACATGACGTCGTCAGTATAATCCAATCGGTCGTAAGAACTAGATAAACATTACACTGGTCACCACTTAGTAATCAGTCAACATGACTATGCAGTAAATAAATGATCATATATTAATGACTATTACTATTATCTGTTCACGTTTGCTGATTTATTATATCAGATAAGATGAAGCACACCTTTTGTTAGTATAAACGAGCGTCAGAAATAATTAAATTAATCAGCTCCTCTTCATTATCATTTTATAAGACGATAAAATTAGTCCAAGTGATCTTTCGTCAAATCATTCTCACAATACTTATAAGTTCCTCCACTAGAGAAAATGCAACACAGTAAACGACTGTAGTTTAATAATTGAATAAAGCCTATAAATTTTTAAACTATTTGCAAAAATTACATTTATGAATCTGTCCGAAATTCAGTTGAAAATGCTTTTAAATATTCCGAAATGTCTAAATATTGTTTGACTATGTTTTGTTGCAATTTATCTGACATTATTATTAACTATAAAAGAGACTGACTGAATAATACACCTCATTTCAAGTGTTCTATTTCTTTTGTTCTATTTTTCAAAAGATACTATATCTAAGCAAAATATTTTGAATTCGGCATTTTGTTGTAAATTAAAGTAACTTTTATAGAAATCTTCAAAACTTTAAGTCATCTATTTAACTTAATCACGTTTGAATTTAGTTTTAAAAACTGTATTCATCACTGCATCTTTGATATTTAAATATTTTGAATTCTTAAACAATATGGGAACTATTTAAAAACGGAATATTTATAATTCATATAGCTTTCTTTCTATACATTTTACATGGAATATACAGGAAATTTTCATGTAATTCAGTTACTTAATGGTGACATGATATACCGACAAGGAAGATTCTTATCGACAATCTTTTGCATTTGATAATTGCTGTTCTTTAATGTTTAATATGGTAAACACCCGATTTACGTTCCCAGAATCATATTTTATCCGAAATCAAATAATGTTGGGCTATTGTATCATTTAACATAGATGTTGAGTGAAAATAATTTAGAAGAATTTATTTAGGACCAAAGCGAATCCCAATTTACTGGCAGTTTTTCACATTTTATCCTCCAAATAGTCATCAGCTTAATTATGACTTTGTAATTTTTCTGTATCGAAATCAAATATACTGGGTCAAAACTATGGTCAGAGTAGCAAGTGAAGCAAATAACAACTTCTAGCTGACTGGTTTCAAATAAGGTGAAAGACACTATTTGATTTTAGTGGTGTTGTTTTTTTCGACTGACTACTTTAATGTCTTTGAAAATAGTAATCTTGTTGAGTATTCATTGACTTTATTACTTAAGACGTGTGTAATACAGTTTTAAGAAGTTTTATGTGTAGTTTGTACATGCGGTATATTATTGAATTCATACATAAGAACATCATCCATCAACAAACTGGTAATTTATTTTCTTTCTTTGAAGTAAATTGAGTAGATTACGCTGCAACAATGTCGTACATAAATTTATGAACTCAACAATACAGAAATAATAAATTAGTTATGAACATAGGATGTAATATTTAACAAAACACAGGAAGGAAATTTACGAAAGAATAAAGTTATTTAAGTTAATTTCACTATTATGAGACGAGATAATCACCCTGTTGATTGGATTGCTTACAACATTCATTTAAAATATTTTCTAAACAATTTTAGTAAGCGCTTCTAATTATCATTGTTACTAAAAAAATAACTTGACTGTTTTTAAATGAAGGACATCTTCATGATAAATCATTTATCTAATAATAAATTTTAAGTCTCTGGAGTCAGTTGACAATAGAATACCTTGAAAATTTCTTATTTAAACGCTTTGACGTAGAAATCTAATAACCATTGTCGAAAATATCAGACTGCTATTAGACATGCTTGTTTCAATGAGGACGCG
The DNA here is from genome assembly GCA_944470395.2 of Schistosoma turkestanicum. Taxonomy (NCBI): domain Eukaryota; kingdom Metazoa; phylum Platyhelminthes; class Trematoda; order Strigeidida; family Schistosomatidae; genus Schistosoma; species Schistosoma turkestanicum. The sequence goes on from OX103971.1 coordinate 42,017,032, forward strand.
AAAATTTTGAGATATATGTTTTGAATGGCTTGACAAATTTTACAGGAATATCTTGTTCGGAAAACAAACCATATATCCTATTAAACGATTATGTCGTGAAATAACGTGTCTATCATTACAAACTTCAATTAACGGATTCCATTATTAAATAATGTAACATTAACATACGCTTCTCTTCAACATAAAAATGATCTCGATTAAATGCTACGTTTTTTTCTGATTATCTCATGACATATTAAAAATTTATGCTAAACTGAGGTTTGAATAAAACCCATTGGTTTTCTCAGGCGAAAGTGAATGGCGGCTAAAAGAAGGATCCAGAACATGCTTTCCATCGTATTTATGACTTATCGCCTGAATGTACCTGAATTCCACAGTTGATCTACGATCTGAGACAATCATTAAAAATGAATTAAACCAAATTATTTCTTGTCAGTGCCTGAATTTGAAATGCTCTTTTGTAATCTGTAAACAGATTTCTTACATATTAGCAATACTGAATATCTTTCTTTAAAAAATTTAATTCATTTGAGCTTTGAACACTAAGAAAATTAAGCGTGCTGCCGAATTAAATACTTCAAAAAAGACCGAAAGCTATTTACGTTTATTGCTATGATTTATCAAACAAAAGCATTTCCTAACGTAAAGTATTACTAAAGTGCTCAGCAC